>VWZG01009325.1:16848-46852 GCA_013396735.1 Grallaria varia | reverse complement strand
GGGAGGTTGGGGGGCCTGGGAGGGCTGTTGAGCATTAGGGGAGGTGAATCATGTGGCTCTGGGCTTTTGTACACTAAAAAACACCCACTGGGCTTAGCCACAGACCTGCAACACTGAAATGAAACTGCTTTATCCTGTCAGAAAGCATGGCTGTAGCACTAGTGTGAGTTTATGATCAGCAGCTTGGAGGCGCTTCTGTAAGAAATCTACAAGTTTACTTCACAAAAAAATGCTGTAAAAAATCTCTTAAGTAAAGGTGCACGGCCTGGCAATGGTCTCCCTGCTGTCGGTTCAAAACCACTTTTCAAAAGGTGAGCTAAATGGGTGCAGAAACAAAGTAACCTAAAACATGGGGCTATGCAATTCTTTCCAGGACTCCCCTGCCTGAAGACTTTTTAATGTTTTATTACTCTCCAGCATTCCTAATGCAACAGTTGTGGCACAGGGGCAAAGTTATGTGTTTTATTGTCTTCACCAACCTAAGATCATTTTTAATACACCTTTTTCTCCCACTTGTTAATGATAAGAGTTTTCTTTGCACCACAGCAAAGACCTGCTGTTTAAAGTGGACAGGTGATCACATGCTAAAATATCACCTCTTTGTCAGACTTCAGCAAATTCTCTGCTAAATAACAGAAGTTTGTGTATTACACTCATGCTTTTGTTCATCCTAATTTGGACAAAGCCAAGGACTTTTTTTCCATTATTTTGAATTATATCATTCAGAAATTTAACAGACTCTCAAAATTCATATCAGGTGTTAAATTAGATGTATTATCAAGCCCAGTTATGTTTGGTTTTGGTGTTTTTTTTCTCATAAAAGCTGCACATTAATTCAAAGTTTAACTTGCAGCATGCTTGCATAATCATCGCATGTATCAAGCAAGATGGTCCTTTGAATGATGCTGGGATACTCTCCTGACGCTGAAATGGCTGATTTGCACCACAGAAATCTATGGGGGAAAATAGTATTTTTAGGGGTCCAATCCTCGAAACTGCATCAGCAGAATTTCAAAATCATTTTCTTGCAGTCCCAGTGCTCTTTTCCCCCCTAATACTCACCCTGGAATTTCTTACTTCCAGCCTACGACTCCCACATGCACTGAGCCACTTGACCAAATTTACCCTGGCACGAAGGGCTGTTACTGAAGTATTTACCTACAACACAGTTACACCATGCTGAAATATTTCAGGCAGGGCAGGGGCAGAGGTTATCCAAACCACTTCCAGTCCCCAGCACTGTGCAGCGTTTTCACCAGGTAAATAATACAGCAAGAATCAAAGGAAGCCAGGAAGACAAGAGGATGAGAGCGATCTGTCACTGAAATTTGAATGATTTATTTAATAACACTGTGAACTAGCACTCTTTAGCTTCAGTAGCTCATCAGTGTGAGCTCCCCTAATCTGTGCCCGGCGCTGACAGCTCCTTAACATAACAATGGAATCCATGGGCCAAACTCACTGATGGTGTAACTGCTGGAGTCAGTGGAGGTATGTCAGGATTAATTTAGTCCAGCAATTACTCTGCATTATCCGGAGTAACCGTGGGGCTGCAACACCTGAGGAATGACAAACCCAGGTAAGTCCTGTAGAGAACTCAAACTAAATCACACTTAAGAGATAGATTTCTCTTCGTAGGAATTTTCACAGAAACAACCAAAATCGGGAAACAAAGTCAAAATAAAATGTAAATTTGAACAGTGGATCCCTGCTGCACAAGGTATACATTTGCGCGTGATCTGTAGAGCCCAGAAAGGTGGTTATTCTGCGAGTAACAACAGTGGAATGTGCTCCCGAGCACCAATTCAAACGAGACCCACCCAGCAGCAGCGATCTGGAGCGCTGTGTTTTCCCAGCCCCGTTTCTTTTGTCAGCCATCCCGAAGGCTTACATAAATCCAGGTCACTTTCTGCTTAATCCCCTTTATCCCAACACTTCGTAACTTTTCCTGTCCCCTTACCTACTCACAGTCAAACAACATGGCTTTAGAAAAGGTGTTTTTTGTTCATGTAAAAAACCACATCCGTGTATGTTTGCGACAACACTAACAAATGTTGACTATCTGGTAATTTATCTTGGTTTTTTAGGATAATTTTTTACACGCAGAGGTGGCTGATAGGAGTGGGTAGCACCTTGGGAGATGACAGCTCGTTCCCAGTATCCAGAAGTTGAGGGACAGCTGCTCTATCCTGTTTTACCAGCTGGGGGATTAGTGTGGCTGATGGTGAGGGCAGTGTCATCCATTTCCAGCTCACATCTGTTTCCACCTCTGCCTCTGCTCTCTCTGTTACCTTTGGCAGGGCACTGGCTCCTTGCTGCTATTTTCACCTACCTGCGGAGTGAGGATGAGGAGGATAATGAAAAAGGTGTTTTCAAGATCAATTCAATAGTACTTAAGGCCCTTTCAGACTCTCAAGTGAAAGCATGGGTGTATAGAAAATCAAAGTATAATTATTATGAAAATGTACAGCATTGTTCGGAGTAAAAAGGAAGCGAAGGCAGGATGATGAGATAATCAGACCACTGGAACTGAAGGATTTTGAGGCATGATATCAAATAAGTAAAAAGAAGCACATTGAATTGAGCTTAGGAAGGGTTTCCCTAGCAAGCTCTGTTAATTTACTTCATAAGTTGTTTATGTTTTTTTTCATGTCATCTCTAAAGTTGGAAAAGCCTCTAAGATCATGGAGTCCAGCCACAAACCCAGCACCACTGTGTTCAGTGCCACAGTACTGGTGTCTGAAACAAGATGTGGGCTGTTGCAGTATGACTGGAAGTAGGAAGCTGTGAAACAGTGTTTTAAGGGCTCAATCCTGTAACCATAATCACCATATCAGTGACAACATCACTAACAAGGTGAGTCCAGATTTAGATCCCTAATGCTTTGTTATTATTGGCTATATGATCACATAAAGGCTTACTGGAGACACTGTGAGTTTATTGTAATTGAGAGACATTTTTTAAGAAAACAAAATCACCTGAGGATTTACCATAATTGGACTTATTAGAGATAAAAGTTCCAAACTAGCCCACATTTCCCTCAATTCCTCTGACTGCTCCTAAGGATCCAATCTTACTTCTGTAACCAATGTTCCTTTTCAGAGAACATTTAGTACTTCACAAAATGGAGTATCTACAACTCAATCCAGAAAAGGCTAAAGGGGTGATATTTATAAATCTCACATTGCCACAAATCAAATCAACCATAACTGTTCTGCGTGTGATGTAAAGTCAGGCATAAATGAGATACAACACTAAGAGTGTGGAAGTCGTATTACCCTACATTTCATTTCTTGAACTTTGTCTCCTTGTTTGGATTCCACAGTTTCATGAACATTCCAGTAGCAGCCGTCTTGTTGGGGTTTCTATTTATAGCATGCTCTCTCCTCATTGGATGCCCCTCCGTGTTACTTCCAATGAGGCAGTAATTAGGCTCTTAAAGCAGAATTCATATATGCTTAATAATTTAATTTAGATACAAGATATTCTTTCAAAAGACAATAATTTTTTTTATAACTCTTTAGTACACTGTGAAAGAGGATGCATTTCTAAATGTTCCTCTCACATTTTCTTCTGTTTTTCTCTTATGTACTTGGGGGCTAACAGCCACCATCTCCACAAATTCTAGATTTCACACATGCACATATTTAGCCATAAGGCAATTCTGAACTTTCAAAATTAAGCACACAACTATTCCCTGTAGGATTGAAGATTTCTTCTGCATTCTAAATAATTTCTGTCTTTACAGCAGAACTACTGAGCTCTATGCAGAGCTGGGCTTTGCCAGTAAACTGGAGAGAGACAGGTTTGAAGGGGGGACTGTTAGATGGATAAGGACAGGGCTGGGTGGCTGTGTCAAAAAACAGGAAACCGTTCAGCATCCAAGTGGAAACCAGCAGCCAGTGGTGTCCCTCAAGGGTGCATTTGGGGACCAGCTTAGTACCAGGACCTACAACGAGGGCAGAGAGGGACTTTGGCCAAGGGCCTGGAGTGACAGGACACAGGGAATGCCTTCCCACTGCCAGAGGGCCAGGTTAGAAGGGATATTGGGAAGGAATTCCTGGCTGTGAGGGCAGCAAATCTCTGGCACAGGGTGCCCAGAGAAGCTGTGGCTGCCCCTGGATCCCTGGCAGTGTCCAAGGGCAGACTGGATGGGGCTTGGAGCAACCTGGGCTGGTGGAAGATGTCCCTGCCCATGGCAGGGGGTGGCACTGGATGAACTTTAATATCCTTTCCAACCCACACCAGTCTGGAATTTCGCAATTCTACAATTTCAAAGGAAAAAGACCAAACCCAGGAAATAACAACCTTAATCTGCTCACAGTGCCAGAGCAGCCCTTAGTGCAGCTCTCAGTACTGCAGCCTATGCTGCGAGAAACACCAAATGTCACAACAGAGAGATTTCCTCCTCTCCATCTCTTGTCCGATATTAGCTCAGGCACCAGTGAATAAACTCAGCGTGTAGTTCTTGCTCTGTACCACCCTACACCCTTCACCAGACCCTGCCTGCTCCTGCTTATGGGAGGGGTTCGGGAAGCTTAAAAAGGAGTGGGTAGGGGGTTGAATAACAAAGCTGAGTATTCTTTTCCTCTGACTATTCGGGTTGTTTTTTCACTGTGGAAACTTACTCTGAAATTACCTTTTCGGTGTGTGGGAATCAGACAGATAGCAATTTTGAGAATGTCTTGAGGGAGCGAGGTGATTTGAGTGATGAGACTCATAAGCCTTGTAATTACCGTAATTATGAGATCATACCTCTACAGGTAAGAACTCATAAGTAAAAACATTAGCATGACCATTTAAGAAGCTCAGTAATTCATTCCAGGGCATGTGGTTACAGTGCAGTGCTTACCACAAACTTCATGACTCTGCCGGCACTTGGCCACCTCCAGAGCATGTGTCCATCCTGCAAGTGTGGATCCCTTTGTCCCATACTACTTGTACGCAGCCTTTTAAAGACACATCTACAGCATCTATAGTTACAGCTGGTCAAACCTTACCAGGTGTTCTAGACAGCATTTGCCCCGTGGCTTCGTAAAGAAGTGGACAGGAACACTGAAGTGTTCTTGCTCAGACAGATCTCATGGGGAGAGATCTGTGTTCCAAAGGTACCTCACAAATGGCATTTTCTGTCCTACCTGTGCTTTACTCCAGCTCTGACCTGCTGCCTAATGGGACGGATGAGCAAGAAAAGCTCAGTAGTAAGTCATTCCACAATCATTTTTTGTTGTTATTGTTGTTTATTTGCTCAGCACTTCAGTGCCAGGTGATGTCTTCTGTGAGTGTGAACAGCAACGTCACAAACCTTCTCAATGAGAGAAGTTTGGTAGTAAGAAGAGAGTCTCTCACTGAGCAGACATGCCGAGGCAGAGAGTGCAAAAAACACAGGGTCATTAGATGGGATATTGTTAATATTCTTCAAAGTTTGTATCCACGAGCTATAGCACGAAATTCCAGCCATGAAGTGATGGTATCATGTGGAAGCTGCGGATGATCCTTTTGATTGCAGCACCATACAATGCTTCTTGAAGGTGTGTGCAGGACAAGTTTGTACGAATCAGAGCTTGTTCGGGGTTTTATTTATATTCATTTCCCCCGAGTTTTATTCTCATTGGGGAATACCTTCATTGTTCACCATTTACATTTATGATGCTAACAAACTCCTTTTATCATCCAGTGGTTTTCCCATTTCAGGGTCAAAATTTTGTTTGGAATTTGAAGCATTCTAGTCACACAGAGTTACTACTCTGTGCTAAAATCACTTTTAGTATCAATCAGTTTCACTTACAGCTGAACTTAATTATTTAAAACTTTATCGATGAGGAGTCAGGTATAACATTTGCAATCCAATTAAAACATGCTTAAAAAATTAAAACAAGCTGCAGTTTTCAATCACATACAAAATCACTGCATCTGCTCTCCTAAATCCACCATACAAAGCAAAACCAGCCTCATAACCTTTGCATTATTTCTGCCCTCGTATCTGTGCTGCTCTTGCATTAAAAGGGTGCAATAGCTACTTTCCAGATAAGGTAAGAATTTGGTTTTTTAGATAAACACATTTTTTAAGCATTTTCTTTCCTCTGACCTTTTTAGTTTCTGTGTAATAAAATAAATTCCTCTAAAATTTTGCATCCCTTCTCATTTCCAGATATGCTTTTAAGGAGATTTAAAAACTAAAAATTCAAAAATTTAAAAAAACCCACCAAGCCTGTGTAAATACATATATACAAAATTAAGATCCTGCCTTGAAAACAGGCTGAAAATTCTGTTTGGTTTTATTTTGGTTGAACTTTTCTCTGGAATCTTTGCTCTGAGTTTGGTTGTGTTGGCCCTGTTAAGGAGAAGTGCCCTTCAGTATTTTAGGAAGACTGCTGAGGGATTAAAATACATATATACAGGCTTATTTATTTTATGTTTATTATTTCTTTGTTTCCATAAAATGGGCATTTTCCGGAACTTTAGGTGACCTTCCCTCTAGGAAAGGGGCCCTCTTAAGAGCAACATTTGTATTAGCAACACTACCAGTATTTTATACATAGTGTACATAAAACAATATGTCCAAATATTATTACACTTGCAAGGTCAAGTAGTCAAAAGTCTCTGAAAATAGAATTTAGCTTTAATTTGTCTACCTTACACACCAGCATTCTGGCGTAGTAATTAGTGACTCAACTGTTGTGCTTGCCCACCTTTTCGGGGCACAGACTAGATAAAATTCTTTTAATGAGCAACTGTGCATTTTTTATGCTTTTTACTCCATCTCAAATATGTGGTTGCTGGCCTTATTTACTGCACTGAATTTAAACCCTATTTGGAAAATGGAATTACTAATTTTCTTTTTTAGGGATGTCACATAAAGAAACCATCCCACTTTGTCAGATGAACCCCTGGGGCAGCACACCCTATGCTAATTGGAGAGAATAAAACCAGAGATATCAAATTTGGTGTGCCTGGGACTTCATTTTTCCTCAGGAATGCCAAGAACAGACTGCTCTGGTTTTGTCTGCAACCAGGAACACTCCAACCTTCCACAAATCAGGTCACAGAGACTCCAGTCAGGACAGAGGAGGGCACAGGCAGCGACCACCTGTGACAAAAGTGGTTAAATGACGTCCCTGGTGCCACACAGGAGTCCCAGGGTGGGGACGGGTCCTGTCCCGGAGATCAGAGGCTGGAGGAGATGGGCACGGGCACAGCCCAGCGAGGGGATGCCAGGGGCACACAGCAGGCACTGCCCACAGGTGAGGGGCTTTGTCACCACGGGCAGGAACCCTCTCCATGGAAACTGGGATGAGGATGCTGCGAAAATTAGAACCATCCTGGGAACAAACTGCAGCAGCTCCTCTGCCCCGGAGCTCTGGGAGAAGCCCAAGGGAAGGGTGGTGACACAACCTGGGCTCCCTCCCAGTGATGGAGAGAGCATTTCCATTGTTGCACTGGGAGCTGTTTTGTCTTTCCCAACCTCTCTGCATTGCTCTCTATCTCCTCATTTGGATTCCTGTAATCCAAAGACTTCAGCTGCAGGTTCTAACATCAGGAACTTGCTTTTCTGGTGCTGGTACAAGAAAAATAAGGCCTTGTTGCAGAGGTGGAACCTGGGTCCCTCAGGAGTCCCCACCTTATTTCTGTCCTCTTTCCTATGCAAGAAAGATCTTCCTAACATATAAGGAGAACTTTTCCTTCTAGGAAAAGGACAGAAACTCTTAAATATTCCCTTAGGAAAAAAAAAAAAAAAAAGAGAGAACTTAATGTAACTGATTTAGTCCTTTTTTTCCTCCTCTCTTTTTCTGCAGACAAAAGAAAAAGGTTGCCCAAACACTGTCGTTCTCCAAATTCCTCTCACGCCCTGTTTTAAAAAACAGCAGCACTAGCTCTGCTCTGGTTTCACTTCTTCCCCCCTCAACTCCCAGAAACCAGTCAGCGGGCATTACTCCCTGCTCAGTTAATTCCTTTGGAGGGAGCACAACTGTACAGCTGAGTAACCTGCTGCTCTTACACTGGCTACAGGCTCCCATGCTCAAATCCTGACAGCACAATGCTAGAATATTTCCAAAGATCTGTGCAAGCCTGGTGACATTACAGACTAACATACTGATACCCAGACTTCACAGTAACCATTTCCCTGCTAAACAGAAAACACAAAGGACACACAAAACAGTACCTGGGCACTGCAAATGGTCGGAGCATTTTTGTAACAAAGCCACAATATTAAACTTGTTTGTTAGCCGAGCTCCCTGTCCTTGTCTGATCAAACTCGGCTCTCCAATGGCAGATTTAATCTTTCTCGTCATCAGCCAACACAATTCTAATTCTAGGGCACATTTAATGAAAAAGGTTAACCTTATGTAAGGACTGTCAGCTACAGGATTGTGCAGACACTATTGGCTCCTCTGCTCTGCATTTCAGATCTGCATCATTAGTGCGATATAAATACAGACTTCAGTTTCATATTTTCGTATTCATTCAGTTTTCATATCCATGTTTTAGAGGGCCACTGTTCAATCCACATTTCATGTTTATGTTGTCTTATTGTGTACACAAAAGAATCAAACCATGTGCTAAATGGGAATTTGGCACATTATTTAAGTAATTTCCTAATATTGTAAATTCTGCCAAAAGAAGGAAAGATTTAAGATTTTGTCCACAGGGGTAACTTAAATACTCTGCCATGACTCATGACAAGAAGATTGGTAGCCACCGTACCAATAAATAAACTGGTGCCCAAAACTAAAATAATTCAAAAGATAATAACGATAAATTATGGGGGAAAAAATTAATTCAGCAATTGTCCTCCTAGGCTAAGAAATTTCTCTAATAATTGGACAACACAATGCAATTTTTTTTCAGAAAAGAAGTACACATTGAGTATTTATTATAGTTTAATCCATTAGGAACTGTTTAGCTGTTTATCCAGACCTCATTAATCTAGTTTTTAGCACCTTCATTTTCAAGCCTAAGCATTATACATGTTTTAGCTAAATATAAAATCAGCACACCCTTTGTTAGCACTCTGCTGCTAAACATGTAAAAACACGACAGACATCATAGACCAGATTCCAACTTCAGGCAAGGTGTTCTTGGGTTAAAACTGGCATCAACACCGACGTGAAATTACTCCTGCACAGAACATCACAGAGATGGTTATCAGCTGCAGCGGGGAAAAACAGAAAGTTACCATGAAAACTTCAGGAAAAACATGAATTCTGTCTGCATCTGCCATGAAACAGTTTGTCTTCCCAGTGTTTTACTCTTCTCCCTTTTCATTACTATTAGCCTTTTCTGATTATTTGTACTACCATAATATTTTTAGAAAAAGGATCCTGTACCCATGAGATCTCTGGCACTATGTCACCAACCTCAGTGGAAGCAGCTGAAGGGTCCTGCGAAGGTTCCTCCTGTTGGTGGACTTTGATTTTTACCACTCTGCCCAGATATCATACCAACCTCTCTGCACGTGGTAAATGCTGCTTCTGGATTAAATACCTGCACAAGATGCACTTAGAAGGCATTGAGAATAAAAGTAATCTTTGTGTGAAATATGGAATAGATTATAGCTCTGATTAGATTTAGAAGAACAGTTCTGCTGCACCAAATTTGTCTTTAGTCTCATGAAACACCTTCTCTACACCTGCCCTACTATTAAACATGCATGAAACAAATCCCACAGGGTATGGGTTTATATATAATATTTGATACTACATAGATAATATGTATTTATATAAAAAGTGTATGTTATATATTTAACTGTTTGTTGTAAGAAGAGTTAAATGCATGGGATTATTAAACACTGAACCAAATATCAAAATATTTAAAAAATTAAAGATATTATTTCAACATTTAAATAGTGCTGTTAACAGAAATACTAACTGAGTAAAAGAAAAGGTGTACATTTAAATGCTAACTATGGACAAGAACAAGAAAATCATGGTCACTGTGCTCTGGTCAACCCTGTGTGAACTCACCCTCACTGGAGCTGATGACCAGCTTCTGTTAACACTGTTATAAATTGAACTAGTTCATATATATGCACATATACATAATATTAGGCATATACAGCATATAGATGTTTTGGATAACACCACTCCTTAGGGCAATGTTAGGCTGCAACAGGAACACACAAACCAAGAGTACAGGAGACAAACTGCCACACTGAGGGGACCTCTTATTCCCCAACACTTTTATTTTTCCTGTTGACCTGGAGTCAGACTAAATTTACCAAAATTTGTCATGGAATCTGCGTGACTAATTATAAGAAAATTTGACTGTTGGCTAGTGCAGTGTCCTCTATACCTCATGTGCATAAAGAGCAAATTTCTCTCTTCTATTTCTTTGCCCATCCACATTATGTTATTTTAAAATAGGTTTTAAAATAAAGCTTCTTTGAAATAAATCTTATGGAATAAAATTAAAATAATTACAACCTGTAACTGACGTGTGACTTTAAAACCTGGCAGAAAGTTCCATGAAAATATACAGTGGACAATCCAATATCCCCAGCTTCACACACCTACTGTACTTAGGCCCTCATCTAAGGCATCTGACACCAACACTTGCAGATTAATTTATGATTTAACTTACAAGTAGTTGAGTCCAGAATGTGCAATGCTCAGAGTTTTCACATAGACTAACACCTTTCACTTAAAGAGCAAGCAAACAACACTGGAGAAAAGTGCAATTAATAAGGTAAAATTATCACAAAAATATGAAACTGAGCATATTTCAAAGGCATACAGACATATGCTCATTCATTATTTTCCTGAGTCAACTAGCATTTTTTGAAGCTTTTAAAAGCTGTGCAAAGTTTTCATTGCTGGTGTAATTAATTATGTTTAGAAATAAGGAAAATTACTTGGTTGTGTATCTGGAAACTTGTCCTCAAACCCTGTTGCTGATGTCTCACCTGCATCCCGCAGCTGGCAGAGAAGCAAATGGTGGGCAAATTATTGCAGAAACCCCTAGTCATTTCCCCCAAAACACAACTGTACTAACTAAAAAGAAAAAAGAAAAAAAAAATGAAAAAGGAAAATAGTGCAATGCNAGAAATAAGGAAAATTACTTGGTTGTGTATCTGGAAACTTGTCCTCAAACCCTGTTGCTGATGTCTCACCTGCATCCCGCAGCTGGCAGAGAAGCAAATGGTGGGCAAATTATTGCAGAAACCCCTAGTCATTTCCCCCAAAACACAACTGTACTAACTAAAAAGAAAAAAGAAAAAAAAAATGAAAAAGGAAAATAGTGCAATGCTCTTAGGCACTAACAGTATTTTCCAGGAAGTTTACAAGAGGATGGTAAGGTTTTTCTTAAAGGGCAGTCTCTGCTTTTTGTTCAGGCAGCTCCAGACATTCCAAAATACTTCAGTGATCTTTCATTTGTAGAGTCATAATTTTTATTAAAAAACACAAAACACAGTTACTCATCACCTGCAACCAAATTAAGCTTCAAGACACTTACAATTTCTCTGATCACCCTAAAATAAGGAGGTTTGTATGGATCTGAGTCACAGGCAAGTACTCGCACTCTACCGAAAGGGAAAAATAGTCTTTGCTCGTTTAAGATAAATACCCCTCAATCAATCTGTAACACATGTGCTCAAGATTTCTTTTTATGGTTTGTATTGAATATACAAGTACTATCTCATTCAAAAATTTGGTCAGGATGAGTTGCCTGTTGTCTGCAGCAAGTGGAAGCTGATTGTCCTGCTGGGTCCCTCAAGCCCTGGTTGTCCTCACCCGGCCCTCACACCAACACTCCTCCTCCTCCTCCTCCTCCTCGCACCTTCTCCCCCGGCACCACGCGAGTGTTCCTTCCAACACCCATCTCCTCAGAGTTCCTTGTGTCTTTTTTAGGGATGCTGGTGAGGGCTGAGCCGCTGCCGCACCCGCGCCGGGTACCAGGAGCGCGCCGTGGAGGGATGCTGGCGCTGGGAACAGGCGGGTATGCTCGCGTGCTTCCAGCCCACCGAGCTGCAAGGCACCAAGTAAAGAGAGGGAAGGCAAAAGGGCCATCGCCAGCGCTCCCAAGAACCCCGGCTTTGCCTTCCCCCCTCTCCGCTGTGACCTCGATGTGTGTCGGGCGGGTCCCGCATCTCCCCAGAGCTTCGGGGCTGCGCTTGTGGGGTGTGCGTGTGGAGCCTGCAAAGAGTTAACCCTCCTTCCACGGAGCCTTCCGAGGGCTCGGAGGGCACGGAGCCAACACGAAACCACTCTCCCTGAAACCCCCTGGAACCCCCGAGCCCTCCGGGCTGTGCGGCAGCAGCTCGGGAGGGGAGCGGGAGGCGCCGCCGCAGCGCCGGGCCTGCCCGACGGGGCAGGAGTGGGCACAGCGCCCACCCCACGCGTGTGCCCCGGTGTGCCCCGGCATCCCCCAGCCCTGCCCGGCGCCCACCGCGCAAGGACGGGCGATTCGGGCACCTCTCTTTGTTCCCAGGCTGGCCCCGCCGCTGGAGCGGGTGCCCCCAGCGCAACCCCGTCCCCTGGCTCTGCCCTCGCCACGAGCGGCACAGCGCGGGGACCACCTGCCCCTTTCTACATGGGTGTTAAATCAGAAACAAAACAAAACAACAACAACAACAACAACAGAAAACAGAAAACTAATGGGCAAAGCGGTGCCGGGCGCTGCTGCCCGCCGCATCCCCGCATCCCCGCACGGCATCCCCGGGATGCCGCGGGGCCGAGGGGGGTTTGGGGGTTCGGAGTGGGCTCGGAGGGTCCAGGAGGGCTCGGAGGGCTCGGGGCAGCCCCTGACAAAGTTGGTGTCGGCGGCAGCTCCTGTGTCAGCACAACTTGGGCGGCAGCAGCAGCCGCGCCAGCCGCGCCGGGCGGCGGCGGGAGGCGGTGCGGGGACGGAACAGCAAATGCTATTCAGCCCCAGCAGTTTCAAGCCGCCCATGCTGGGGAATTACTGGAGTTGGAGCTGCGGGCTGCGAGCGCCGGCTCGGCTGCGTGCGGGAGCCGGGCGGGACGCGCGCGGTGCGGGACGCGTGCGGTGCGGGATGCGCGNTAATAATAATAATAATAATAATAAAAGCATGGTGAGAACCCAAGCGCGCCCCGTCCCGGGGCAGGGCTGACAGCCGGGGTCAAGAAACAGCTGCTGGAGTTAATGTTCCTTCCTCCCACTCCGTCTGATGGCGGTGCCCGGCCAGGGCGAAGTGGCAGCGGGAGGGATGGGATGCTCCGGCTGCGCTCTGGCCCGGGGCAGGCCGGGGGGCTTCGACCCCCGAGCGTGGGGGCCGTGTCCCCGTGTCCCCCCGTGTCCCCTTGTCCCCCCTCCACCAGCGGGGTGGGCAGTGCGGCTGCCGGCCAGGGCTGGCTCACGCTGCGGGTGATGCCCGGGAGGATGCGGGATGCCCGGGGGGTCCGCCGGGGAGGATGCGGGATGCCCTGGGGGTCCGCCCGGGACCCCTGGCCCCACTGAAGGGTGCGGTGCTGCCAGCCCTCCTCTAACACCCCGCACCTGGGGTTCCAGGAGCAGCCCGCTGGGTACACGCTCAGAGGTGTGTTTTTATCTCAAAGAATGCCCGGTAGCCAACAATTCCCACTGACCCAGCCGCGTGGCTCCTTCCTGGAACCAGAGGACCTGCCTTTGACCTCCCGTTTTAAAGAGGTTGGGCGGTATTTCACTTTTTGTGTGACCAGTAACACGTGTCACTCTGGTTTGTCCCACTCTTGCCAAGGCTGCCCCTCCGCTCGCATTTGGGGCATCATCCCTGCTACCAGCAGAGCCACATCTGTCACTTACTGCAATATCCACATACCCATCCCCACATCAGCACTGTCATGACATGTTCTACCATGTTGTGACACAGCCTCGTCGTGCGAAGGTGCTGCGTCAACTGTTTGGTATCTTTGGAATATTTATGCCTTCACCATTACCGCAGAGAATCCCTCTGTTCATAAATAAAATAAATGCAGCATGAGTACTATTGACATCCTGCAAGTGTGGCTGGCGAGAGGCTCATTAAAATCAGAGCTGTCCAGTAAGCCCTGCTGCCTCCTGGCAAGCTGGCCTATTTAATGTCTTCCTTAATTCCCTGTCCAGAATGGTTCATGATTCCAGCCTATCGGTTTGCATTGCTCACTGAACTCCGCTCTGGCTGCTGCTTTCTCCAGGCTGGTCCACTTTGCTCCTTCAGCTGTATTCTCCACACAGCTCTCTGCCCAACTCCACAACTTGCTGCTAATTAATGCCTGATTTTTTGCTGTCTGAAAAAGGTAGCGCTTTGATTAGACACACACACACACGCGCGCACATATATATCAACTTTAACTCTTCTCTTTCTGAAGAATAAGTGACGTGAAAGCCAGTTGCTGAGAGATCAGCTCAGAGTTCCCAGGGAGTTCAGTGAGACTGGGGCTTCTCTCGTGGTACCCAGAGTTATTACCTTTAACAGTGGCTCATCAAACAGATTGGCCTAATTCAGCCTCCCTACTTCAGATCCACCACT
The DNA here is from genome assembly GCA_013396735.1 of Grallaria varia. Lineage (NCBI taxonomy): Eukaryota > Metazoa > Chordata > Aves > Passeriformes > Formicariidae > Grallaria > Grallaria varia. Next base: position 32,403 of record VWZG01009325.1, on the reverse strand, counting down.
ACCCTAATTGAGATTTCCTGTTAAATTCTGTGATTCTCATGAAACACCAATATGCATATTTTGTTGAGGGCTTTTCTGAGCCAAATACTTGCTACTGCAACCTATAAAAGACTGAATGATGTTTATCTTTCCAAGTTTTTCTATAACCTCAGGAGAATTAACTTGTTTGGTCTTGCTGTCTAGAGACTTAATTCAAGTTGCAGCTCATGAGAATCAGCTCCTTGGATTTTTCAGCCATCTTTTTTCCATTCAAGTAGCTTCTAAGCATTAGCCACTCTGTGTCCAAAGTTTTCTCATCCACAAATAACATGGGACTTGGAAAAATATCAGAAGTTCAGACATGGAAGAATTTGATTCAGAAGCTCCAAGAGGCTCTTCAAGATTTCCAAAGGTCATGAGGGTCATGAGAAGAAATCATCCACTTCTAACCATAAGGACCCCTTTCAAGCCTTTATTTTAATGGGTTTTTTTTCTGATCCTCTAAAAGTTACTTGCAACTGAAACCAATTGTTGTAAGCTACTGTTTCCGGAAAATATATGGTCTTGTTGATGCACTGGCAGAGTCCAGGCAGCATTTTGGACAGTCTGCATGAGGATGTGTCCTGACTTGCCATGCCAATGCTGATTTCGTGGTTCGTTGCAGAATAAAAAAATATTGAGAGTTTCTGCTCCCACTGTTTGATACAAAGGGAGAGTGGAACAGTCGCTGTTTACAAACTCACCACCAACGAAGGAATACATTTTATCAAGCCACATGATTTTAGATGAGAGAACACATTGCCACAACAGATAACTGAGGTCAAGCAGTTTCCAAGCTACAAAAGAAATAAGTTTTTTATAAGCAGCAAGAACATTCAGAACCATAGCAGTTAAACTAAACCAAACATGTACAGAAGGAGATATAAAACCTCCGGCTCCAAATCTTCAGTCAGTCTGAGAATAAACAAGTCGGATATGGACAGATACTGGGCAGATCACTGCACATCTTTACTGATGTTCCTTGAACTTTTATTAGAAACATCTGATTCCAGCAACTACTGAAACAGATTAAAGAACCAGAGAGAACAGGAGATCTAATCCCCAAATGATACACCTAAGTTTGTTTTGAACTGAAGAGAAACTGCAAATTAATGAGTTGTTTCAAGCAGTGGGGTCACTTTCATCTGCTGGAAGATACCCACCGTGGAGACATACTCTTTCAATTACATTTGTTGCTGCACGTGACTTGGGTTTCTCAGGCTGAGAAACTGGTATTAACCCACTGCACATCCACCAGAATACCCGTTTGTGTAGCAGATCTGTGTCTTACAAACTTGGCTCTTTGGTGGCTGGGAGGAGTCAGTCTACTGGCTTTGGGACAGCAGTTGTCTGGTTTCTGCTGTGACACCGTCTGAGACCAGGCTGCCTTGGGATATGGAGACCTGGACAAGCAGCTGCAGACTGAGCTGGGGGCAGAATTTGGTACACTGCCTGGTTTTCCAGCAGTGGGGGCAGAATTTGGTACAGTGTCTGGTTTTCCAGCAACTCAGAACTTAAACTGGCATCCATGTCTCCTGCTGACCTGGGTTCCGTGGCTGCATCCAGTGGCTGAAGTGTCACCAGTGCTCTTGGACAACAATTAATCCTCAGCACTCCTGGATAACAATTAATCCTGGTCGTGGGCTGGTGAGACACAGGTTGGCCACAGGGTGTTTCACCCTCCCACTCCCCCGAGCCCATCCCCAGGCAGCGATGGGCAGAAGGGGCAGAGTGTCTGCGCTGAGTGGGTGAGTGGAGAAGGTTTCACGGCACCTCCGGAACCCACCCACGACCCCGCCCCGTGTATTCCTCCAGCGTTCTCAGCCTCCCTCCTCATCCCCAGCCCTTGTTCCCCGTGCCACCCACCGCATTGTGCTGCCACAGCTGTTTCTGTGGCTGTGGGCGGCCCCGGGGTGGGAAGAAGCAGCTGGAGGGGTGGGAGAGCTGCTTACACTGCGGAAGGTGCAGGGCAGGGAAGACCCTGCGGCTTTGGGGTGACACCCGAGCCACCCACCCGCTCTCCCCGCAGGTTTGGTGGCTGTGGTCCCCCCGTGCCGCTGCATGGCCATGGTGGGCAAGGGTTGGCTCGTTGGTGGTGGCTGCGACGTGTCGGGTTTCGTTGGAAGCGCAAAATAAACTGGAAGCAGTGAAAAACAGCAACAGCAGCAATTAGGCATGTGATCATCCCAGAGAGTTCGAAAATCGTGCTTTGGTACAGCCCGAGAGGAGAGAAAGCAAATTCCTCTATGGGAATATGATGTGCCTTAGCTTTTACTAAGTGATGGCAATTATCAGTGGCGTTAAAATAGATTATTTTGATATTTCTTTTCACGTGATTTTGTGACAGCGAGAGTTCCGCATTATAAACAACGTCTTCTGCTAATCTTGAAAACACCACCACTCCCTAGCTAGTGATGTTCTGGAAAAACAGAAAACGACAGGAAATAAGAACCTGCCTTCCAATTTGTTAAAAAATTCCCTGAGAAAGTTCCAAACCCAGTCTCTGTCACCTANGCCCACTGACCCATGTTATGCGGCCTTCCTAACAAAAAAAAAAAAAAAAAAAAAAAAATTAATTAATGAGAGTTCCTCTTAATATTTGATCCAGAGAAAGTGCTTAAGGGGCTTTCAGAAGACAAAGATTCTTATGCAGCTGATGATTCAAAGGAATCAAAGTATGCTTTTTTCCCCCCTTTCTTTACAAACATCTGGTAGAAAATGCGCTTTCACAAGATGCTGAAAGGCTCTCCTAAACCCCCCCAAATTTTCCCTAATAGCTCATCTAAGTATCTCCGGAGCTTTGGTAACCCAAGGAATTTTAATATTATTAAATAGCAGAAAATTTCACATTTTGCATAACATCATCAAAACTGGGCCTTATTTTAACAAGCACTTAGAAAACCACCTTTCAGTTTAGTGCCAAGTTTAGCCTGCCATTTTATGTATTTTTCAGCAGAGTTCTTGATGACTTCTGCTAAAATCACATTATTTTTAAGGAGTCTATGTGGTTATGTCCCTATGCAAATATCAGAAAAATGGAAGGGAAAAAGCAACGTCCATCTTGGAAAACACAGAAAAAAGGCAACGCCAGAAATCATGATTTCTGGCACGCCTGGCAATAGCTGTGGCAGGTCAGAGTGCCATGGAGGAGGTTCAGCTCCGTGGACTGCAAGAGGAGCCTCTGGGGATATTTGCGGTGGGTTAGTGGAGGGACAGGCAGGAGGATGAAGCCACCACTCAATATCTTACAATTCTGTGTAGCAAAAAGTGGGGGGATTAATGGGAACGTCTGAAAGTCTCTGTGCACGATCAAAACTGCAAGTTAATTGGCATAGCAGGCACTTGTTCAAGTAATTTACATGACTAGAATATTAATACAGAAGAGGAGACCTTGCTCTGGAAGGGCAGGGAGGGCAAAACAGGGTGTTTTCTTAAACATGAAGACTACACAGGAGTTGTCCTAAGGCCCAGGGTGGGAGACAAGATGGATGGGTTGTAAGTTTGTGGGTGAAAGAAAAAGGAAAAAAACAAGGGCAGTGTCACAGCTTTGTGCACTGCTGAGGCAGGAAGATGAAGTGAGTGAAGCTTTTGTAAACTGATAGAATCGTGTGACAGCGCTGGAACTTGGGGAGATGCAGAAATTCAACTGCTCCAGACACGTGGTGGGAACCCAGGAAAACAGGAGACAAATGAGCCTGAGGTTTGAAGCAACACAAAACCAATGGGCATCAAGAAGTCATTTATTCAATAAAAACACAGAACTGGAAAGATTTTCTGGGAAACAGGTTTGAGATATCCAATAGATTTGACAGTTCCTTTAAAACACTATATTAAAGGCAGAACCATAAACTCTGCCAGTGCTGAAGCATGTTAAGAAATTAATGTAGCTAAATCAGGAGTTTTTCAATGGCTAAAACACACAGAGAGAGTATAGGAAGTTGGAAACTAGGCCAAACTAAAAAAAAAACCAAAAAACAAAAAACAAAAAACAAAAAAAAAGAAAAAAAAAGAAAAAAAGAAGGGTATAAAAATGTGGGGATAAATTAAAAGGGCCATGACAAAAAAAAATTACATGTAAGTAGGTATTCTAAAGGCAGTGCAGTAGGAAGAAGGAAATCAAGGGAAAGTCATGGACCAATTAATTAATATATTTATAGGCTTCTAAAAGACAACAAAGAGATAAGCAGCAGCCAAAGTGAATTTGTCAGAAGCAGATCATGTCAAACCAAACTAATTTTGCTCCGTGACAGGGTAAGAGGCACCAAGAACAGGAAGAAGGCACAGACACGGTACCTGTGGGGCTTTGGTGTCACTGTGCCACAGAGCTCTTGCATGGAAGGCAGGGAAACGTGGAGTTACTCATCAGCTTATTGGAAATGTTGTGTGGTGTCACGGGTTCATTATTAAAGTACAAACGGGTTACCAAGTGGGGTTCCACACTGGGGGTCTTTTCTGGTCCAATTCTACATAGCAGTTTCAGTAATCACTGAGTTAATGGAACATAGAAGGCTCCTCTTACCTGAAGATAACAGCAGGTGGAGGTCACGGTCAAGGACAGGGTGATGAGTCAGAATTTTGTTGAAAAATTCTGAAAACCAGGTTGAAGTTCAGTTGGTAACTTCAAAATTACCCTCCCAGAAAGGACAGAAGGTAAGGACAGACTTTGTACTGGAGGAAGAAGTGCTGGAGCTGTAGTAACCCAAAGTTTATGAAGACTGAAAAACACCACAGTGTTGTAAGAAAAGGTGGACATTTTTCAGGGATACAGAGGAAAATATGGAGAGAAGCACAGCAGGAGACTTCAAATGCCTGAAAAGTAGCTGTGAAACTACTTTCACTGTGTCATTTTGCTTTGGGTTAAACTAATGTAATCACAAAGCACTATAGTAGCTGGATCAAACCCTCCCCAGACCTGCCACAGACCAATGAGTGCTGCAGTTGACATTTCAGAAGATTATAGACATTTGTCCCCACGCAGAGATCTTGAGGTTTTAATAGCTTTACCTAAACAAATGCAGAAATTTTACTTAATCTGGTTTTATTAGTCTCAGATGAGTGCTGCAGATCTCTGCATCTCCTCAAGTGTGGTACATACATTAATGAATAAAAAAATTGATGAGCTTTAGGGCTCCCTCCTGGCGTCCCTTCCTCTCTCCCACCAACAACTGCACCAAGGAAACTTCCCCGGGACACAGAGACTTCCACGTCACTGTCTGCCTGTCTGTGGCAGGCTATAAAACATGTGGATAGGCTGGAGAGCTGAGTGAGGTGCTGAAAAAGTACCCAGGTGCAGAGAATTCACAAAAGGACAAAACCTCTAATTTTTACTATTTGGTATTTGTGGTACCTCACTGAGGTTCGGCACTAAAACACATTTAATCACTGCGGTCCACAGAACAACATACAAGCTTAAATTACTTGTGCAAAGGCATTTCCCACAATTATTTATTCTGTTGCCTTTCTTGAGCCAGGTAGCAGCTGAAGTTTGTAATCCTGCAAGTTTTGTCTGCGAGAAGAGAAGCAGGTGTGGGAGCTGTCAGCTCCGACATGATCCAGTTTATTTACCAAGAGCATACACAAGATGAATGGGAAGAAAAAGACAGTTTCTTCACTTCTTTGGGGGGGATTTTTTTTGTCAGTGTGTGATGCCGTGCCTGGTGCTTCCTTGCTGGTGCTTCCTTGCTGGTAGCTTCCCTGCCTTTTTGTTTGCTGCACTCACAGGCAGGAAAACAAAACCCAGGGACTTCCAATGCAATAATGCCTAACCTCCATCATCCCCTGGGCTACACCAGCTCCAGCATGGCTTTGTCATGTGTCCTTGTCCCTCACAGTGGCCTCTGTGGTCTGAATTACCTGACTGCAGAGCCACAGTTGGAGATTTTAGCAGGTTTTTTACATCTGCACCACGTGGAATTGCCTCTTAGCCTGACGTGTCGCCTGCACTGGGGGGAGTCCCACAGCCCTTCCCAACCATGGTGGAAAAGGCACTGGGGGTTGTGGGGATCCAGGCAAACACCCCTGCACTGCTCACCCCAGACCTGCCCGACCCTCTGAGGTCTGTGTGAACATCCCACCCGTGTCAGTGGGCTGTGGGTTGGGGCTGGGGCTGCTCCAGACCTTCACTGGCAGCGCTCCCGTTGAAGCCGACGAGATTATTCCCTGCCACAACAGAGCTCACTGTCAGGAAGATTTTAATGATATTCAAACGATGTTGTGCACGTCTTCTGATCACCCCGTTATTCCTAGTCATGGCTCGTTATCTTCCTTTTCCAGGGACCCAATCCTAACCTCCTTCCTCAGGCAAACCTCGTGCCGACCTCAATGAAGGAAGAGGATTTCACTTGCACCTTCATGTTGGGAGCTGCTGCGATGCCTCCATGGTGGCAGCACACAGGCAAGGAGCACGTGGCAGCTTTGGCTGCCAAGACCACGGGGATGAGCCCATGGCCATGCTGACAAAAAATGAAAAGACTCCCCTGTACAATTTCAAGACATGCAGCAATATGAATTTTTAAATTCCATTTGATCTTATAAAAACATTTTGTCATCTTTCTATCAGACTTGTGTCCTCACAGTTATATAAAATCTGTAGCAAGATTATTGGGAGTAGCTTGCTTTGATTAAGAACTCAACATTTGTGTTTTAGAACGGCTGTGTAATTTGCTGTGGACAAGACAGATAATGGGATACCTTTTTCTCAACAATTATTTACTATGTATTATTTGGCTTTTCTGGATAGTTGGATTGGAATGCATCCTAAATTACCAGAACTTAAACACTTCTTTTACACACTAAAAATGGGAATTTCCTATAGAATTGCATTAAAAGCTTGGATTTTATTTAGAATTGAGACATCACACATCTCCCATGATGTTGTGACAAGAGTCATCTCCTTGTCTGTGATTTCACAGCACTGGGCACAGAAAGATGGGGATTTTGTGGCAGCAACACTAAGGATAATATTTATAGTAAATAAAATAATACCAGGTAAAAAGAAGAGTGTAGGGACATTACACAGTACACATTGACCACTCCAAATTATGTTTCCATCCATGAAACAATGTGCTTCCATCCTCTGTGCTGAGGAAATGGCATGAATTCCTCCAGCATGGGTACATGAGGCTCCCTAGTGAGGACATGATTTTTCCAGTTAGGCATGTTAGTGATGGCAAACCATTTTTTTCCCCCCTTTTACATGCTCCATTTCACCATTTGTTTTATCATATCTCAGTGATTACTCCTTGCAGATTTACATGTGCGTTCCCTTTGCTGTTAGTTTTTCAGTTACATCCATATTAAAGATGTAGGACGTGATTGCTGCTCCGTGTTAGTCACTGTGGCCCCACTTCCCCTCGTGTTACAGGGGCTGATGGCCAGTGGAGCTCCGGGGTGGCTCCTGAGCCACTCCCATGACGAGATGAACCCAAACACCCCCATGTCTGTGCAGCTCTGGGATTGTTCCTGCTGAAATTCGGTGTATTCCAGAGCCTGCGAGCCCATCCAGCCTGCTCAGTACAGCATTCTGTCCGTGGGACCAGACTCGGGTTGGTTGTGAGTGAAATCACAGTCACGTTAACCACAGTGTGACAAAATACTCTTTATTCCAACCACAGTCTTTTGGGACATGTACTGAAAACTTTCCCATTGAATTCAGACATGTTTGAAAAGCAGCAACTCATGAATACCATTTCTATCTGTTGTTACATGGATTTCACAGAATAAATGTTGGGCTGGCAGCACCTCCTATTGCCATTAATCTTCTTTTCCTCATTAATGACTGACCTGGAGCTGTAAGAGCCACCCCTGAGTTGAAGCAAACAAACCAATGCCCATCCCCAGGCTTTGGGGCTGAGCAGAGTAAGCAGGGGCGTGTCTGCTGGAAACTATTTGCCATCCACAGACAACAGCTTTTTGCTGCATTTCTTTGGTTGCACCCACTCAGCCTTCCACCCCTAACAGAATATCCTAATCCATGCATACCAAAAGCACTGTTAATATCCTGGACCTGGAAAATTAGCCAAAAATCCATAGAAAGATAAGCATAATAGAATACTGGTGATTAACATGTACATTTAGCATAATGGATCCCAGCATCAGCATCTCCTGACTGCTCTTCCCAACTCAGACCAGTTTTGTCCATCTCAACCGTGGGGTTACATCTGATGGAACAGCAAAGCTACAGCAAAGAAACAAGGCAGAAAGAATGTTTGTAATGTAATATGAAAATGGTGTTCAGGATTTTAATACACTGTAATTGACCGCACTGTTCTTTTTTTTTTTTTTCCTGTGAAAAGATAATTTGGTATGAAAATCGTGCAGTACTTAAATAATGTAATTTTGATAATGACAGTAAAATACAATTTCTGTAAGGCAAGTGAATCATAAACTTCTTCTCATTCAAATGAAGTGTGTAATATGTCTGAATGCTGTCACTATTGTACATTGTAAAAATAACTCTGCCATGAACTATTATCGAATATCATTATATTTCAAATACATAACAAAAACTAGTGAAGTCACAATACAAACATGTTGAAATGTCATGTTGCATTTGTTGGGGAAGTAATGAATCCTGCAGGAGGGAGTCAAACTTCGTCTTCTAGACAGTTTTACTGCAGTTTTTTTTAAAGAGCTGAACCTTTGCAGCTCCTGCCCATGTTAAGCTGAAAGCTGAGACTGGGATAGGTTTTGACCTTCCAAAGACAGGCAGGAATTCCTTTGGGTGTCCAAGGTCCCTGCTGCTTCTTGTGTAGTGCCAGGCTTTGGAGACAGAGGGGTTTGATCTCTGTCAAGGGTCTGGCCACAGTGAAATTGCACTCTTGGTAAAAATGCACTTTATTTGTGCTGTCCATCCTGAGCCTGTATGGAAGAATATTGGGCCACAGACATCTTCTGCCTCGAGAGGAGGCGGCTGTAGCCCTGGGAAAGCTGCAGAAAACACCCCCTGTGTCCTTGGGCCAGGCCTGGGAAAGCAGAAGGAGCTGAAGAAAACAACCAAGAATAGCAAGAGTGAGTTTTGAGATTTGCCAGCATGAGGAGAAGTGATGTCCACCCAGCAGAAGATGGACTAGGAATGATGGACAAGAACACCCAGCCTATGATGGGTAGCAGAGACACTTATGGACAGTAGTAGAATAGTATAAAAGGTAAGCTGTGGGTGAATAAAGGGCTTTTGGCTGTTCTGTTCTGCTTTTGCCCTTTGCTTTTACTTTTCCTGACAAAGTTTTGAGCCTGTGTTTTTTGACTCTCGCTGCAAGACTGTCTGTGGGGGAGGCGGCGTCGCACTCCTGAGAGACCTGAGAGGAATTTGGGGTCAGAATGCAAGGAGGTATCCCAGCAATTCCTGCGAGTGAGCTCAGTCAGGTTTTTAATATCTAACATTCCTGCCTGTTTTTCCCCGCGGGGCTGCCTCCCTGCAGACCCAGTGGCTGCTGCTCCGTGAGCTGGTGCCATCCCACACCCCTTGGTGTTGGTGGCTGCTGGGGCAGTGCCGAGGGGCAGGGGGCTCTGCACCACCCCACGCTGAGTGTTGGGTGGGTGAGGAGCTGCCCGTGCCCCTTTGCTCTGTGCTCACCCTTGTGCAGGGCTGTGCAGTCCCTGGGCATCCCCTGTGCCTGCCTCCAGTGTGTGTGTGTGTAAAGTGGAACACGTATTTATACACAACGTTCCCTTGTGCTGCTCCATTCCACTCGCAGCCGCGTGTTTTATGTACTGTAAATTCTATTCCTTACCAAAAATACATCATCCTGGAAGCAAACTGAGTCAGGCGTTGTCGGCGTGCCCGTAATTCTTTTGCAATTGTGTGAGGTGTGAAATTCGCTCGACTGTTCTCACTGGAAGGGCTGATGGGTGGGAGATAAAAAAATTGTTTAAGTTCTGCCAAGCGAGCAAGGAGAAATATAGATTATGTATATCTTGTTTCCCTGGAATGAAGATGGAGAAGTTGTGGTTCCAAAAGACATCCTCAGAAGAAAAAGGAAAAGGAACTAGGACAAATATTTTCTTTCCTTTTTCATCATATATCTATATATATATATATAATACATGCAAAGAGACAGTAGTGGTTTGTTACACCAAAAGGTAAAATAACTGGTTGATTGAGCTAAATTAAAGTTGGAATTAGGAAAAAAATGCAGATTGTCCCTGGTACAAACTTCTTAAAACAAGATGTTTCTTTAACTGATGACAGAAAACAGAAATAACATTTTTTGTGGTGGACAAAATGGTCTTCTTGATTGTTTTTTATGTGGTTTTAAGATTATTTTACTCTCTACTTGAAAATGGTGATCCACTCATGAAAGCTGGCATTGATAATGAGAAATAGAGTCAAGAATGAAGGGTGGGATTCACAACACACTCCCCACATTAGTGCTGGTGATTTTTTGCCTCTCAGTCATTCCCTGAGCGTGGCACTAGGAGGCAATCTGCTATTAGAGGTGTCCTATCCAGATATTTCAGCACCAAATGGCACTGCTCACCACAGGGTTTTTGGGTGTCATCCCCACCATCGCCTTATCATCCTCCATCCGCTGTTACAACATGGCAGAGTGGTGATTAACAGTACCTTCCCAAGGCTCTGGCCACACGTTGAGCCATCAATTCCAATTTCCAATACACCAAACAAAGGACTGGGGTGACCTGGGGTGCTGTTTAGACTTAGGCAGTGACAGGGCTGTGACACCCAAGGTGACTGCGTTGACAGGACCCAGGTGTGCCCAGGTACACCCAGCTCAGAGACCCTGAACATGGGTATGTGTGCACCTCCCTCTGCTGGGGACCAGCCAAAGAGGGGCTGGCGTTGAAAACTGGTAGTTTGAATTCTGGTTTTGGAGCCATGTCAGCTCTTCCTGGACGTTGACTCCTTGGCTTTTGTGTCTCACATCGTCTTATTCTGATAAAAGGTCTTTTGCTGTTGTTTGGGAGCAAATGTAAATTTATATTGCTTTCATTAACTCTGTAAAGACTGGTGTTTGGAAGTTCTGAAAGAACACAGACAGAGCTGGAAATATGTTTTTAAAAATGCTCTCACAAGAGTTTACTGAGACAGAAAGTTGAATTTGACTTGGCCGTGTTTGCGCTCCTTTGTTTACTTTGTGTGAATATTTCAGCTAATAGGTTTACTGCTAGGATTGTTTACAGGAACAGCACATTTTAAGCAAATATTTCAAGAAATTCCATGTGTATTTTAGACTGGCAAACGCAAATGTTTTCACTAGAAATGTAATTGTAAGCTTTACAGTTTTTAATGTATGCTTTATTACGCAACCATTAAATCAGGAAGTGTGTCCATGCACTCGTGGGTTTATGTTTAGTCAGGAACTACTGACTTGTGGGTTAAACAGAGACATCACAGACCACCAATGGCTCTCAAGAATTCCAGATATTAAGCACTTTCATTTATTTGTGGATTTATAATCCCCAGACCTGTGCATTCCCCATTCTTTCCATGAGCCACTCTCAAAGTCTGTGTTCCGAGTGTTGTGGCACCATTGGGCAGATCAAATGATGCAAGAAAATAGACACTGCACATCTTGCAGGCAAAACAGAGACTTCTGAACTGGGATCTTGACAGAGGAAAAACTTGTAAGAATGTAATTGCTGGCGTGCTTAATGCAATTCTCTATCTGCAAATTCTCTTGCAGCTTTGAAATCTTACCAAGAATTTTGTCTTTTACAACCATTCCCTTCACATTTTGGAAAAAGAAATATAATAATCCTATTTGTGTGCCCGTGATATAAACATAATTAACACAGGTGGTATATGGAATTAACGCTGCCTGCAAGCAAGGAGCTTCACAATTAAGTCATGGGTCTGCTGCTGTGCAGGTTGGAGAGGTGATCCTGGCTCAGCAGACAGTGGGTTTTTCCATGGTCCACGGATTGTCACTCCACGTCTTGTGTCAGCACAACTGCATTGGGCAACCTCACCACCTGCATCAGCTCTCACTGATATTATTTTTAAGGCAAAAATGGTCCTTGATATGACACTGCCACTCACTAACACACACAACCACGCTGCAGAATGTTAATGGTAAAGTTTATATGTGATAACATTACCGTTTGTTTTTAATAATTTTTCCAGTGGAAACAACTACTGGTTTCAGTGAGTCATTTTATTTTCTTGCATTTCCTGGCAAGTGCTGCAGGGCCATTTAAGGAACAGAAAAACAAGTTGGCTGCAGCTCAGCAGAGAGGCTGATTCCATGGCTGTGTGAGGTGCAGAATTCCATTTAAACCAGTGGTCTGCACTGGGCATACAGGGTGAGCTGCCTTTTCAGCCTCTAAGCTATGCCTTCTTGTACTGAAACTGTAAAACAACATTAATTATGACTCCAAATTCAAGCCAGAGCTCTCAGTGAACATATGCATTTCCAGATCATTCCACATTATATAATACTTGAAATATTGAGCCTTTCTTACAAAAGGGAAGTAGTGGAAAAGGTAATCATGTTGGTGCATTTTGGGAAACACATCAGATTTTGTTAATAGCTTGAAGAAAATTGTAAACTGAAGAATACAAATCTACTTCTAATTACTACTCTATCAAGGATATGTAAGGAAAAAATTAATTTCAAGCTTTTATAATTATTTTTGGCCCAGTTTAGTGCATTTGTGATTGGCCACTGTGAGTTAGGACAGCAAACATTTTCACTGTTATCTTTTTTCAGAAAGAAGCAAAACATTGTGACCCAAAATGGATAGGTGGTGTTACTCTCTTCAGAACTCAATAAGAATGAGAAATCTTTTTTTGTTTGGTTGGTTTTTGTTTTGTTTTGTTTGGATTTGTTTTTTTTTTTTCCCCCAGCTCTACTCTAGCTTGTCTGGTCTGTATTTCCAACCCAACTGGACAAATCCTACAGCCATTTAAATCCACCCAGCCCTATCAACCTCAGGCCATATCCGTATCCTGATTTACAGCCTCATTAGGATTTTAATGATGTCAGTGGAAGTAGAGTTTGCTCCTAAATCTTCCACTCTATACTGAGCACTCAATTCTGGTTGCAGGATGTGCCTCAAGCAGGGAATGCACAGCTCCAGCTTGGCAGGCAGGCCCGGGGCAGGGGGTGCATTTCTTTGTTGGGCTGAGCTCCCTCCCCTCCCCAGATAAGCAGCCGCACGCCCCGTGTATCTTGTAAAATCTTTAACAGCCCTACACATGCATGTACAAGTGTAGCACTGTTTTTACAAGACAGACAACAATTCCTACTCACATATCTTTCTGATGAGGGAATCGAGTCATCAGTCTAAATATACTTGGGGTTACTGAAGTTGCAAGACTGCGGGAGGAGCAGGCGCTGCCCAGCCCTGGTACCTGTGCAACTGAAACAGGGCCAGTCAGCATCTATGAACGGTGGCAAAGGACAGAGGGGCTTTATCCCTCTGTCTGTCTGTCTGTCTATCTCTCTCTCTCTCTCTCCCTGTCCCTCTATCTCTCCATCATCTATCTATCCATCGATCTCTCCATCATCTATCTATCCATCGATCTATCCATCATCTATCTATCTATCTATCTATCTATCTATCTATCTATCTATCTACAAATCTTGCCTTAAATCCTGACCCAGAGCTCACAAAAGCAAAATTCCCATTAACATCAGCTGTCCAAACCAGTTCCTGAAAAACCAGACACATCATCACTTTCAGTATCTCCTATAAATTTAACCTAGAGAACCTTTATGACTTTTAACACCCAGCATATTAAACAGTGCTCTGAAAGACTTAATATTTATATTACACAAATCCTGCTGTGTTTAATGGTGTTTAAAGGTGCCACAACCAGCATGTTTTACCCTGCCCTGATGCCCATTGTAACTCGGATGTGTAACTCCTCCTAGAGACTCATGTCACCCAAAGTCATTCTCCTCCCACCCTCAAAACGGCACCAGAAAAGACAACAAACCATTTGCCAGAACCTGCTCCAGAAGGCTCATTTGCATGTAGCCTTGTCTTAAATAAAACCCTAGAAGAGTAGAATGATGTGGGGTCAGAAGGACCCCGGGCAGCTGGTTTGACATGTTGAGCCTGGAGTTCACTCAGCCACTGCCATTCCAAAACCAATAAATTGGAAACAGTGACACACGCGTTATATGTCGTTAATGGAGAACGATATGTAATTTACATACATAAGAGAATGATATATAACACAGCACCATCCATGGCTGGGGTGTGCCTGACCAGGGACACAGACTCACAAGATCATCACTGCAAGATCAGGCTGTGCATTTCATGGACAGGATCAAATAACTCTGCACAACAGGAAGGAGTTAATAATTTCTTGCTTCCATTAAATTAAGGCTGTTTGGTTTTTGAGTTCATTTTAAAGCACACTGGAGCTTGATGACTTTTAGTCACAGGTGAAGTGCTGCAGAGTCAAGAAGCAGAAGGATTTTTAAAGATCTTACATAACTCCAGCGATATTTTTAAGCATATTAATTGGCAGGTGCTTCACACAAACATGGAGGTGACTTTCTGAAAATACAGACCTGCCCCTTGAGTGCAGCAATTTGATTTTGTGGCTCCTTTCAGAGACTGAACTCTTCACCTGTAAAACTGAGGGAGGTGGCACTCAGTTTTCAGACGGAAGTAACGAGGTGGGAGCTTTGCTCCCCAAAACCAAACGAAGCTGCGAACAGACCAGGTGAGGAAGGGAACATGACCAGAATTAGGCAGTGTATAAACAGAGAGTGCAGAGGGGAACAGCCCGGCGGGGTGGGCAGCCCCACCACTCACCTGCCCGTGGATCCCACACCTGGAAAGGGCTGTGGCAGAGGGTGGGGAAAAAAACTCCGAGTGTTTAATAACAACAGTGCTGTGAGTGGCTGGGGTTGTTAATTTTCACTCTTTTGCCGGGTGGAGCGACACGGAGGAACCGGCGCCTCTCACGGGGGAGCGGCAGCAATTGGGGTCTGCGGCGCCTCACCTGTGGGGTCGGGCAGGTGTGCGGTACCCACGGCGAGGGGGGCACCTGCCCTGGCAGGGCGGGCTGGGGGCAGTTGCTGCTTGGGGTTTTTCCTGCCCTGTTTTCCCCCCGGATGTCGCAACGCCGGTGATGCGGGGCGCGGGTGCGGGCGCCCGTGTGCGGGTTTTTGGGGATGATGCCGATGAACAGGGCGCCACTTCGCAGTGGCCGGTCACATCTGGAGCCTTTTGGGATGCGGGAAGTGCTGCGATTATTGCAAAACTTGGAGCACTCGCCTCGCCATAACTTTTGTTCTTAACCTAAATTTGTGTATCCCTCCTCCCGCCCCACCCCCGTCAGAGAATTTTACTTATTATTTACATTATATTATACTTATTTAGCTAACCAGCTAAGTCAGCAGCGAAGCAGAGTCAGACCTACAGCTCTTCTCAGGAAACTTTTCCAGTTTGACCTTAGCCTGAGACAGGCTGGTATAAAACCACGGATCGGTGGATTCTGTTTCCTTAATTCCAGCGTATTTTAAAACTCCACATCCCCGTCCCCAACTCCGACCGAGTTAGCACAGAGTGCTCCACACCACTGCTCCCTCTGGAACAAAAATAAGGCGGGGGGGGGGG
>VWZG01009325.1:0-10922 GCA_013396735.1 Grallaria varia | reverse complement strand
AAAAATTACTGACAAATAGATCAGCAGGACAGAAAAATTTAACTTGGAAGAGGTTTGAAAAGAGGGAACACAGTGAGTGTTACTGGGTAAGGGAGGAGATTCCCCTGGGATGAGCCAGGTGTGTTGCTGTGAGCAGGAGGGATGTGCCCACAGCCTGCCCTGCTTGGGCAGCCACTGCTCCACCCCTGCCAGGCCCTGGGAAGGGCAGAGCTGGTCCCTGATCTGCAGCTCAGCAATTCCTCAGTGCCTGGGAGAGCCATCTCAGCCATAGCCAGACACACAGGCAGCCCTTCTGTGGAAAAACGGGTACGTAATTGTATAATCATTTCTATGGTGACGAGTGAGAACATAACTTCGAGACGTTCAGAATAATAATGTGCCTAAGCAAGGGCATATTTTAAAACCCATTGCTTGTGCATGAGAAAGGTCCTGTGCAACTTCTGGCAATCAGGAGAGACAGTCTGCCATAAACCTCCTCACAGCAGCCTGGAAATTAATTTCCAGAAACACAACTGACCACGGAGCAATTTTAGCAGGAGGTTTTTTTGCTGAGCCTTTTGTGGTAAACAACATTGTCAGCCGAGCACGGAGAGACTGCCCTTCAAAATGGAGAGCCAGCCCCGCAGGCAAGGATGGAAACGCTGCTCCAGCATCCTCCTCTTTGGGGTATCCTGACCCCTGAATCCCCACCCCAACAGCAGCACTTGAGAAAGCAGAGGGGGTGAATTTTACATGCAGTACCCACTCAGGTTCATCTGCCTGCCTGAACTCCCTCTGAAAAAAATAAGCCCGAAAATCTTTCCGATAAATCAGTTTAAAAATGGGCTTCGAGCCCCTCTGTCCACAGATAAAAACAGTTTGCAAGGAGTAAACAAATGCTTTTGGTAACTCGTGTCCAAGACCTCCTTGGGAAATGCAGTTGGTTGGGTTCAAATTCAAATTGCAAGACAAGAACAGAGATTGACAGAGAGAGAGAGAGAGAGATGTATGCATTTAGAGTAATCTGCATCAAGTTATTCTAAAAAGGAATATAATAACAAAGAAACAGAAACAAACAGCAAAGAATGGGGTGAATCTTGCCCTCCCTGAGTTCCCTACATGGTCCTGTATGAACTCTGCTCAAGATTCCTGAGAGAAAAGAGAGTATCATCACAAAACATTTTAACTGCTTCAGGAGATAGAGAACTGTGTGAGACCAGTTGACCAATCCTGTGTATTTTGCTTTGCCTGATCATTTTAGCTGAAGTCCTGACATGGCTGGCTTCTAATGTACCCTGAAACAACAAATACAGCACATATCTGCAACTCTAATGTGCTTTTCATTAAGTAAGACATTCTCTGTATTTCAGATAGCTTGGACAATGTCACTAAACTTGTCAGATTCCCCTTCTGTTTCTCATAAACCCACACAATACTGTTGAGTTAGGCCTCATACTGATGCAGAGAAATACCCAGATCCATCCAAAAGATTGTTTACATTGAGATCAGAGGGGATGGAAAACAAATTGTGACATTTGTATTTGCGTTAGGAGCCAGATACTGCTGGTAACACAGAAATCAGGGACAGCGTTCTGATCAGATGCTAGCCTTTGTAAATCCATTTGCAATTTTTAAGCAGACCTAATCTGGGAACCTTAAAACAGTTTATTCTGACTTCCATCTGCCCAAGCACTTCTGGAATGAGAAGGGAACTGCTGGGTATTTACTGCTGAAGGTCTGTAGATTTGTGTGTGGTAGATTGACTGGAAGGGGTTAAGAGAAAGATTTTCTTCATAGTTTCTCTTTGTGTCCTTCCAAAAATTGCAAGTCTGTTGTTTCTTTACTCCTTAGCAGTAATTCCTAGTCCTGCACCATCCCAAACTGTCCTGGCTTCAATGGGAAACTCTCCCATGTACAAACATGATCAGACCTGCTGCATCTGATTTTAGAATGTATTGTTTCCCCAGACATGGCCAACACCTATGGGGGTGGAAGGGGATTCATAAAAGACAGTGAAAGAGAAAGAAAAGTTCCACTGGAAAGAAAAAAAAAAAAAAGGTATTTCTTAAAATTGATTTTAAATAATCAGCACGCAAGGACAAAGAGAAATATAATCTAAAACAGCCTCTCTTTGTTATTGTGTACTTCTTTGCTGGATTAATTTGTTATTTCCGTTAACATGAAAGTTACCTTTAATACTGACAGCTTCTTAAGAAAAGGACTGTGTCTGTCAGGACTGGATATGCTCAAATTCGTTATCGAATCCAGAACAATTCTCAGGAGCAGCCACTGTCTGATGATGGAAAAGTGGAGTGTTTGGGAAGTCACAGCACTGCCTGTCCCTTGTTCCCTTGAGGCAACGAGAAATCAGGGCCAAACTCTTTAAAGAATGGTCGTCCTGCAGAAGGAAGCTGGCACATGGAAATGAAACGGCTCCTGACTCCTTGGTGTTCCAGGCAGCTGAGAGATCTTCTCCTAGCAAAACATTTCTATCCCCACAGTCATAGACAACTTTCATTTTCCATTCTAAGGTGGGACACTTCAGGCTTGCAAGAAATGTGAACACACTGAACACTTAAAACCTGAAGTGTGACCCAGATTCTTGCCAAGAACACATAAAATAATGGAGCTCTTCGGAACCACAAATACAGGGTTGGACTTGATGATCTCTGAGGTCTTTTCCAACCCAATCAATTCTATGATTCTATGATCTCACCAGTCTGGCACGTCAACCCGCTGGGAAGGGCTCACTATGGGGAAAATGGCATTGGAAGGACCAGCCATGCAGGGAAATGAAGGTGGTCCCTTTAAGAGAAGGTCCACGGTCAGACAGAGGTGCCAGTCTCAGGACTGCTACAAGGGCTTTGTGCTGGGCAAAGAGAGAGTAATAATAAAGCAAAGAACTTTTGGCATTTCAACTTTATTGAAAAAGGGTACAAAGGAACCACCTCTGGATATTGTAAAACTCACAAATAAATTCTTTACAGCTGCACAAGGAAAGATAACAATGAGAGCCTGATATTTCATTCCTAGCACAGTAAAAAATCCTATTAGAGCCAATGCAGTTATGGGTGCACCAGCTGTATTCTGGGAATTCTATATAACTCCTGTCTGTTTCTGCACCAAAACTGCTGAGGCCAGTGTGCAAAATTAAAAAGCCCCTCTCTTCCACAGAGCTGCCCTTCCACACCCCTGTGTGTTGGCCAGTGTCTGGAATCAGGCAGGTTGTCATAAGGGGACACGATGCCCTCCCAGGCTATGGGGAAGGTTTCCCAGACCTGCCTTCCTGCCCTGCACTCTTGTCTATGAGCAAGGGTCACATCCAAAATGCACATCCTCCTTCCTCACTAAAATCCATGCCCTGGGATGGGCTATCCACACATAACCTGTGCTGCTGGATGGATGTTTTGGGTTGGTTCTCTGGTTAGTTTTGGGGTTTTTTTTGGTTTGGTTTGGTTTTGGTTTTTTTAAGAGCAGAGGGAAAGGGGAGGGAGGGGGAGAAGGGATTTAAAGGAAATGGAAGGAATGAAAACATCTCTGCTTCTCAAGGCCACTTCTAAATCACCAGGGGAAAAAAAGGCTACCACAGGTCAGGAGGCAAGTGTCACAAAGCTGGGCTATAAATTCTGACCATAAAAGAGGGATACTCTAAATAACACAATTTGCCTTAGATTTCAGGCTCCTCCTTACTCAGATATCCCAGGAAAACACCATGCCAGGGAGAAGGAATGTGGAGAACTCAACAGGAGAGAACAGATGGGAGAAGGCTCTGTTTGTCTCACAGCCCCAAGGCATCTCTGTTCCCTCGTTCAGGACATGGTTTTGTGAGGATCCCTGTTCCAGCTGCTCCTGCCAGGGCTTGGTTCTCCTCACAGACCCAGAAAGACCACCTGGGCAGAAACCAAGTGGTTCCAGCCACTTTATGTTCACCTTAGACCCGAAGACCCTGCCGTGGGGTTGTCCTCTCCTACCCACAGCACTGCATTTCCAGCAGTTGGCTTGAATGAAAAAGAGTAAGTGTCCCTTAATGTAAAAAAGTGGTGATGTGCTGAATCTCAGTAATTAACTTCAATTTCTTGCTGAACTTGTTTGGAAGTGAAGCCAGGATGGACCGGAAGGGGATCCACACCACACTGCAGACACCGTGCAGCTGTGTACTTCTATTAAAGCTCAATCATTTGGGCCAATTCATTCTCAATAAACGTTTAATATTTTTCTTCCCTTAGAAGTCAGAAGTGATTATTTCCACACCTCCCCCTCGCATGGTGATGGCAGGGCACTTAATCACTATTTCAGAAGGAAAGTCTGCAGATTCATGTGATAATAGTTTCTCAGTTAAATAAATAATTACAGGTACATCAATGAATTGGGTTTTTTTTCTGTACTGAATATTCACAAGTTGGTGTCATGTGACACTCACTGCAGTCACTAAATGAGATTTTGGAAAACTGGGCTCTACTCCTGGTTTTGTAGTTGGTCCTGGATTTCCACAAAGGCAATTTCAGGATAGGGACCTCAGAGAAGGAAGCGATGAAGCAGAAGTGCAGATAAGAAAGGAGAGAGAAAGGAGAAGAGTTTGTTCTTTCCATTAATATTAAACTGTCCATTTCCCAGCTGCAGGCTCATGAAAAGGAGACTTCTTGGTGATTACCCAGTAATTCAAACCTTACAAACCCACCTCAGAACACACAAAGACAAGGTAAAAAAGGATTTTTTTTATTGCAGCTTCATGAAACCTGATCCCCAGCAGAGCCTGAAGAATTCACTAAGCTTTTGAACACATACATACACTGGTATCAATTTATTGTTTTATTTCTTCCTTGCCAGATGAACAATATATATGAATGATATCGTGTGCGTGCATGTGTGGATGTGTCAAGAGAAACAAAGCATATATAAGTATAAATTAATGAATAATGCTGTGATTTCCTTTCTTGCTTCTAACACTGCTATTGGCCAGCTGTTAAACCACCAACCAGACCTGCTTTAACTTTGATTTGATTCATGCCAGTGTTTTTAACCATCACCACCTTCTCCTTGGGCCACAGGTCCAACCAGGGTGAAATTTTCTCAGTTTTCTGTGTATCTGTTCTCAGCTGAACATGAAAACCTGAAATAGTTCACAAGAAGTAGAAGAAGATGAAATCTTGGTGTTGAAAACAAATGCAGTAATGCCCGGTTATTAGAGCCCACAGGTGGGTTTTGTACTTGTTGAAAAGGAGAGCAACACCACAGACAATTGGTTAGTTTTCTGTGATTCTTGAGATCCAGAGAAATCAGCTCGTTGGAATAGGAAGCCCCTGAAACAGGCTGGAATGATCTCCACCTTCCAGGGGTTACACACTTCGAGGAAGGCAGAAAAGCTGCACAGGGATGGCACTTAATTCACCAATATGTGCTCAGTAAATATGTGGAGAGAGAACCATTTTATTCGTCTTTTTGAGTTAAGTATGAACTCCTAATGTAAAGACCAAGCCAGAGAATAGAACATCACAGGTGTTTGTTTTATAAAACTGTGTAAAGGTTTGCCAAAGCTGTCACAGTATGACAGCTTTGGGCCATTTATTTTCACAGGTCTTCACTCTGAGCACTGCTGCTTGCTTTGGAATCTCATTTTTATGAACAGAATTTAATAAATGTAAAAATCATGAGCATTCTGAAGAGGTTATTTGCCCCAATCACGGCTAACTCTTGGCTAAAGTCAAAGTCTTTCTGCTGTTATACTTGTGTAACCTGAGTCCTGCCATGCCCACAGCCCACAACAGGCAACCTCCTCAGCACAGCCTCACAAAGCTGCATTCCCACTAATCCCAAACCCAGGAGAAACAAACGTGTTAAATAAGCCTGTTGAAGTCGACAGCAGTCTGCATATGTCGAACCAACCCAGGGATCATCAGCAGCTCCACACTGGGATCAGCCTCTCCCTGCAGCATATTGCTGAGGGCAGTGACCCTGAAAATAAAAGCAATTTGGATGTTCCAAATGTGATTTCTGATTGGGCTTTTTTCTTTTTT
Organism: Grallaria varia; assembly: GCA_013396735.1. Classification (NCBI taxonomy): domain Eukaryota; kingdom Metazoa; phylum Chordata; class Aves; order Passeriformes; family Formicariidae; genus Grallaria; species Grallaria varia. The sequence goes on along the minus strand of VWZG01009325.1, from coordinate 4,929 downwards.
TTTTTTTTTTTTTGGGTGTGTGTTTTTAGCACAGCACTAACTGCTAAAAGTGGCAGCGAAGATGCTGCAGCAGTAAAGCCCTTTGTCACAAATCCCTGCACGTCACACAAAGGTAAGTTTGCCCATGTGCAGCTTCGTGTGGGATCGGGGTCCTGTTTTGCCTCACTTCCACCTATACCCCCTGTTTTCAAGCTGTTTTTCTTCTGGTCATTGCCACACACAGCACAGAGGATCCCATTCCTGCTGTGACACATCACTGAGCCAGCAATGGTGACTTTCAGCTATCCTTCAGATGATTAATAACTGAGGCTATGCACCTTATTTTTTTTTCCTACTTTTTTTTTTTCCTGTTTGTTTGTTTTTCACAGACTGGGTTGTCTGGTAAAATACAGTTTCAGTCAGATGGCTTAAAACAACCAGCTAACCAAGGGCCTCCCATGCCATGTGTTTATGTGTGTGTCGGAAATAATTTTAACCCCATTATCAACTAAATTTCACACGCAAACAAAAAAAGTAGCAATTCCATTTCTAGAAGCAAAAGCACGTGGCGGGGGAGAAGAGGGAGAGTGTTTCTGGACTTTTCTTCATGGCAGACAACACAGGTTGAATGCTCAGCCAAAGACACAGACATGTGTGAGAGCCCCTCCGGTGGAAACAGCACCAGGGAGGGCTGAAACCACATGAAACAGGAGAGAACGGGGCCGTGAGAGCTGATGTGGAGGAAACCAGTACACAGAAACGTGTTTTTTTCCACTGTAAGGCTGAGGCTGTGTGCCCCTCACAGGTAATTTCCCCTGTTCTGAACTGCAGGTGTTTGCAGACCAGGAGCCGGAGCAGCCACGTGTGTTGTTTCCTAAAATGTGGAAAAAAACTTTCAAGGCAATCTAATTTGAGGTAGAGAGGAGTTCTTTACTGAAAAGCTTTCCAAGGTCCCAAAGTATATTGACATGCACCAGCACAGGGGTGATTCCTATTTCTCTAACACTACTTCATTGCCATAACTAAAGGTCACATCCAACCCAGGGACCTTCCACCCTCGTCCCACCTTGGTGCCACCCCCAGAACCTCCCTGGGCTCTGCCCCTTGGCACCCCTTCCTAGAGCTGAGTCGGGGGTCTCAGGACCCCTTTACTTCTTCACCATTGTCTTCCTCACGTCACATTCCCTGGCTGGAGCTTCTCCAAGTTGGTGGCTCTTCTCTCTTGTTTTGCCCACACTGTGTGTTGTTGTTCTAGTGCTGGTGCAGGAGTCCCAAATGAAATGTTCTGGTGGCTCTCTTGCCCTTGGCTCAGACACTCAGGGATGCAGCACAGAGGGAGACACTGCTGGTTGCTGCTTCAAATGTGAGAGGCTGCACAGCTACAGAAAAGATACAAAAATATATCCATCTATACAAATATATACAAACACAGAAAGTCTTAAGGCATCATTGTGATCAACATCACACTCAGCGAGCAATAAACTAATGGTTTATTTATTTATTCCTGCCATTCTGCTCCTCACCTGGTCATGCCTGTGTGGCCTCTTCGTGGATGGACTGGATTACAGGAGGCTGCCAAACCATCTTTGCTGCTTCTCCAAAGACAGAAGGACATTGTGGTTCTAGCTATGAAAAGAAAGTGCAGGTGGTCACTGGGTTATTAGGAAGCCTTTCTTTGAGACCCAGAACCACAGAATATCTCCAGCTGGAAGGGACTGGTAAGGATCATCCCTCCCTACCCCTGGGCTGTAAGTACTTTCATTTCTTCCTGAGTGGAAAAGAGGGGTGAGTAAAGGTTTTGTTCTGAGCCAGAGTTCCTCCTGTCTTCATTCTCCAGACTTGGGACTTGCCTCACTCACCTGAGCAACCCTTACCCATCTGTGTGGCTCCAGAACAGGACTCTGCAGAAGGAGTCTCATGGTCAGACACTCCACGGGAAGATTTCACATTCTACAGAAGGAAGGAGGATTCTTCAAAAAGGCTCCAAAGCTGCCTCAGTCACGTATCTGTAGGGAAAGACTAGACAAAAGCATCTCTTTCCCATGATATCTTGTCCAAAAAATCTCCCCAGCCACACAACAATAAGTATAGATAACCAGAATTAAAATAAGAGAGTACCATTTACTGACTTAATTTCCTGGATAGCCCTTTGTTAGGAGCTGTGTGAACCCTGCCAGTTAGATTAATCAATTATTTTGAAAATCAACAGAACGGGCAGAAATATAATGTAATTGTATATATTACTGCATCAGGGAAGTCGTGATTCTGTAATAGAAGTGGCATTGTTTAAGTAAGTCCCACACAGCCACACAAGTGAGGCTTCACTGCAGACATCCTTAATGTTAATCCATAACATAACTAGCTGCAGCAAGAGAGAGGGGGAAAAAAACCCCACCCAGTTTGTAGCTATCCTATATCTCAGACAGGGTNACACTGTTATACACAAAGCCCAGTGCTCTTCCCTAAAACCTAAGAATTAATCAGCATTATGTAACAGATTTTTATAACACTCTAAAAATACATTGTGAATTCCTTTCCAGTGTCGGACTGAGAAGCTTTAAAGCACTGCCACCCCTCATCCCCCTTTTTAACAAAGACTGGATCTTCATTTCTGATACTGGAAACTTAAATTTTGTCTCAGTACTTGTGCCTCAAATCTCATTAATTACAGTGCTGGCCTCATGAGATAGAACTGCTGCTGCTGAGAGCCGTGTTTGTGCTCAGAACGACTGGAGCAAGGGCAGGGACACACAGATTTTATACGTGTATCCACACTTTGGGAACGAACTAACGACACGCCAGACCTGGGAAGGCTGTTTGGGTGTTTTTGTGTTAATTGACCTGCTCGCTAAGCAAACTTTGGTACGCACGTGATGAGGTTTTGTTTGTGCGATGCTGGTGGGTCACACTCGGTGATATCACCCCTCCAAAAGGCAGTGGCAGCATCAGCCCGGCAAACCCCCGGCGCTGCCCCTGCGAGCACCCGGCTCCTCTTCGCGCTCGGGTTTTCACACTCATAACAAACGTTAGCACTCATTCTGCATTTTTCCACTGAAGGATCTCTAAGCCAAAATTACAAAGTCATCGCGTGAATGTTAATGGTAGCTCGGGAAGCAGACCTGTGAGGAGAAGGGGTTTGAACAGCCCCCTTGGGGATCGGGGCCATCCCGATGGCGTCCCAGCCCTGCCCTCCAGAAGTTCATCCCCATCGGCCCCAAATCACTTTGAATCTGCGGACACACAAGTCGTTTGGGGTCCTCCAGACCAAAATAAATCAGGGATGCAAACAAATCACATGACAGAGGGGAACAGAGCACTTTTAGGAGCGCTGCACGTCTAAAGGACATCACGGCCGTCTCACCATCGCGTTTTTAGGAAACACCTGAACATTGTCCTTTTAGAGACGAAACTTCTCCCCTGACGAGGCTGACACAACACAGATAATAGCCACCTTCTCAAAACACACCCCCCGCCCTCTGAACCACAAAGAAACCAACCAAAACTACCGAGGCAAACAAAAGAAGCGATTTGGAGACTCGTCCTGCCCGGGACTGTTATCGCGGCTCCCGGCGGCACCACCAAGCCTGGACCAGGAGATGCTCATCGCACCTGATGGGGTGAGAATGGCTCTTCCCAAGGGCAACGAAATACTCAGGAGAAAATTGTACGCTGGGTTACGATGTCAACCACAGCTAGTTTGACCAAGAATATCCACGTTCACGCCTCTCCTTCCCTCGCCAAATTTCTTTCTTTATGTCCTACCCGCCATTCCAGCCTTTCCTTTGTTCTGTGTCCTGGCTCTTTCCCTGCAGCATTTTCGGGTGCCCCTGTTCATGCCCAGTGCCACCAGCCTCACGTCCAACCTCCACCTGAACTCCATGGCAGGGCGCAGAGTAATATAATAATGTCAGCATTATTCCGTTCCAATGAGGCCAAAACTCCTCCCTTTGACTCACGCTTCATTAACTTCTCATATTCTCATATTCCTTCATCGTTGCCCACTTTTATCACCCAAATTCGCCGTGCATTGTGCTTGCACTTTGATTCCTCATCCTTCATGTCCTCTGGCAGCTTCTCCAACCCGTCCACCCGCTCCTGCCCCCCTCCTTTGCTGGTTATCCCTCTGTCTCCTCACACAACCCACCGATGCCACCCTGGTGTCCTTGGGGTGAGTGGGGTCAGGAGCCCCGGTCCCCCCGGGGACAGACGGCAGCCTAATTTACTTCTCTCCCTGGTTTCACTCCAACCACTCTGTTAACAACAGAGGGAAAAAGAAACGACAGCGAGGGATAAGCCTAAAACAGCCAACTTTGGGCCGAGATGGGTTTTGCGGTGGTGTGCTGTAATGGGATGGGCACAGCACAGGCATCCCACGCCGGGAGCACCTCGGATGCTCCAGCCGCTCCTGCTCCTTCCTCCAGTCTCTGCCGACGTCGCTAATTTGTTCCAGTCGCTCATTAATACTCTCCTAATCTCCCCCACCTCCAATTTCACCTCACCAACCATTCCCTCCGCTCTGGCAGCTCCAGACCTAGAGGATGTTGTTTTTGCCTTGCAGCTCCAACAATGATAAACAGATGCTGGTGGTCTCGTCTGGCACAACTTCCCCCTCGAATTTTGGTTGAGGTGTTTTTTTGGTGTTTTTTTTTGTTTTTTTTTTAATATAATTTTTTTCTGTGGCACTGGTTGGCCCTGACCTTTGCCTGCCCAGGGGACTGGGAGATGGGCACACTTGCAACCTGAAAAAGGGCCTGGCGTTAAACACTAAAACATTAACACAATAAAAGCTTCCTACCCAGGGTTGCACACTCGAGTGGGTTTACAAGGTTAGTCGCAGTTTGGGCAGAGGCAGATGTCGGTATCACCAAAATTTGGGACTGTGGTTTAGGAGGAAAAGAAAAAAAATCCAGAGATTGGGGTCCTTAAAGAAAACCCCCAAAAAAGTAATAA
>VWZG01009317.1:741-13059 GCA_013396735.1 Grallaria varia | reverse complement strand
TTTACTGCATTAATATTTTATTAATTTTTGTAGATTATTGATATATATTAATAAATATTTAATGTTTAAAATTATGTTAAAGTATTTTAATACTTCCACAGGAGAGCAAAAAAAACTGCTGAAAGAGCTAGAAGACATGTCCTGTGAGGAGGTGCTGAGGATTTTGGGTTTCTCTAGTTTGGAGAGAAGGAGACTGATGGGCAACCTGATTGGTCTCTAGAGCTGCCTGAGGAGGGGAAATGGAGAGGGAGCTGCGGAAATGGAGAGGGAAAAGGAAAGGGAGTTTCAGTTGGAAGGGCCTGTCCAACTGCCTGACTGCTTCAGGGCTGAACAAAAGATACAGCATATTCTTGATGGCACTGTCCAAATGCTTCTTGAACAGTGACAGGCTGGATATGTTGCTCACCTCTCTAGGAAGCCTGTTTCAGTGTTTGACCACTCTCTTGGGGAAGAAGTGCTTCCTAAAATACAGTCTAAACCTCCCCTGGCTCAGCTGTGAACAATTCCTATGTGTCCTATTGCTCCTTTTCCCTTTCCCTTTCCATCTATTCATAGGTCTGGTAATTATGCTTTCTGGTGAGACTGTTTCTCTCCGAAGTAATGATTTTAAAATTACAAAGTCGTTAGAATCACTAAATATGCTTATAGATATGCTAGGCACACAGCTCTCAAACAGTCTGAACTAAAAGAAAAAGAGAGACCAGGGGGCAAATTAAACAACAATTTAGATGAAATCTAATTAAATTATGCCACTTTATGTCAGAACTCTCCACAAAGAGAACGCAAAGATAAGGGCACTGCATGTGAAATAATGTAAGATTTATAGATCAATCCCATATTTAACTTGTTCTTACAAGTCTCTCTTTAATAATTTACAGTTTTAAAACTAGAACAACATAAAGGACATGATTGGTTGGTGTGCATTAAGCACTGTCAGCTGCTGACATTTTCAGGGTAAATGAATATTTTCTTTTCTTGTAACCTGTGCTGTCTTCAATTACATGTCTCTCATCACATACCAGGACATTACAGAAGTGTTGTAAGCATAACCTTTTGATATGCAGCCATAGTGCAGACATATTTACTGGCAAGCAAGAGAACAGAGTAGTACTTAGTTTAAATAATATATTTTTCACATGAAGACCCATCCCCATGTCATACAGTAGACTAAACTGTTGTTTCTATTTGGCATCTTTAACCTTTCTTCCCTCAGTGAAGAGATTGTAGGAATGCTTATGGTGCATCTAAGAATTCCATCTTGCTTTGATGAGACTTTTTTTTTTTCTGTGACTTCAATCCAATTTAAAGTTTCCCCAAATTAATAGATAAATCTTAGCTAGGTGCAGATAATTCTAGCAGCATATTGATAACAAAGGTATCTGTGTTATAAGGTGGGTGTTTCCACAAGGAAAGTAAAATAATTAAGAGCAAGAAAAATATGTTTTCCAGAATCTTGTAATAGTTGTGAATTAAAAAGTGGCTTTGAAAGAACTGGAGAAGTCATTCAAAGTCTAAAAGTCTTGGAGCAATTCTCTTGATCTTTCATGAATCACCTTTGTGTCACAAACTGTCTGGATGCTGTGGTGGATTCCCATGCTGTAGAAAAAACTTGCAGCACCTCATGGCAGGCATCATCTGTCCTGTGCCACGTATCCTTTCTCCATCTTTCCCTTTAACACAAAAATATTCTAGACAGGTTCATCTGAAAGTGTTGGATGATTCCAGCCAGCTAAACACACTGTATACTATTCATCATTGCAAACCTGCATTATTAATCACTGTGATCAGACCCAAGAAAAAGAAAAAAACTAAGATGATGGGGAATTAAATATCTCATCCACAGCCAGATATTAAGGAAGCATTTGGTGATGACAGAGTTTTGGAAATCAAGAGAGTTAAAAGTGGAAAAAAAGATAGTTTGATGGAGACTGTCCTGCAAACACACCTCTCAATACTTCTGTACCAGTGGAGAAACAGCTCCCTGAAACGTGTGAAGGCACTGTGTTGCTAGTGGAGAGAGGATGGTGTTATTCTCTGCCTTTGAGACATCACTGGTGAAGCTCTCCAGAAAATACTAGGTACTTTTTCAGCTGAGCCTTAGAATCTAAAAACACCTGACCGAGGTATGGTATACAGAGCTTCCAGAATTTCTTCTGGTATGTTTGATGCCTGCCCCAGAAGACAATGGCTGTCACATCATAGAAAGACTATACGGAAGGTACCTACAGATCTTCCTATAAGAAATCTTCCAGACAGCTCTAAAGCAGCATTATATTGCCAAGGCAGGAGGAAACTGGTTTAACACAGACCACACTGTAGCCCAATACTTTTATTAAGCAGATATTCTAAAGCACTAAACTGTGCCTTTTACCAATCTTCATGTAACTTTTGGATGTGTTCGGACTTCAGCCATAGCTGAACTCATCCAGAATCATTGCATTTATAGTTTCTTGCTTAAAATAGGTAAAATGTGTCTGGTGCTGTGTTGCAGATTGTCTTCTTTCCTTTTTATACATAACTGAGATTTAAAAAAATCTATGTGAAAAGCATAACTTAGTAGTAATTCTAGTGAGCCTTAAAACATGTTTTTTAAACTTAATATTCTTCAAGAACTGCATTCATGTACTCCTGGGAAGGTTTGGAAGGTTATTAATATTTCATAGGAGTGTTTCTGTAATTTGTTCCAAATGAGAGAAACTTCACTGCAGTTTTAAACACTGTGGTTTATCACAAGGAAAATCAGGGGAGGGAGTTTCCGGTAAGAGTACTTGATTTATGGTTTTTAAAATGTCCCTTTTACTACTAACTCATTTTTCTCCTAGAATTGGAGAGTTATAAGGCTGTGCCCAGAATAAAATGTGCTAAGCTCACTGTTGTCATGAGGAAGGGGTTATTTTCATAGTTCTCAATAGCTAAGAGGTACTGTTAGCTAATCAGTGGACAAGGATTTGCATAATATAGAAATATGATGACACGACTATGCAAATTTTATCAGTGCGATAAGCCACTAACATAGGCCTATTATCAAAATGGCTGGGCAAACTTTTCTCTATCCGTGGATTTCAACTCATCCTGAATAATAAGGGAAAGTTAATTAATTATGAGTAATGAATATTAATAGAGAGAGCTGTGTCACAGATGCAGAATAGGACAGAATAAAAGGGGAGAGAGAAAGATTAAAGGTTATTATTCTTATTTTATGAATAACAAGTTCTGGAGAGAAGTACTTAATCAAAAAGATTTATAAGTATATAATCAAAGTACAGAAATGGGAAAGAGGAATGTACTCTGGCACTCCAGTATACCTCTACATTATTCTCTGTTTGTATGATAATATTCAGTCTGACTCTGGGTCTGTGAAGTTATGTTTTAGCTCAGTGTCTTTTTCTGCTCTCTTCTAAATGAAAGGCATCTATGTCTATTTATGTTCCAGATGTGGATGAAAAAGCCCTTCTTTTCCTAATAGTCATAAGTCTCACAGCATTAGGACTGACCTTTCCAATCTATCCCATATCACTCTTTAATATCTAAATTACTGCATACACTGCTGGAGCTTAAGGAGACTTTCTGTCAAGTCTGAAGATTGTCTATAGTATATTTGAGTATCAGGTGTCTAAGACTGCCATTCCTTGTAATATTATTATAGCTCTTGTGTTTCTTCCTGCTCCTTTCATTCAAAAGCAGGTTTTTCTGATCCTCTCACGCTTTGCCAGAATTCAGTGCCAGATATAAGCCTTCCAAAATTATTTTGGTTTTAGTAAAAGTTTTAACACAGTAATTTCAGTTCCTATTAAAAGCCTTTTGGGGTTTTCCTTATGCAGTGAGACACATTTTTGGTCTCTGACTATAAGGATTAAAATAAAAGAAAAATAATTGCTGTTCTTGTACCATCTCAGGACTCTGGGAGTAGAAGCTTTAAAAAATAAAATATGACAAAATTGAGAACATCACATGTTTTCCCAGTGCTGCTTCCCACACAGCAATAACTGCCTGTAGAACAAAGGTACTTATCACAGTTTTGCTGGTTTTGATTGTATGTAACTATTTTTTTCAGAATGGCTCTCTGTTGCTTCATTATTTTTCTGAAAAATATGAGGAAATTTTTACAATCTGATTTACAAATATTTTAAAATAATACAGATAAAAAGTTATTTAACTCATTTTTTTCTGTAGCTGTAGTGACAAACTGAGCTCCAATACTAATTTATCTTTCAATTTTACTTCTAAAATATACTTGCATTATTACATGAATTGCAAATTAGATTTTGTAAATTCATTATTATCACTATACATTTTTGGTTGGAGTACTTAATCTTTGATAATCTAACACTTTTCATAAAATAAAATTAAAAAATAGGATCTTGAAAACAAAACCTGAGCCTTTCCAGAAAGAAATTCTAATTCTAAGTTAAGACCTAACATGAAGCTTGGTTAAAATAGAAAGTGGTGCTTTACTTTGTTTTACTTTTGAAGATAATGTAAAGTTTTAGTGATCTAAAATATATTCAAAAATGGGGAAGAAGGACAAGGGAAATTGATCCTCACATCCAGCAAAGTAGGACAGGCCACAAAGTGAAAACAGGACCAGGAGAAAGCTGCAGGTTGTGGTGGAAAAAAGGGGGAGGCATGCACTGAAATGGCAGTGGGGCTAAAAAACTGAGTCCAGAACCAATGGCAACTCATGTCAAGTTATACAGTACCAGAAAGGAGGTAGTGCTACCCTGGCTTTCCTGTTTTGTACTTTAGGAAGATATGATAGCTGAACTGCAGAGAAGGAACATTTATGTGAGCATTAAAAATAAGATGAGAGAAGAAAGAACAGGAAAGGAAAAAAGCAGAGAATTTAAAATTGTGCTAACTTCAGGCACGATCAGCAGCTACATAGATGGACTGAGAGAAAGCTAATCCGGCAGTAAAGTACTTTTCCAACACCATCCAGGACTTTCTAGGAGCAAATCTCTCTAGCGCAAGCTCTGCCATACCCTCTACCTGCCAAGCCAGTCCTCCCAGGCCTTTTTTGTTAGTCACATTTGGAATAATACCTCTCCCCACCCCTCTCACCTCAGATATTTCCAGCTAGCCCTGCTGTACTCCTGCATCCCTCCCATATGGTCAATGAACTGTCAGCTCTGATTTTGAGGTGAGTTCTAAGGACGAGCAGGTAGGTCTAGCAGACATGTACTGGCAAGCTCAATAGCTGGCTTCTCATTCTCCAAATGTTTTTCTTTTAAATACATATATATATTTCTACATGCATGCACAGAAATAGACATAATTTATGCATGTATGAAAATAAAAGACAGACTCCTAGGGAAACCAAAGCCTCTAGAAGTTTGGAAGGAGCTGCTGATAGGAAATGGGTACATAAGGAAAGACTGGGTTGGCAATACACAGTGTTATGTCTTTTGTGCATACATTAGCTAAAGAAACTGCTTTGAACTGTGTTTTCCTTTCCTTGTAGTAAATGTTCATCTGCCTGTGTTTATATGTGCCTAACACTTTCTGTTGAAAGTGCTGCTTGTTGAGAGACAGTGCTCCTGGGATACTCAGCTCCTCCTGCTGCAGCAGCTATTTTCCCTGTCCCGTTTCTCTGTGCCTTGCCCAGTTGCTTCTGACATAAACCCACAGCTGCTCCTCCTGGGTGGTTAGCAGCAGGCTTCAGGTAGGTTTACCTCCATTTGCCTCCCTTTTCAAGAGGATTTTGGAGAAGTTGTCCCTTGCCCCTCTTACTGATTTGAGGGGGTTTTGTTTGTTTGTTTTTGTTAGGCAGGGCACTGGGTTTTAGATGTTATATGGGTTTTGGTAGGTTGCTTGATTGGTTGTGGGTGCTTTGTGGTTTGTCCTACTTTTATTTTTATCCTTTCTCCCTGAGGCCCCAGAGATCAGACGCATCTATTGTGAAATTAGACAGAGTTGCTTTGATGGAGTATATAAATAACCTTCCGGTAGGAACAATAGGAAAGAAAAATGAAGTTTGTTAAGCAGCTGCAGTTCTTCTTGTGCCAGTTTTGTGTACCTTAAGAGAAAAATTTGACCTGCAAAGTGAGGATTCACCCAGCTCATATTTCTAATTTTATCTATTTGTCTTGTCTTCAAATGTTGTGGATCTGAAACATATTCATGTTTCAGAATGACACCATTCAAGAAATCCTCTTCGACTCTTGCCAGGTTTTTGGCACATAACACGGGCTATATTGTTGTATGAGTAAAACTTGTAGTGAGGAAGTGGATCTAAAATGAGATGTATGTTTAGCATACAAAACTGAAATTCAGAGGCACAGATTCACTCAAGTGTGCTAGAAAACAAGTTTGTGTTTTGCAGACTGAATTCCCTCTTGATAGGCTCATTAAAAATTCTTGCTGCCAAATGCTGTTTGCTTTCACCTTCAGAACTCTCTATATTAATAATGAGCAAGACCATTTGCAAGTTATTTACATAAAGTATTGTTCCTGTCAGTGGTGCAGTGCTAGGAAGGGTAAGAGGAAGGGCACACACTCAGCAAATGAATTCAAGGGCCTGATTTAACCTATTGCTCAAAAATCTGGGTATAGTCTAAGCTGGTATGCCACATTCTAGATGAAATCTAGCTTGGCAGGACTTGACAGTAAGGGGGATTTATTTCTGCTGAATTAATTCAGCTAACTGTACTTGGCAAGCCTAAATAGTACTTTTAGGATTGCTATCAGAACCGTGGTTTATTTCTTTTGTATTTTGAGATTTTCCAGCACCATAAACTCGTCACTTCATGTGAAACATAGATTCTTCTTGAGTCAGCTAGCTTGGTATCCTTAAATATTTCTACTTGCACAGATGGCTATTACATGGTATCTCTCCATTCCTCTGGGAGCGTTGTTGTCAGCAGCTGGTGCATTCTCTATACACTGAGGCTCCAATGGTATAGCAGTTCCACAGTAACAATAAGAATCTGTAGAAAATTTCCCATAACATTATTAAAGGATTGATCCAAGGGAGGAGCACAGAACAAACTCTCGTTCACCTGGTTACTGTAAAAATAATGTATCCTTGCTTTTTTTTTTTTAATTGCACTGTCAAATTTCACAGTTTTACATTTAACTCAAATAGACAGCCAAGATAATCTAGAATTATTTGTCTCCATACAATTTGATACATATATGATAAAGGACAGTTGGCCAAATACATACCAGATTACTATTTTCATCATGAGCCAGAATATTTTGCACTCAGTCTATACATCTGCCATTCCTTCTTCCTTGCCTATAGATGTGGATGATCAAGATCTTTACTGATGGAAAAGCTTTACTCTTCCTTTTAGCAATTGAATGTCTGACAAAAATCAATGAAATTTTCTAATATGAAATTATATGTATCAGGATCTGGAGCATGAAACTGTTTTCAAATAACTAATTTCAATTATAAGTGAAAAATATAAGTTAAGATAAAAAGCCCAACAAATATACCAGAGACATCAGAGTACACAAAAGTAAACTGTGCAAGTCTCAGAGTCTTGCAAATACTTGACTGGAGATTATTAGCCAGTGTGCTGTATGCAAGGCTCAGGAACTGAGTAATTTGTAAAATACTGCGACTACTAAACCTTAAAATTCTGTTATTTAGTATTTAAAATCTGATGCCTACTAAAAAAGATTCACAGTGATTGGATCACCTCACTGGAAGCTAATGGAATACTGTAACTTTATTAAAAACAGAATTTATGAAAGAGAATATATTATTTGAAAATAATTCTTGCACGAAGTGATACTTTTTGTTGTTGTTTCAGCTAAGATTTGTATAATACTTCTTTTTGTCTTGTGTGGTACTTTTCATAAAGTATTCCCTCACTTACATTCATTCTCCTCTTTTCCACTCTACTTGTTTAACAAACTGTGATCTGTTCTTACCAGACATTAACTACATGAATGAAAAGGCCCCCAAGATGATCTATATGTCTTGTTTTATGCCCATCAAAGATGGAAATGAACTGCTTTGATGAAAATGCCAGTCAATAATAGGTCAAATTTTATTCTTCCTCAGGGTTATTTTATTTAGTTTGCTTAGAAATAAGCATCAGTCAGTGCAAATACAAACGTTATATATTAGAATTTAAATCTAAGAAGACAGTGATCAGATTAATTTTGTGGTCTTGCAAAATGGACTAGCAGAGAGTAGCCATACCTGAACTGGAAAGGGTTTTCTTCAAGTACGAGTATATAACAGTACCTGAGGATACAATCATAGTGATTTACAACTATGAATNTATTACAATATGTGATTTTTCTAATATGCTATCTGTCCTGCCAAGTGGTATTTAGGTTCCTTAATAGGCATGCGAAAGGATCTATCTTTAGGGCACTTATGAGTATATTCTTGCCTGAGTACAAAGAAGATGCTTATGAATGTGTGGCACAGAAAAGTTTTGACACATTGGTTACTGATATTTGGGTTTATTTCTTACATGATCATAAACACTCTACTGCATAAATCAGGCCTATTAAAATTTTAATTGCAATAGAAAGTGAATATAAATCAATACCAACAGGAATGTGATTATGTTTGAAAATAATAACACTTCATCCATGGTCACGCACCTATCATGTACTGAAATATCACTTTATAATTTTTTTTTTATCATCTTATTAACATAGCATTAGCTATGAGTTTAGAATTATGAATCAGAATTTGAGAAAAACATGGGTCCTTCCCATACTGACACAAATCTAATGCCTGAGTCTAGAAGAGTATCTCCTGTCCCAAATTCAGTCAGTGTTTGGATCTTTATCTGCAGCTTCCTTATGCTTTGTGTGAAATAATTTAAGAACTTTCATCATGATTTGGCTTCCTTTACACTCATTTTTTTTCTTTTCTCTACTCAAGAGTTCCTGAGCCCACTGTATGTAGCTTTAACACTGCACAGAAGATAGCTGGTGTCTCAGAGAGAAAGCATCACTGACTTATGGCTTTATTGCTACGTCTTTTCACTGTTCATGCAGACAGGCTTCAGTGAAAATCACCCAGAGCAAAATAAGATTTGCTTCAGTAGCAGTGAGCTCCTGCAATGTGTAAAAATTTTGTTTATCATTGTTTCAGGACACAGCAGGCCAGGAGAGATACAGAACAATTACCACAGCTTACTACCGGGGTGCAATGGGCTTCATTTTAATGTATGACATCACAAATGAAGACTCTTTCAATGCTGTGCAGGATTGGTAAGTAAATCTTGAAATTCATGTTAGATATCAGAGAGAATATGTGATATCACTTACGTGCAGTGACTGTAAATTATTTTGGAAAATTTATTTCCAAGTACAGTGCTCCAGCATTCCTATACACAGATATATAGAGATGGTTTTTTTTTTTGTTTTCTAGCAGGGGGTTCGGTGGGTTTTTTTGGGTTTTTTTCCTTGGGTTTTTTTTTGGGGTGTTTGGTTTTGTTTGTTTGTTTGGGCTTGTTTGTTTTTTAATTCAGAAAAGACAATGAGTACTTTAAAATGTGTTGCATATAATTAACTGTAAACATTGCGTTTGCTGTGATTTCAATTAGCGTTCATTATTCATACTACTGTAACCAACAACGTGTAGAGAGTAACTTCTAAGATACCATAAAACCATTTCCATGTTTCATGGAAAAAAAATGAGATACTGTATGTGAGAGTTGTCTTTTAATTTTTCATCATGTTGCTTTTAACCACTGCTGGATGTACATTATGGTGTCAGTTTTGTGTCTCAAGTGTTAAAATGATCGAACTTTATCACAGCAGCAGAACCTGGAATGGCTGGAACTTATATACCTTGTGTTTTGTGAATGTCCAGATGTCTCCATAAAAGTGTGTCATTTTAATCACACATAGATCAGTCAGCATTGAAACAGTCTAAAGGTTTTTTAAGTAAAGCTAACCTATAAGGAAAGGCAGAGTTTATCTCAGTGATTTCTTCCTTAACGAGTTATTTTACTGTCTGACAGCCTTACAGCATGCTCTGAGTGATATGAATAACAGTTGTCATGTGTGCTCCACATGCTCTCTTGCATGCAGTTCCCATGAAAGAACTGTTTTTGAAAGAGGATTTTGTTCAGAGTTTGTGTGATCTGTTCAGTATGTTCTTTTGCTTTTTAAAAATTTATTTTAAGATATGCTGGCTGTACTGTGTACTTCCTTTAGGACAGACAAGGTCAGAAACACTTAAAGAATAGTGGTGCTGTGATACCTGTTTTTAGCAGGAATTGTTGCTCATCTTCAGACTGTCCAAGAAGAAACTTTTCCTCTTTCATATTCTTCTACTTATTGTGGTAGCAAGTGTCATGTAGTCCATGAGCACCTCCCCCTCAACACCTGGAGCCTTTGTTGGTCTGTATAAGCTGATGCCGGTCATTTATCACTCTGAAAATAATAACTGAGAACCTTAGGTTGATTCTGCTCTAAATGGGATCTTGGGTTGCCTAACATTTCCTGAGTAAGCACTAGGGATGTAGTCATTCAGTCCTCCATGGAAAACGGGCAAGTCGAGACTGTGTCCCACCTTCTCTCCATGAAGTTATCTGTACAACTCTACAACAAATTGCTCTTTATAAGCAACTCTTTCCATTTAGGAGAGAATCAATAAGCTTACATGACTAGTATAGACTGGTCAACTATCTTTTGAACAACTGAATGCATCTGAGTGGAGTCTCTGCTTGATAATCCAAGAGGAAGGCACATTTGCTTACTGTGATTTGTTATGCCAAAGGGAGGTTCTGCCCTTGTGCAAGGCGGAAGATTCATGGTGAGTACTTGCTGTTACACATTTGTGAGAACTGCTCTGCTAACAGTGAGACAGAATTTCCTACCTAACAGGAGGTAGCTGAAAGTGTTATTCATAGATGCTGCTGTGAAAGTTTAGCAAAAACAGGAAATCAAGGAGAACCTGCAGATGTGACTACTGGGTGATAAATGACTGCCTAGGACCAGCCGTGATCTGCAAATCTCATTATTCTGTCTCTGGGCAAACCAGATGACATGCCATGTGTTATCTAGCTTCCTCCAACACAAAGATTTCTTTTATAGCAAGTGTAAATATGAATACTTATTTTTATTAATTTTCCCACCTGTTTGTTTTCCTGCCTCCTGGATCTGATATATTTGGCACTTGTTGTCTCCTGGTAAAGAAACAAAGCTTTATACTAATTAAAAAGAAAAAAAAAGTTATTGTAAAATGAAGCAAGAAAATGTTTAAAAGCTATGGAGTTCTGAAATGTGTTTATGAAATATGATTTTTCCATCATTTGTGTCTAGAACCTTTACAAACAGTTGGCAGCTATTATAGAAATTTGGTGGAAAAAAAGGGATTGTAGTATTATGTGTCAAGATCTACTGAGGAATCATCTGCATGATGAAAGGAGTGACAGATATGACAAGTGCCTCACTTGTCAGAACGAGACAGATTTGTCTGTTATTAGTATTTTTAATATTATAAGTCCAGTTTTTGCTCTGCTGTTTTATTTCTCCCATCTCACAGCTGATAATTGATTTCAATCAGCCCTGGCTCCAAGTTTGATAGTAATTACAGACCCAAAGCTTGTTTCTGAATGTGAGAAAAGTTAGAGAATACTCGCAGTTACTAGTGCTGGAGGAAAGCAAACATGGCTATGTGCAGGTATCTTTGTCTTCCTGAAAAATATGGGGGAGGTAGTGGGAGCTTTTAAGCCTCTCTGGGGCTTAAAATGCTTTTCTTTGTGATAAATGTGCCTCTCTAAGCAGAAGTGCCACTTCATATACATGCACAATGGACCAAATCCAAGCTCAAATCACATCAGCTTCAAGACTTGACCTAGAAACTGCCCTGAAGTCAGGACAATGAATCTCCAGGTACTTCTTAGAATTGGATAAAGGACTTTGGTTTAAAATGTGTGCAAGGATGATTCTTTATCTTAAAAGGAATTTTTTACACTCTGAAATCTGACTAACATTTCTCCTTTGTAACTACAGACACAGACAAATTATAGTCATATCTCAAGACAAGTCAGCATAAATCTAGTCAGCTGTGAAGAATTCTATACCCAATGTGACCATTAACATTTTACACTAAAAAAAATCAGTATCGGTAATTTTATCTATTAGCTCCTATATATGCAATAGTATAATAGCCCACCACTCTGTGAAACTGAGAGCGGATTTTGTCTAAAAGCTTGGCTAAATAACTTGAAAGTCCAATAAATTTCAACCACACAGCAGACCCTCCAGGAAACTTCTTACCTTCCCTAGGAAAAAATAATAATATTTTAAAAAAACCTTAAAGATTGAATATTTAGATAATAACAATACTTAGGTAGAAAAGAGGTTTGAGGTTCAAAAGCTTTTGGTATA
>VWZG01009310.1:0-19023 GCA_013396735.1 Grallaria varia | reverse complement strand
TGCCCTGTAGGCCAACTTGAAAACAACCATTTTGCCTAGTGAGACCTATTTGAAAATTCCCAAGAGTGTGTAGAAGGGGTTTTACTGTTTTACGCTGCTTTTATCATCTCCCTTTCCTGTGTAATTACCTCTTAAAAGAAATGCTGAGGATTCTGGGCTGGCTTATAATGAAGTGTAAAATGAAGAGAAAGTGTTGCTGTAGCAAAAATCTACTAAAAACCATTTCTTTCTGACAGCAGCAGGGACAGATTCAGATTTGATTCTTGGATAAAGGAAAGTCTTTCTCTGAGCTACTACCTTTTTACTTAAATCAATACATTAACAAAAAAAAAATCACTTTGCAGGTTAATTTGTATCTCTTTCAAATTATCGGCTTTTCCTATCAAGTTTTGCCATGATAAACCTTGCTTAAGACCGTAAAACATGTAGAAAAAAGGTCTGTTAAAGTTCATTAAACCTTAGTACTTCACAATTGCAAATCTCTTCACACTGTGTTCCTTTCAGATGGATCATGTTCTGCCCAAAATGCAAGCCTTTACAGTAATTTAAAATTTGCGATGTCAGGTTACAAAATTATTATGCTCTTTGCAACTACAAAAGTTATATTTTAATTAGACAATTCTGCTTCAATGTCTCCCTCCCAGTATTTAGTTAAAACAAGAAAAGAGGAAGAAAAGACCTTACACAGAACTACGACCCATGATAATGACATAAATCAGCTAGTTAATGTTGAGGTGCTTTGGGTAGCAAAATGCCTTGCTTTTGTTATAAACACCGCTGAAATTTTCATACTGAAATGCTTGATATATTTGGTATGAATCATTAAAAACAAACAAAAACCCCCACTACATTTATAGCACCCAATGGGATCTCCTCAAACTTCATACTGAAAACTCATTCACACAGCGTACTCCCTTGTACGGAGCAACAATTTTCTGATAAACCCTGTTTTCAAAAGGCTCTTGAGAACAATCAATGCAGAAAATTAAATGCATCTCACAGCATTTTATGAAGTTTAAGATATTTCTGAACTAAGCACTTATTTCCAGAGTGGCTTTGTCTCAAAAATCATCACTTCTTACTATTACTTTTTAACACAAAACTGACTGAAATTCAGAATGTGTTATGCAAACAACAGAGAGAGGCCAAACATCTCACCACAAGGCTGCATTTACAGAAAGCTAATAGGCATGACTTAGAGAACAAATTAATGAATGCTGGGAAAGCTTTCACATATATCTGAATGATGAATAAGTGCTTACCGCTTCTTTAGGGGCTGAAACCATCTGTGTAGCAAATTTTGAATAGATTTCACAGCAGACTTTCATGTTTAACTTTGTTACATAATTTTTAATATTCTTATACAATTTAAATTTCATTTATTTGAAATTTAAGTCTAACTTTTTTTAAAAATCCATTTAGAGGCAAAACAATATTTAGCCACAACAACAGCACGTGTATAAAAAGAAACTGGAATTGAGTTTTGAAAAGAACAAGCATATTAGCTGCCTGAAGATGTACAGTATTAAGTACATTTTAAGTGTACATTTTTCAAGGACATCAAAGTAATTTGGACAATATCTATAAGATTTGTGTGTGTCCCTCTCTGAAGCCTTGTTTTACACTGAAATATCTGGAAGTTCTCTCTTGAACTCTGGAAAAACTCAGTCAATACTAAACACTGGTGTCTTGGCACAACAATTCCTACCAGATAGATAAACATTCAAAAGTGATAGCTGAATGAAGTGAATAAAGGCAGAAAGGGTTGTTAAACATTGGAACAGGCTGCCCGGGGAGGTTGTGGAGTCACCATCCCTAGAGGTGTTCAAGAAATTACTGGACACAGCACTTAGTGCCATGCTTTAGCTGACAAGGTAGTGATCAAAGATTAGACTTGATGATTTTAGAGGTCCCTTCCAGCCTTAGTGATTCTGTGATTCTGATCTCCTGATCATGCTGTATTCACACTCTGGTCAATGGTAAAGCCACATTTACATTAACAAAGTATTTCCAGGACTCTTTGTGTACTTGAAACTAACCAAAACTCTTACCTTTGCTTCTGAAGTATTTCCAGAAGTCTGATGTATGTCTTTGATCTTCTCTACCTTAACAAATATTGACAGTTACTTTCTTCTTCTCTACCGAAGCAGAACTTAAAATTATCCTCTGCCATAACATTACTTCACAGGTGGTGCTACAGTGTCTCTGGGGACCAGCAGCAAATTCTCACTATTCCCTGCGGCTGACCAAGGATATTGGAGACTTTCCAGATTGCATCCCACAGTGTAAACTGGATACAGAGTAGATAAGTCAGCAATGTCCAAGATTGCAAAAGAAAGTTAAACCCCACATCTTTTAAAGGGTGGAAGATATCAGGGAGTGGCACATTTTATGGGAATCACAGCCAGAAGTCTTTAGAGCAGTTGGTTTAAAGTGATTAGGAAAGCTAATGAAGTAGAATATGTATGGGGATTTCATTCTTGCTTATCAGCGGAGACTGTATTGTTGCTTTGGGATTAAACCCTAACAGTGTGTAAATACACAGAGCACATTAACCACATATCTAATTATCACTAGCTAGAGAAAAGTGCCTTTTGTAGAGTGACAAACATTCAAAAGCTGAATAGAAGAGATACTAATGTAGTGATATGAAATACAGTGAGCAAGTTTGAAAGCTGCAGGCTGTAGCCATGTAGACACAGCATCTGTTTGACATAAGTAACACAACAGTAAAAGCACGTGTGATGAGGTGAGAAAAACCCAGACTGCACCTGTTTTGAGGAAGTTATTAGACAAGGATATGAAGTTCACAGCTTCACACTTATTTTCCTCATGGTACAACAGCATTGTACCATAATTCATAAGTTTCAATGCAGAATGATTAGAGGGGAGAGAGAGAAGCCCCTGTCTGAGCTGATAGGTTTGACTACATGAGACAACAAAAGGGCTGACAAGAAGGCTAAAGAGGATGAAAGCTATTTGCCAAAATTCAGGTATCAGACCTCTAAGAAAGCATGAAAACTACACAAGAGTCTTCAGTTTGAAGCGAAAGCTGGTAACATATCTTTCCCATCACTAGCACTTATATATATTTTCCTATAAGTCAAATTTCATCAGGCTGGTAGATTCATCTAATCAGCTCTGAAACCACTTATGATCACAGGTTTTCAAGGGAAATTTTCTCTGGCGTATGACCAAATACAGTTAAGGAAATCCATGGAAAAAATTACAGAGCCTGTTCACCTACCAGGAACTCCCTGTGAAAAAAATCAAACATTAACAGAAATTTTTTAAAAAATTAATAAAAGAATGCATTTGACCTAATTTTGTCCCCGTGCCAAGATCCCCACAAAGAGCATTTTTCAAAGACATAAAAAAGGATTTTTCAAAGTCACAAAACAGATGTTGGCTAGCACTGTCCATGAGCTTTTACTAGACAACTTGGTTGTCTCTTCCCTCTTACAAAGGAATCAAAGCATATTGATCATATTATTGATTAGATGATCTTTATAATCTCTCCTAGACACAAAGTCTATATCATTATAAAAACCTTTTAAAAACACGAAGGTAACAAGAGTGCAGACAGAATGAAAGAGACTATCCTCAAAAAACTTAATGCCATCTTTGTGAAGCTTTGTTATTCAAAGATTATTCAGTGTAATACCCTATGAGTGTATTATTTAAAATCTTTAATTCTTTCCCAGCTTTACAGCCATGTAAAAGAGATAGCTAATTACATAACGACTCAGGAAACAGAACACAAAGTGGGACACTAAATTTTACGTAATTTTGTTTGTCTGCTTGTTCTAGCTTTCCCTTTCATTATGCTGCAGAAAGAAGACACATGAGCTTGAATTTCAAGAAGAAATTTAATTTTTGCAAAGTAATTCCTGAAACCAAGAAAAGTTTGAGATTATTTAGCAGCTTCTTGAAGAGGCAAAGAATCTTCTGAGATTGTTTTACAAAATGCACTAAAATCAAGCTGAATTAAAGATTCTAAAGACTTCCTTTTCTTCAGTGCTTTTCTAAATAGGCTTCCTTGTGCTTGAAGCTAGGGATCTAGCCAGTTCTTCTGCTGACAAGCATTTCACATCTCTGAGACTCTCTCTTTAAGCTAACCTCTCAAAAAAACCCTAACAAAGACCAAATAAAAGAGATATTCTCAGTGAATATTGAGCAGACATGATTTAACTCATAATTGTAAATGGTTACATTAAAGGAAAATATGTCAAAAACATGCAGCAGCACATTTAATGGAGTTTAGTAGCATTTCATAGAATCATAGAATTCCTTAGATTTGAAAAGCCTTTCCAAGGGTGGGGAGACAATACATTGTCTTTCTCAATAAGGTGGATTTTACTCAATCCTAAATACACTCAGACCCTACACACTCAGACAGCATTGGGTACAATGTTGTTGCAGCCTCATCCAGAAGTTGTAAAGAAACATGCGATGTAAACTCTAACTCTGGGCTGCCACTCAGTATTCAGGGATGTTCATGTATTTCATGGGAGAGAAGGAAAAAGAAAACCACGGAAGTAAGAGAATAAGAGAAAATTCCTCAGCTTGGACAGGTTACTGCATATCCTGGATTTTAGCTGAGGCCGAACAAGGAAAGAAATGCAAAGGAGTAAGAGGAGTTTGCCGAATCAAAGAAAGCAAGAAGCCTACGGTGTAGTCTGTTGCTACAGTTTCAAGAATCACAAACTTGGATTTCATTCAGAGATCCCTTCTTTGTTTGTATCCATTTCAATTCTGTCATTTTAACTAGGCTCATTCCCAGATTGACACAGTACACAATAAACAGCGTAAAAATGTCAGTTATCTACCTTTTCAACTAATACAACTTCTTCTTATTCCTTCCTACTTACCAGGGATAGTAACAAAATCTGCAAATATGGACAAAGGAATCAATTCAGAGAATGAAAGTAAAGTCACTAGATACTTTTTTAGGGGTAAATATGTCTGAGCATCTCAACTCTTTTTTCTCAGATACTTAAGGTTAAAACTACAGTGTAAGTAATATTGAATTGGATGTTAGAAAGACACACCAATCTGCAAAAGAAAATTAAAAAATAAATCTATAGCAATTTTAGAGGCTTTGGATTCTAAGATTAGAGGTAAGCCCTGATATATACGGAAGAAAACAGAAGGATTATTTCTCAATAAAAATCAATCCTTGTAAAAACAAACAAACGAAAAACCCTGAAAACAAAAACAAACCAAAACAAACCACTTATGGTCATATTTTCCACGTTTTCCTCTGAATTTTAAGCCTTTTCATATGAGAATAAATCAGAAACACAGAGGAAACTCTTCAGGATTATTAAAACAAAACAAAGCAAATAAACAAGAAGAAACAAACTAAACATGCTAGTACTATTATATTAAGGCTGAAATCCTTACATTTACATTGAGAGATTAAAAAGGAAAAAAAAAAAAAAAGAGAGGGACATATTTAGAAAAAAGATTAAATAAGATATTTAAATAGAAGGTAGGTTATGTACACAAATTATGAATTGTGAAATCCATTCTTTTAGTCTTCTTAAGATCAAGGGCAGATTCGTTCATTGAAAAACCATACCAACCAAACTGAAAACCTCTAGCAAACTGAGGTAATATTGTTTCCTTGCAGGGCAAGGCGTCTCCTCTACGTTCACTCCTTTTTCCCTAGGGATAAGACAATTTTCTGAATACAGATTTCATAGCACAGAAACACAAGTAAACTACCCAAGGCACTATATACCCTGTGATTTACTACTGCACATTGCAATTGCTGGTCACAGAAAATGCCATAGACTGTTGAGGGAAATTTTATAATTCTATGGGACAATATTTGCTTCTTATCACATTTTATTGTTCTTACTATAAAGCATTGCTTCTCAAATCCTTTTTTTTTTTTTTAATACCATAAAAAAGCAGATAGCAGCAGCCAAAACCTGAAGAAAGGGGAACAGTTTGAAGAAGGGTGATATCCACCAGGAACTACACCATCCATTATACCTTCAGCTCAGTCACTGTGACTTCAGATGGCCTGACAAACACCAGTAACACTGGGCTATCAGACAAAAGGGCATTCTGCTTAAACAAGAAGAATCAAGAGTGATAAATCCATTATTTTTTATGAAAACAGGTTTTTTTTTTCCTATTTTTCATCCAATACTTTGTACTATTGTATATAGTCACTTAGTCCATAATCAGCTGGATATTTTTCTGGATCTCGAGTAAATTAATCAAAGATTAAACTTGAAAAAACCTTGGTTTAGTATCTTGATGCACTGTTTACCTAGATTCTGTTCATTAATGTCCCTTTCTCTTTGTACAGTTTCCTTTCTTTTGCCAGACACATAGCAGCATTCACAACAGATGCTCTTCAACTTATAATTAACAGAAATTCAATGACCTGTCACTCATAAAAATGTTCCTTAAAACTAGTAGTAACTGAGGATTTGTGCTTGTGTGTGTATTTGATCAGTTGTACTGGAAGAAGCTAATTAATGCCAGAGAAAGTACATTCATTAAGGTTCTCCACATGCTTAGACAGATCTTTTTCACCAACAATGGATGCACAGGAAGCCAGAAGGTCAGTGGTCAGATGCATAGCAGTTGTTAAAAGAGCAGCTGTCAAGATCCACTAGATCTACTCGAACTTGGGAAAGCTAGAAAATCTCTCACAAAAGAACAAAGTGTTGAAAAGGGGACTGCAAGTAGGGGCACAGTGCAGCAGATGACTTAAATTTGGAAGTTAAAACTGTAACTCACCAGTTGGTACACCAGCCTGTACACCAGCCATGCCTGCCTGTGGATAGCTTCTCTATACTCTCTTGGCCTTACAACACGTTGGGAGAATGGTCCTACTTCAGGAGTGAATGAAAGCTTTTCCTGAGGCCTCCTGGGCACTAATTAAAGGAGAAATTTTAATATAAGTTACAAATGATGGGAAAAAAGAAAAAAAGAAAATCAAAGTTGATGGTGTGATTCTGGAGTGGGAAAATGAAAGGTAATCAAGTATGCTGGGCAGCCATATCAACAGATTTCCACTCATTGCTTGCAGATATTGACAGCACTTCTGGTGGAGATGGACTGTTATGGCTGCATGGATTTATGACTGCATGGATTCAGGATTGCATGGATTCCTGGCTCTCTTTCAGCTAATGGTAGGACACCTCAGGAAAGAATTTCCTTTAAAAACAATAAGAAAGAGCTGCATTCATTTTCCATTTAAGGTTATATCACCATTACCCATATCACCCTAAATAAGTCTCCAATAATCTCTCTGTTGATATTATCAAAATACGGTTATAATTTTCAAGAAACATAAACATGAAAAGGGAAATGAAGGTACATTCTCTATTGCATCATTATTCCAGCTTAAGTAATCAAATAAAAAGGCAGTTCTAGCATAGAGATAACGTGGTGCTGTGCTGGGTTTGCCCGGAGTAGAGCTGATTTTCTTCACAGTGGCTGGTATGGTGCTGTGGTTTGGATTTGTGCTGAACACAGTGGTGATAATATGGGGATGCTTTTGTTATTGTTGAGCAGCCCTCACCACACAGCCAAGGCCTTTTCTGCATTTTGTACTGCCACACCAGCAAACAAAGTTGGAGGTGCATGGGATGCTGGGAGGAGACACAGCTGGGACCTGGGACCCAACGGATATTCCATACCATATGACATCATGCTCAGTCTATAAACTGGAGGGAAGATGGAGGGAAGGGGGACATTTGGAGTGATGGTGTTTGTCCTCCCAAGTAACCTATACGCGTGAGGGGGCCCTGTTTCCCTGAGGATGGCTGAACACCTGCCTGCCTGTGGGAAGTGGTGAATTAATCCTTTGTTTTGCTTTCCTTGTGCACACTGCTTTTGATTTCCATATTCAACTGTCTTTATCTGCACCCACAATTTTTCTGCCTTTTACCCTTTCGATTCTCTCCCCAGTCCTGCTGGTGGGGGAGCGAGTGAGCAGCTGTGTGGGGATTGGTGTGTGGCTGGGGTTAAACCACGACAGTTGCAGAACACATTCAAGGATAAGGCTGTAGTTTCAGCATCATTTTAAGCCTATGTGAGTGCCAAAAAATAGGAAAGCCCCACTGACCAACCTCTGCTTTTCTGCAGCCCTCTTCTCTCTGTGTCTTTTATAGGTTAAAAGTCAATTAAAATAACATATTCAGCTGACAAAAATCCAATATCTTTTTGTGTTCTGGTAAAACTGAGTCTTGACCTAATTCTATACAACCTTATGAAGAAGAAAAGTGACAGAAATGGTAGAAACACCTTTTTGGAACTTGACCAAACCTAGATCTACTTTAAGCAATCAGAGGACTTAAGCCTTACAATATAAATCTTAGAAATGTTGGTGGGTTTTTCACATCTGAATTTATCTTAATTTTTTTTTTTTTTGTGTATGTGTTCTGACACTAGGGTAAAACATACATTGCAGACACATTTCAAAAGATTTTGTAGGCTTCTACCTATTTGCAAATCATCATATTTATGTTAATTCAGGTAAATAAAACACAATTTGGCCCATGATGGGTCTAATTGACATTCTTTATAATTATAAAGTGAAACTACAGCTCAAAACAGCAGGAAGGAATATAGAGAAATATACAACTGAAAAATTTTGGACAGCGAGATATCTATCTGCATAAATGTTTCTGTAAAGAATCTACAACACTACTTGCTCTCTGAGCACTTAAGAGTAAGCAGAAATAATAGCAGACACACCACAGATCTTAATCTTTCGATGCATTTATGAACAGAATCTGGAAGAGCTAAGAGGTCCCTTTTTTTCAGTCTTAGATTCCAAAAGCAGAATTAAATGGAAATTGTTCTCATCAAAGCAAATTAATCAAACTTTCACATGAAAATGAGCATTTAGTTACTTTTTCCTGCTTGTGAAAAATTCTCTAGGAAAGAAATGGAAAAGATTAAAAAAATAGACCTCACATAGGGAAACATCTTTGATTTAACAGAAAACTGGTTTTGAATGAATTATAACCAGCTGTAAAAAATAGTGTAAATTTTTTTCATTGGAAAGAAAACACTGTTGAACAAATCTAGAATAAAAGTTCACTTCTCTCTAAAAGTGAAATTTAATACAAGGCTTTTAATACCAGTCTTGCTTTGGCAGCAGTCAAATACTTCTCAAAAATTGACACATTTATGTCAAAAGAAAGTAAATTAGTTTTGCTATTGGTTGGTCCATTCTTGTCAAAATCTAACTAGCTTTCATTTTTCCTTCACTCTTGGAACATCATTCCTGCAGTTGTCAAAGGTAGTGTTAGATGGAAAGAATGATGTTACTAGAGTACAAAGCTCATCTTTAAAAAAACAAACAAACAAACAACCCCCCCTCCCAAAAAGAAATCATATCCACGCACAGTCACACAAATTTAACTTTTATATGTTCACAAAAACATTATGTAACACTTTAAAAAGTAATCAACTTCCAGGAAAAAAAGAGGAGCTTTCACTGAAATCTCTATTATAAAAAAATCAACTATTAAAAGAATAAAAAATTAAGGATGAATCAAAACCAATGGGAATTTTCTTTACTTTCCTGAACTGAATTTTGCATTACCTAATAAATCTTCCTGTCTCTTGGGTTGGCCAAGACAACAGTTAGGAAAAAATCAGACACATCTGTTCTTTCCTTTACTCACTTCAAACAGAGCTAACAGTGCCTCCATTAAAAAGTTGCTATAATACTCTATTGGCACAGCTATAGCCAGTTCTGTGGATGGAGACAGTAAGATTTAATCCTAATAACTGACATGTAACTGCAGTCTCCAGCAGGCACAGTATTAATAAAAACTTCCACTAAATGTGTTATTACTGAACATGTACTCCCACTAAAAATAGCTAAATCCTTGCCACTCATAAAGGAGTTTCTTCCAAGCACAAAAGACACAAGAGAACGGAAACAAGTTTCAGCTTGTACAAGAAGCCCCTTTAGCAGCTCCCACAAGTACTCATTCAGAACACATTAACCATGGTAAATACATACAGAAAAAGAGGACTTCTTCATTACTATTAGCTAGATTGTTTCTGCAATCTGTCAAAAATAATCAGATACAGTTTCCATTGAAAATACACTCATTTCTCAAACAAGCCTTTTGCTTCTGACTGAGGGAAACCAGCAAAGCACTTGGGGCTTTAAAATTCCCTTGCCCACTGACACTGTAGCTTCAATACATGCCTAAGATATGTTGTTTAATCTTTTGTACAACTTAGACATCAAAATCATCTAAAATTTAATTACATGAAAAACAGTGAAAAGAATATGAAGATAATCTGTAGAAGGCAATCATCAAAAATAATGTTGGTAAGTCTCACAAAAAAATTGAAACAACTTGTATGGCTTATGTTTATGGCAAACACTTCTTCTAATTTCCATACCCTTTGGTCACAGCATTATTATCTGATAAACCATCATAGAACAGTAAACTTTCTCTGAAAATGCAATACTAAAAGGAAAGCAAGAAGTTATCCCATTCAGCAACTCAGAGCTTAGAAACAGCCAGTTTTGATAAGATGACAATCTTATTCCATATCAAGAGCCTTCTCTCAGCTTTTTGCAGAAAATAGTAGAGGTGGAATCCTACATTACAGACACACAACAATACTCTATGGAATAGCAAAGTGAAAAGCAAATGAAAACTTCAAAGGAAGTAAGTGGATGTTTGCAATAAAGTAAGCTGATTGGCAGGATGCTCAGTGTGTCACCAGGGTGCCCTGGCAGCCAACGGTGCAAACTACATCCTGGTGTGCATCAAACACAGCATCACCTGCCAGTCAACAGAGGTTATCCTGCTCATTCAGTGTTGGTTCAGCCTCACCCTGAGCACTAGGTGCAGATTTGGGCCCCACCATTTAAGAAGGTTGTAAAGGTACTTGAATTCATGCAGAGGATGGCAACAAAGCTGGTGAAAGGGCTGGACCTCATTGCTGTTCTATGAGGTCATGTGGGAATGGTTCAAACTTCATCAGAGAAGGCTCAGACTTGACATTATTAAACACTTTTTTTCACCCAGAGGGTCATCAAACAGCGGAACAGACTTCCTAGAGCAGTGGTTGATGCCCCAAGCCCATCTGTGTTTAAGTGGCACCGATATATAAATTAGCTTTTTCAGTTCAACAACAAAAACCGGATACCATCTCAGCATGGAATCTTTATGAGTGACTGGAAGATAATTTCCACCACCTATGTTTCAAAACTATGATACCTCACTGTGGCATCACAGATATGCATTGTCAAGCCTGTGGATGACACAAACTGGGGATGCACTCAGCACACTGGAGGTCAGAATCATTATTCAGAAGGACAATGATAAGCTGAAAGTACAGCCACATAAAGACCTCATCAAATTCGTCAGATCCCTGCACTTGGGACAGAACCCCAGCAACAGTACAGTGTGGGTGGTGATTAGACAGTAGCTCTAGAGAAAAAAAAAATTAATCACAGAAAAAAACAGTCTTAGCGGACAGAATGACATCTTCAAGTTTTTGGCAACGAAGGGTAACTGCATCCTGAGATACATTAGCAAGAACATAATCATCCGGTCAAAGAAAATTACCATTTTCCTCACAGCTCTTCTGAGGCCACATCTGAAGTAGTCTGGCAGATGCTTAGGAGGTTGACGCATGCAAATATATGGTAAGATTAGGAAGCTGGGTTTCCTACCCAAAAGGAGAGAAGACCAAGCGGGGAAACTGTTGCAGCCTTCAGCTACATAATTATTAGAGAATTAGCTAATTCAGATACACAGAACAATATGACAAGATGTGATGAGCACACAGTACAACATGGAAAATTTCAACTAGGAATAAGGCAAAAAAATTTTAATATATAACAGAATATTTCAACTGGAAGGAACCTAAAATGATCTTCTAGTCTAGCTGCCTGACCACCTCAAGAATGAGAAAAAAATTAAAGCATAGTATTAGGCCATTTTCACAGCGCACAGTTAAGTAATAGAATAACTTTCCTAGAAGGTTATGAAAATGTCGTCCTTGGAGATTTTCTGAAAAAGGAGTTGGGGGAGAAGCCATCTATTTTTAATAGGATTTATCTACATCAAAGTTGCCCAGATTTAAATTCAAGTTGAACTAGACCTTCAGAGACCCCTTCCAAACTAAGTTGTTCTATGACACTGTAAAACACAGGACACGCACTTCCTAAGTCTTCAAATAAAAGGCAGAATCATAGAATCATGTTTTCCCCAGTTTTGTCCAGGCTACCATCAGATTGCTTTTTATTAACTGACTTGTTTCTGCAGATAATTCCAAACACAAATAAAGTCTAAAGTTAGGAACATCTTCATAAGGGTCAGCCTAAACACTGCTTTAAAATTCTCTACAGAATCAAGGCAAAAGTTGTCGATATTTCAATATTATTTAGAAATGTATTGATCCCTGAACTATCACTTAACAAATCTAAAATCTTTAGTGCTTTCTCCAGGCTAGAAAATCTTTATTATCTAAAGACATATTTCTTTTCTGCTGTAATGTACGAGAATTGATGAAAATCTTTTCTCATGACAAGAAAGAAATCATTGGGACCACTTTTTACTAATGCTGTTTGCCTTTCTTCTTTAACAGTGATGTTCCCATCCCTGTCTATCTTGGCATTCTTTCTTTAATATAAATGTTGAATTTATTATTTATTTCATGCTACCTTCTACATCATTAGCAGTGATTTTTTAATTATTATTATTATTTAATTTAATTTAAAAACAATCCTTCCTGTGACATAAACTACTTTGCATTTAAACATATTGGCAAACTTATTTTAAGTGACTTTGTAGTAAATGGCCTTTTTTAGCAGCCCTGAATTATGTGGCATCATACACAAAGCTGAATTTGAACCCTTTCCCCAGAACTTTGCACTGAATTCTGTCATACTAGACTGAACTAGTGCATGCCGAGCCTGGGATTGTCTTTGAGAGCCCAAATATCCCCACAGCAACTTTCCCTCTAAACACTTTTGCCTGAAAGACATACCTTATTTCAGAGTTTCTTCACAGGTATTTAAAATCAGAATATTTCACTCTGAGTCAGAATAGCATCCAATAGCTTCCTCATCCCTGACTGACCAGGAGCCACTGCCCTGCTTCCAATTCACTCTCCAGATAGCTGGTCTATTTTGAAACCTTTAAAAAACTAAAAAAAACCCTGAATCCCCAATAAGGGTAGATTTGTTTTCCCTAAAACGGCTGGAAATTTCATAACAAACATGAAATCACCTTAAACATGCTAAAGGAAAGAGAAACTTAAGAGTTCAGACATATAATTTGACATATCAAATTAATATACATGTTACCTTTAGATAAAATGCAACAAGATAAAAAAATCACTGCAGCACTCCAGAGTAAACCACAACACAACATGACACGATGATGAGAGTCATTTCTTCACAAGAATAATATTTGGAGAGCTATAAACAGTCTCTTTGCTGCAAAGGTTTCAAGTTTGTTACCTACCGCTGTTTTCTGAGCATGATAAATAGCTTGTTGTGCACAGGATTGAGATATAATTACACTTCCCATGGTAAAATGCAGGCATCCTTATCCTTCTAGCATATATCTGGCCTCCACACATTGCTCTTTTCAATATCCTCAAAATCCTAAGAGGTCTGAGCTAAGAGCACGCTAGGTAAACAAACAGATACAATTCTTTCCCAAAGGGACTATCAAGGAAATTATTGCAAAGTATCTTCAGTTCCAGTGACTTGCTGCGTGCTAACAACCTGTTAATTCCCTCTCACACCTACCTCCTTGCTTTCAACACTGTATTAAGATCTTCAGTTGGATTAGTTAAAGAAATTCAGCAGATGTGATCTAGTAAAATTGAAGAGAGGACATCAGGTTAAAGGAAATGCTTTGCTTTTCTTTATAAAGAAAATGAATGATTCTTTAAAAAAACCCACATAATTTTAAAAGTGGGGTAGAATAGTATAATTATTCACTAAGATCTTCACCACACCTTAGCTAAACATTAAGTTTTATAACTGAAGCCAGTACAAGAAGTACCCAGTGGGGACAACAAAACTTCAAAACAAATAGGAGAGAAGAAAATCAAATCCTTCTAAGCATTATCAGGAACTGCAAGGCTGAATTGATTGATTCAATTAGTCTGGTTGAGTATAAGAAGCAGAATAAGGTGTTAGATTCTTTTAACAACACCAGAAAAAACTTCATTCTGTATTTCCCATTTTCCAATCAGGAATTGATTTCTAGCTACAAATCACAGACTATGACATCAGGGCTTAAGAAGAGCACACAAAGTGCCTAAAATGAAATTTAATCAGTTTGCCTGTATAAATTTGAGAAAATTATTCTCGCTCTTGTCCCATGTGTCCAAGAGATTTCCAGAAGCTCCTTCCTTTCCTGATATGGCCTCAAAGAGCCACTAGTATCTCTTCTGGGAGTGCTGCCACCTTGCCAGAGGGATACACATCTCAGTGTTTGCTCTCCAGCCACTGCTGCGATTCACAAACTGCGTGACAACACTGCAAAATTCCCTATCTACACACACGCTTTGGAAAGGTCCCTTCCAGCTCAACCTATTCTGTGATTCTAACAGGGGTCTCAATGGCTCTGTGTTGTAAAAGTGGCAGCATCGGCTACAAGATCAAAGCAGTTGCTCAGAGTGCAGCTTCTGTGCCATCACTGAAAGAAGAGTCTAAGTCACATCTTTCGTTTGCATGATGAAGCTATAAAAATAAGGCTTTGTTCCAAAGCTTTTGCTTTCTCATAGATTTGTTTCCACCTATAATGAAAATCCAGGACACTTTTTTTTCATAGTCAAAGGAATTGGAAAGATAACTAATTTAGATAAAAACTAATGAAATTATTGTTCTTCTTCTTCAAAAAAAAAAAAACCAACCACACAAACATCAAAAAATAACAAGGCATGTCGAAGTAAAGCAAGAAAAATTATAATAAAAAAGGCCTGTTTATTGAAATAATTTCCTTGTAGTCTACTAAGACTCAGCTACATACATAAGAAAACCAACTTGCTATCACAAGTCACCAGCACAACATAAATGACAGCAGTACTAGCTGCAAAGGCCAGTGTGGACTATGTTTAAGCTCTTTTTGGTGTCTCATTAAACCGCACCTTATAAATGCACTATTTTTTTCATGAACCAGTTAGCTGTAGAGCATTACTGCAAACATTTTAAATCATGGAAGCAAAAACTGGCGGTATAAAAGCCTACTACCGATTTGAGGCTTCAGTTTGTTTTTCTTTATCATTTTAAAGAAGTTCACTTGCAGTACACACATAAGAGAGCCGAGACAGAAGGCATGCACAATGGCTACCGTAAACTGGCATTTTCCTTTGATCCACTTGCTAGGTTGGCCTTGCTGAGTGCAAGTGAAGTCGGAACACTTCATAATTTGTAAAAAAAGACCAAAAAACTCTTACATTACAAAAATATCTAATATGTTAAGTTGAATCCTGGCAGTTACTAAATAAATGTCTCAGACAGATGTATAAAATTGATTTTTGATCAACAATGAAATTGTTACTACACTAAATACTAGACAAAAAAAATTATATCCACTGAAAATCACTCACACATCTCTATAAGTCAAAGCATTAGTAAATATAATACTTTTTTTAAAGTTAATCCTGTTATGAGGTAACATCTTATGGTTGGTTAGCTTATTATTGCAAAATATTGTAACAAAACTCAGGGAATTATTCTTAAGATAAGCACAAATTAAAACAAAACTGGGGAAAGGGAGAGGATGGAGTCTATTAAACTGTAACAGTGAGTAGGGATCAAGGACTTTATCTTTTTCCAAAAATAAATTCTGTGCATCCTCTCCGTGTGCACAGTGTTACTGTGTCCTGAGAAAACTATTTCTGATAATTTTTAAAAAGTAACTTTCTGTGCTGTAGTTTGAGCTTACCTGGTATACAGCATGCAAGAAGGATCCTTCCCTCTAGCACACATCCTATTTTTAGAGTATTACTAAATTTTGCCTTTGCATGAGCCACACATCTTAATAGGGTCCCCTAAGGAATTAGATAATAGAAAGGAGCAGACGGCTCGTAATAAGAACACACAAGGCAGTGTGGGAGTAGGAACCCTGAGAAAACGTTGTGTAGGAAGGCTGCCATTTTCCCTCATAGTCTCTTCTTTTGCAGAAACCCACCTTTGACAGGCTATCTTCTCCACCTCCTCTTCCACACCTGGCAGAAGGGAAGGATGCAAAGAAAGCAATGCTGCTGCTATTATCTTTAATGCCACTGCTTCATCAGATACAGATACATGTGTTCACATTATTCAGTTTACCTACTGCAACACAGCATCAGGAAGAGCCAATAGCTCTGGATCCTTACAAACCATTTCCAGAGAGTGAAATGAGAAGGCTAAATTAAGGCAGCTCAAAGGAAAGAGTACCTTAGCAAAGTTTGTTGTAAAAATGCCTTCTAAAGATTTTACATTGCCTACTGCGCTCTCAGTAGCATCTTTCCTGATCTTCAATTTCACTCTAGGTTATTTAAAAAGGAACATAAGTTTCACTTTGAAAAGCAAGGACACACACACACACAGAATAAGAAATTGTGCCAGATTTTCTTGTTTCCAAAATATGGAACAGTACTCAATATCTTCTTAGAACTTTTACTATTATTGTTGTTGTTATTGTTATTGTTGTTGTTTTCCTTCACAGAGCTTGCCACAAAATGAATGTAGACAGGAAGTTCACTGCTTTTCTATGATTTTTTTTTTCTTGGCAGGATACAGTTTGGAACAGATTCCGAGGATAAGTCAATTTCAGAAGATAAACCAGGACAAAACATAACCGCGCAAGAAAACTTGAAGTTTTACGCTGACATAACTTCCTGAATTGATTTCTTGTAGGAACAGACAAGAATCTGTATTTGCAAAACGACTGTAGTAGGAGGGCAGTAAGGTAAAACCACCACCTTCAGAAGTCACAAGGAATCTCATTGGCTTGACCTTGTTACAAAACTACAAATGTCAGCCACATCTACTCTAAGCGGAGTATGGAAGCTGGGAAGGAAGACATGAGCCTTTTCCCCACCAAAACACCAGTGCAGAGAAGATGGGTACTGGTGTCCAGTAAAATTTGCCCTGACCAAGCTGAGAACTTAAAAGCACTTCTAGGTTCATCAGCCTAGAATTGATAATACCAAAAGTATCTTTTTATCCCCTTCATGTTTCACAAAAAAAAATCTCAGCTTTTCAGCAGGAACATAACTAATCTGTAGAATTTGCAATATTTTTTTAAACTACTTTTAAAAATGTCAAAATAGCAATGTTAATATAGACTTTTCATCTGTAAATACTGATTATCTTTAGAAGGTAATTCACACATCAATACATAATGTCTTTATAACTTCAAAAAAAATATGCCATAGACTGGACAAGTGGCTTTCAGTGTATCTCTCAGTGGCTTAGATAAGCTTCAGGTGCACTGTTACTAATCCCAGTTCAGAGCTTTATCAGGAAAGCACACTTGCTTAGTGAGTCTTTGAAAATTAAGACTGACATGAAACATGCTCCTTGGGCCTAAATCGCAGCAGTATTGATGAAGGCTGAGGGATTTCATGTTTTCCAGCTTCTTCTCTGGTGTAACTTAAAAGCTCTTGTCCAAATAATCAGCAGACCTTCTACACTAAGCCCTCACAATAAGAAGCTTTCTTACTGCTCCTATAGCTTTATTACTGTGATCATGTGTAAAAGAATTACTTTTCTCTGATGACACAAAGTGCTCACATAGGCAAAGGTATATGACTATAATTTCAATTCAGGCATGCTGTCAATTTTCATACAGAGAGAGGAGGGGAGTGAGAGAGGGACGTAGGTCTTTAGGAGTTTATTGACTGGGTCTTATGAACATTTGTAGCTACAACTACTGAAATTCTCCAAGGAACAGAACAGAGTTTGTACATTATTTTTCCTCTTATAAAGCAGTGTTTTTTTGAACCTCAACACCCTAATGCATTAATTCAATTGCATCTTCTTGATGAAATAAAATTACCCTTTTCCTTTGCCTTCAGTGAAAGAAAACATAAAATTAGCAGCACTTGTCCCCATTACAGTAAGCACACAGGCATTACTTAACTGCTGTTAGTAGAATTGTACTATATTCTAGTTGTCTTTTCATTTCTACTGTCAAAGCTAACAAAAAGCTTTCTCTCACTTTTATGGGGTAATTTTACTTCAAAAACTGAAGGAATGATTACCTCATAAATCACTTTTCTTTAGTTACCTTTAATTTATCAACTGACATCCCCCAGCTATGAAACAAACACTTACAGAAACACTGAACATTTTCTTTCCCACTCTCAGAGAGTAAGAGAAAACCAAAAGATACATTTAAGAAATAATTCTTAACATTAAATAGCATTTTGGACCCTCAACTCTTCCATTTTTCTTTACTACAAAAACATTTACTGTACAAAAGCTTAACCTGACTAAATCTTACTTTCTCTGCTTCTGCAATGAAAATCCACAACATACAAACAAAAGCCTACTTATTGCAGGGAAAATATTTTTTGTCAATTTTTATAAACTCAAAGTTTTAGTCATATCATCTATTAGAGTTCTTCCTGAAGTGTCACTCAACAGTTACCACTATGCTCTCTGAACATTGAATTAATATCTGTATAGAAAATAGCTTTCTTGCTTGACGTGGCCATGCTTCTCACTTGTCATTCAAAGGAATCCACTGTAAAGTGACTTTCCAGTTTAAATGGATTATCCTGCAAAAATATCACTCAACACATACTTTTTAGCCTTCCTGTCTCACCAGCAAATTCAAAACCAAATAGATTTGTTTTAAAGAGGAAACCTCTCACACAGGCTGAGAAAGTAAGTGATTCAAGTGGCCTAGTGTAAGAAATCAGTAACAATGCAGGCATTGCCACTGAGGGACTGGATTAACTGAATTATTTTTCCCTGTATTTACCAAACACAGAGACTGATATATCCCACAGATGCATATTCCTAGGGAAAGTGATAGAATCATAGAATTGATT
>VWZG01009296.1:0-38311 GCA_013396735.1 Grallaria varia | reverse complement strand
GGGTGTCCATGGAGAAGAAAATTAAACACTGAGCACTGCTAAAAGCCTGTCCAAATAGTCCTACTAAATTGCTGAATTTGACAACAAGCTGCAACACAAATATGGAATCATTTTGTTGCCCATGAACACATTTCCCTTAGCCTTCTATTTACAGCTAAATATCCTGCCCTTTCATATTCAGATTCTTCTAAAGCCATCTTAATTTGTTTGACATTTACGCAGAAACTTGACATGATTGTACACTGTCTAGCACACAAGGCAGAACCATTTCTGAGTAATTCTGGACAAGCTTCAAAGAAATCTAGTATTTAAAAAAAAAAAAAGTTTCAGACATATTGCCTGACCATTGGTTCTGTCATTCATGTTTTCACTACGGTTTCTTCTCTGAACAGGCTTGATGTAGTCAAAGAAACTGTGAAGCCATATCCCAGCATTATCCTCGAGATGACACAGCTGACTTCCATCTCATAATAATGCAAACGTTTTATTTGCTACATTTTCTAAAACCCCTCCAAACACCCTGGGTTTACATACTGGCATCATAGGATAAATCAGCATTAATGTCCATGTCACATGACAAGGATCTAACAGCCAGAATTCCTTGATTCCTGAACTGTCTGGTTGCCTTGGAGAGGGATTAGGCCTTCATCTCCGTTACTACACAGCCTGACTCCGCAGACACAAGCTTAACAACAGAAATAATCCCAGGCAGCTGAAGGAAAAAGGCTCAGGTTCTAGCGCCTCGCTTCAACAAGAGAAACAGCACCTTCTCAGTTTCCTACCTGCTCCCCTCCTCAGCTGCATTTAAGCAATACACACATCAACCCGAGGGTGTATTTCAAAGTACACTGCAAGAGAAGTGCTTTTACCTCCTATCAATTTGTGTTTATGCTGAGGTGTAGCTATCCCATGTGCGAGCAGTAACGGAAAAACTGTGAGGATTGAAAGGGTCAAAGCTCCAGGGCAGGGCAAGGGAGAGCAGCATTAGATGGACAGAAAGAAAGAGGCAGAAAAACATTAGGGGAAGAGGAGAAGGAGTTTTCCAATTTGTTGCTGTCAACACTGCCAACCTTGCTAGAGCCTACAACCCAACATCAGAGCGAGCAGTGACCATCCCATGGATTCCAGGAGCTGGCCACGCACTGACCTTCAGACCCAGCTCAGTAAACCTTCATTTGTATTTGGAAAGGCCAGCATAATTTCTCTCTGTGTCTTCATCTTTGAAGGGGAAAACTACTTCCATATAAAAAACATAGCAGAGCTACTCACTCCTAGAACTACTACTTTGCAGAGACCGTGATAAAAGACTTTGGTAACAGATCTTCTTAGTCTGTACACATCAGATACTTCTGGTTTGGAAGCCTTTTGGATGACTTCTTTCTTTCCCATGCAATTGTGAAAGACTGGACATTGTGGCTCATCTATTTTACAGAAGGTCTCTTTAAAACTCGATGTCTCAATGGCAAGGCTGTCAGCAAAGTAAGACTGTCTGCATATTTGCTTAGCCTCAGCATACCAGAAAGCAAATCCTTTTGCATTCATCTTGTGCTCCACATGTTCTCCAACACTCTTTTTCCACACAAATATGTACAAAAGGAAAGAATGCCCCTGTCTTATTACAATGAAATGGAAATATTCCTGCTTTCAACTTCATCACTAAGAAATCTTTCCAGGCTTTCATGTAAATGTTTTCTCATCTGCTTAGCTTTAAGTAAACTCTTTCCTTTGGCTTAGATCAAAATATCCCACTAAACGAGAAATCCACACTGGTTCCCAAAGTAAATGTCAGCCTCTGTTGTTAAGTTACAATAAAGACATAGTCGTATTTATAAACAAAAATCACTGTACAGTTTGAACAACCAGCTGTTGTGAGAAGGAAGAACAAATTCTGTCTGACCAAAGAAGGATCCTGGCAAACAGCAGTCTTGTCCAGGATGCTGACAGATACAAAAGAGCCCCCCAGAATTAACTGGATTAATTTTATTTTCCCCTCCTTAAGGATTGCTTCATTTGTAGGACAGGAAGAACTTCAGCCTGTTCTAGGAAGGGATATGTCTCACACAACCACTTGGTTCTCCTCAACACAAAGCACAAACATCCCACAGTCTCCCTCAATTCCTTTACGTCCACTACATCTATATACACGTACATCATCTACGTCATATCAT
Source organism: Grallaria varia (assembly GCA_013396735.1). Classification (NCBI taxonomy): domain Eukaryota; kingdom Metazoa; phylum Chordata; class Aves; order Passeriformes; family Formicariidae; genus Grallaria; species Grallaria varia. The sequence continues at coordinate 36,143 of VWZG01009296.1, read as the reverse complement.
CTAGCTTTGAGGAATTGGTTTTTTAATCCTATTTGTGATCAACTGATGTTCAGTCACTTATATGAATTAAAATCTTTCAGCATCTGAAAATAAAGAGGAAAGGAAGAGGAGCAGAATGGACTTAGCAGACCTGATTAATCTCTATTTAAAAACCTTCTCGAAATTTAGCAGCTCCCAAAACTGTGCCCTGACTCTCTTCTGCTCATCCCCAAAGTGGCAGGCAGGCCCTGTTTTACAGTCTGTTCCCAGAACAAGCAGTCACACCAAGTGAGGACAGAAAAACTTCCCTGCTCAGGGAGTAACAAACTGTTACCGGAGGGACAGTTCAGCTGACTTTTCAGCTCAGAGATTCTACAGTATGTTCAAAAATGAAAGAAATAATTCCTTACATATTTAAATCTAAACTTGTTTCAGCTCCTTGTCAGCTGACATCCAGGACTGATTATGCAGTTCCGTACGATTTAGTAATTTTGCAGTGACTGTCCAGGCTGCTGCCATTGGACAATTCTCCCTATCATCAGGTGTACACTGTGTGAGGGGCTTTTTTTAAATGTGATTTGCATACATATAAGTACTCGCATACTTCCAGATAAATATTGAGATTAACTCCGGTATGCAGGCCTTTGAGCACCCAAGCAGTCTTCCATCTTCCTACTAGAGGCTCCAAAAAAGAAGAACAAAGCAAGACAAAAGAGGAGAAGTTACAAGCAGCATCAGTATAGTTACTGACACTCTACAAGGGCAGACAAGAATTACATGAATAGCAATAACATGTTGCTGTGCCTGCAGTACAACGTTATGGGAAGGGGGTCGGAGCATCAAAAATCTGGATATTCATCATCATTCATCAAGACCTGCAAGAAAGCACAATGATTTATGGACTTTGCCCTCTCAAACTAATCTATTTACGGAGATCTGAAGAGATCACATGAATAGAGAGAAGGCCAAGAGGTAATCGGTGCCAAGAAGAGATTTTCCTAGACAAATACTATGGAAAAGTATTTTCTTTCATATTTTTCCTTTTTATTAAAAGTGGATTAGGCAAAGTCACTGCTAAATGGAAAAAAAATGCAAGGAGAACAGAAAAGTCCATTTTATTATACTGCCAAACAAAGGTGACTGTTGATGATCATGAAAAGGGCATATTTTAAGCAGGATATTTTTTTCAAAGACATCTGCAACTTCAACATCAGAGACTAAGCATCAGTACTCACAATGCATCTCAAAACTATAAACATGAGTGATTAACAGAGTTCACGGATAACTTAGCGTTGGGAACAGAAGCATCCCATTGCATTTTGTATAGTATAAGGGAAAGTTTTCAATTAAAAAAAAAAAAGGGAAAGAGAAAAAAACCATTTGATCTGGACACTGAGACTGCTATTTTTCTTACAGCTTCTCTCTGGCATAGCACTGAGTTTTCCACTATTTTGCATTCATACAGAGCTGTAAAACCCTATGGAGACAGTACAAGTCAGTCAGCGGTACATGCTGGAATCTAAAGAGAACCTGATTCCAGAAGGACGAGCAGTCTCTGTCTTCACATGGGGACAGAATTTTAACTGCTAACACTAATAAAAACAATCAACTCCACTCTCCCCTAGTGTCACTTACTTCATGTAACACACCTTTCCTTATTCCTTGTTCAACACAGCATTTCAGCAGTGTCACGCTCTACCCTCAACAGCCCTCCTCCTTTCACTATGTCCCCACCATCTTTCTAAAACCACTCTTACTTTCTTCCTCCAATGTCTGTGCCATGAATTCTGCCTCCAGTATGTCCTAGACAGCCCACTGGTGTAGCAGACTTCCACCTCCTTTCTCCAATCATTTATTCTTTTCAGCCTCTGTCAATTTGTTTTGTCCTTCTGTCTCACACTCACTTTGGTTCTGTCTTTGGGCTACCTTAACAGAGTACATCCCTCACTTGTTCTGCCTCTGGCATTTTACTGTTCAGGCAACTCCCAGTCACTCCCTGTCTCTGGCGCCTCCAACAATGCCATCCTCAGCTTCTGCATTGAATCAGAATATGGAGCACCTTAATACATTTCCTTTTGACTTGTCTAATTTAATGTTAGTAGGCACAGGCCATTTAGATGATTTTATAAATATGTTTTAAATCTTTATCTTCCTCGAGTCAAAATAAAATATTTACCCAGCGCCATAGTCAATGTACCAGCATACAAAGTTTATATACTTTCTGACATAACAAACAAAAATGGGTTTCAGTTTGTTAAGATGAAATTTAAGCTTAAACTAATTAGACCAAATACCCAAACACCTATTAACAAGCTGCATGTTGTTGTTTAAGTAACTGTTTGGCCATACTTTAAAAAGCTAGGTAAAGAAAGTTAAGGTATGGCTAAAATAATCAATTAGTTATTCCTGACAAATTTTTACCATTTAAAAATTATCAGTTTTTAAGTTAACCTGCAGGAAAAAAAGCACCTTATTTTAGTTACCATTTAGCTTCTTTCCAAAATAAGAAAAGGGTAAGAAGTATGATACAGAAAAAAAAAAAGTGGCCACAGCCTTCAAATGCTATTTAAAAGTCCTGCAAATCATGTAATTCAGGGAAAACATTTACAAGATTCCTATGTAAAAAAGGTTTGGGCTTTCACTGCAAAGGATCCAGAGGTTCGATAATCCGTATTATTTCTACCAATGCATTTATAACCTCTAATTAAAAAAGGAAAAATATAAGTAGGTGAATGGTATTTGCACTATATGTTATTTAAAACACAGTGTTTATTTGAGAGCAGACAGCAGTACAAAATTGCCCATGTTTCTGATCACATACACGCCATGTGAAGTGGAGTGTTTTTTGCAAGCATTTCCTCTGTTCATGAACACAGCTTAAGAATCTTAACCAAGATACTTCTACAAAAGGCTGAGATATTTGGAAGACAGAAAATGGAAGTAGGTTTTTGCAAAAGTCAAGTAAAGAATATATTAGCGAGAGCAGAACACTGGCTGCTCCATTTTGATATCAAAACAATCTATTTATGAACAGGATTAATCATGGAAATACTAAGTAACTGTTCCCACTGTTGACACCAACACTGGAGTTTGGTTAATCTCAAGAACTTTTATGAATTCTTCTACCTCAAATGTAAAAAGGAAAAATGCATGGTTAGGCTACGAGGGGCAGCTTCTCCTAAATCACAGATTCATCCTATTTGACATTTTGTTTAAATGTTTCCTCTTTCTCATCAAACTTGAATTTTGAAGACATTACACTCAATAACAGGCCAAACCAGCCAGCAGATTGACAGTGTAAGGATAAAGGAATAACTTGGCAGGATTATCATCAGCAAACTTTTCTTTCATCTTTTCCCTTTTCTGTTGTACATCCTATTTCGCTTAATGTTGATGAGCTTTCTGGACTCAATGCAACACTTTATCAACAAGTGCCATTTTTTTGGAACACAACCCTGAGTAAAATCCGCTTTTATTAGTGAAGCATATTTTAGATAATTGCATCCATTTTTCCCTCCATAAAATCACAAAATACTGTAAGAAAACTGTTCCAAGACATGAGCAAGAAAGAAAACGTGACCACTTTGTCCTGTGGTTTTCTTCAACTGTTAGGGGGAGACAGAATCCCAGATCTGAGCTTCACTGAAACACATCACTCTGGCTCCTGTGTTACCAGCACTGCAGGATCACAGTAATATTCTCATCTTACTGTTTAGCTTCAAACACCAATTTCCAGAAGATCTGAAAGCGGGAATCTCTACAACAGGTCCTCTCAAAAGTTCACATATTCAACAGAGGAATCTTATTTACTGGAACAGTACATCAGAGCAGAGCATGCCCTGTAGCCCGGTATTCCACCTCTTGCAAATCCCATCTCTGAGGCAGAGAAAAGCACATAACCTCTGTCATACACATGGGTCTGAGCTCTACAGCTTGACAGACCTCTGCTTCTAACTCTTGCTGATCAAAACTTGTGAACGGTCAAATAATTATACACACAGATAAAGCTGGAGAGATTCTCACCTAGACTCGGGCATTTTTTCCCTCCCAAAGATGCCTACAAGTGTTACTCTATTCCTCCTGTAATGTTTGAAGCAGGGTACAAGTGCCAGGAAATCATCTGAAAGAGGACTGCATTGTTCGACCCATTAGGCTGAAAAGGAACTGGACATCTGTGATTCCTAGTCTATAAAAACAGTTACTGCTGAGAAAATACATCAAAGAGGTCTGCAAGAACAAATTCACTGGCTGATATTAATAATTATTAATAGTAGCAATAGACCCTAGCTCATCAAATAATCCTATGCCTAGTAAGAACTTTTTTTTACTCTAAATAAAGGTTAAAATAGTATTTTTATTTATATAGTATAACTTTTTTTGAAAAAAAGGCTTGCTTCCAACCACAATTGATAACAGAATAGAAATTTTTGTAGGTTTACATAGTCTTGGCATTTTGTATTGTCTCTGCGTATCTGAAGACCCTCAGGCACATCAGGAGCTGGAGAAAAAAGTTCTAGCTTTTGCCTATCAACTCAAGGAAAGAAAACTCTTTTCCCAGTGACATGAATCAGGCAACATTTCCATCCAGTCCAGCAAATCAGAGAAACTATGGGTTTTTTTTTTGTTGTTTAAGATAAATAATCATCATTTGACCAGCAGTAAATTTTTAGCTGGACAAGATGCTTTTGGTATCCATTACTCCCTGCCTTCCTTAGCCAACATTTTAAAGTTTTTTTAATTTTTGAAGTAAATTCCCTAAGGGCTATCCTGCACTTTAAGAGACAGATTTTATTAATTGAAAACAACAAATCACTTACAGAAAATAATCGTAATGTAGGAAAGGCCTAGGCAGAGCCGTACTCTGAAAACCTCTTTGTAATTGTAGCCTCTTTAGACAGGCATAATCAATTACAAGTGGTCTGATTTTAACCAGTTGCAGGCTCATTACATTGCATTCCCATTTCTGTTGATGAAAATCAGTTTCAGCCCGTGGCCTGGAACTCATATACAGCACTTCCTGGGGCCTCTTAGATAAACACATCAAGAAACAGTTTTATTTGGATTTGTCCTTCACCCTTTATTCATTGAAACAATTTTACAAATCAAGATTAGAACAGAGAAAAATTGGCTCATAACCAGAGATACACATATATGAGCAAAATACTTAATCTCAGAAAAGTATAAAGGTTCAGTTATTCATTCCTTAAAAACATTTAAATGGGAGAATCAAAACATTAATTTTTAACTGGTGAGTTTAGTCTTTCTCTCACTGTGTCATGGGACACTCAGTTTCTATTTAATATAAACATATTACTCCTTCCTTTCACAAGAGCTTCTGCCTGTGATCCATTACATTGTCCCTAATGTATCCTCAAGTTTTCAAAACAGTATTTCCATTCTAAGTTTTTAATCTCAGTAGATACTGCCTGCAATATGTAATTTTAAACCTACTGAGGAATAAAACATTTAAGCAAGACAATACTAATGAACTATCCCTGAGCAGAGAGAATCTGCAAAAATAATTGCTTCCCTTCTGCAGAAATTGGACCTTACAGCACCCAGGTTTGGTGCAGTCCACATGGGCTTTGAAAAATAAATTAATTCACTATAGTCAGTAAATCCAACCCTAGCATGGTGCAGTGCCTCAGGCTCAAAGGGCTATTCAGGAGTCAGGGGCATTAAAATAAAAGAGGGGAGTTTCCTGGTGTGGAGAGGTCTATAAAAGCCTTTGCAAATGTGCAGCAATTGTTTAAAAACTGAAACAGACAAAAACCCCCAAAGAAAACTGATATAGGAAAGAGACCGATAAAGGAAATGCAATGCCCACTATGCAACCAAAATGAGGAGCCCTCGCATGAAATATTGGCTGTTCCTTCATAAAAGAAAATATAAAAATAGTGCTGAAGGGTGAGTGATAAGACCATAATGATTTATACTACAAAGGAAATTAACAGAGGCAGAAGATTGTGATTTTAAAAAAGTTCAACAATTAATATTCCAAAGAGGATCAATCTTTTAAAAAGGAGTATTTGAACTAAAATGGTAATGAGCCCAAATACGGTCAAAGGAGGCTTTGGGGGTTGTTTTAGTTTATTTTGTAGGTGTGATACACAGCTAGACTTTTTAATGTATTGCAAAGGATAATCACTAAGGCCAATGGCATATGAGGACTTAAAACTTTATTTTGTAGAAATAACAAAAATAAATAAATGTATATTATAACACAATATTTACAAAAAAAACCCCAACAACAACCCACACTCAAGAGCCAGGAAAAAAATTATTCCTAGAGACATGTTAAATTGAAACTGCTTTAGTGGTGGTGCATTCGTCCCTATAAAGCATGTGGCCCTTACCTAGTCACAAAGAGTTGTCAGTATCCAACAGAATAAGGCCTACAGTGCAACATTATCTGGAAATTTCCTTTACTGAACAGCCTATTTTGCCACCTGAGATCCATGAGAGAGGAATGACTCTTCAGAGGACATGAAAGATCAGACTCCTCCTGGAGACCCCCATAACCCCAGCTGTCTTCCTCTGGTACAGTGGAAGTCACCTGTCACATAGGTGTGTCTGTATGTCTGTACTTCTGTTACAAGGGCTAGATTCTGCATCAGCCTCTCTGAAGAAGTTAATTTCAGACATGTTTACCACCAACCTGCTTTCCTAACAACTACCACTGCTTGATCTGATTTCCCAAGAAATCACACCAGTAGTGATTAGAGGATTAGAATGGAACTACTTCTACCAAAGGTCTAAGCAAAAAAAGCAGAAAGGAATAGGTTTTAACATTAAGAACAGTGCCCACAACATGACTAGCTGAAATGATGAACAGTTCCAAAGACTTAAAAGCTGTGTTAAAATCAGACATTAAGAATTTTAAGGAAATGACAAAACTATTCTTTAATTGCCTTCCTGGACTGACAAGGTAATTTATTACTCCCATGTTCATAAGAAATTAACAAAGCAGGCCCACAAGGAAGCTCATTACACATCACTGAAAGTTGCCTACACACTGCCACACTTGCAGTGGAATCCCTTCCTCCATTTCTTTGTTTTTCTCATTCTTTGCAGCTTGTTTTGTGTTGCTGCAAATTATATTCTGCAACATTAAACCCACTGATATTTCTGACTGGTCCTTCAAAAAATTCACAGTGATAGAGAACCAAAATAAAAAAAGAAACTGAAAGAAATTCCCAGAGTTGTTTCTTACAAAACGTCTGAACGTGAAAAAAACACTTTCTCTGAAACACTTTCAAGTATCTCATGAAGGAACATCTCTGTGGTTTTCTGGAAATGTTAAAGTAGCAATATTCCAGGGTTTGGATTCTGTTTGTATTTACAACCTTGGACCAGAAAAACATCTTGGAATATGGAGAGGATCTTTTTTGTTAGCCAGTCTAGGACTAGGAATACTGCAAGATCATCTCTTCAAGCTTTGACATGGAGCTGTAGATCATTCTTCTCATCAACAAAACCCAGCACTAGCTCTTCAGAAGGCAGAGAAAAGGGCACTTTTACACAAAGCAGCTAAGGGACTCCAGCATTCAGTAGATACCCTGAGTACAAGTAATATACTATTGTTTGTTCAGATTCAACACAGCTTAGAAATACAGACATTCCATTTGATTTATAAAACTACATTTGACTTACCTTGCCTTTGAAACTTCCCCAGGTGAGTACTCAGCATCACAAGGACATCAAGGTAGGCAGCTCTGGTCACCAAACAAGGATTTAGTCTAAAGAAAAGACAATCAAATTTATAAAGATTAAATCCTTATAACATTATGCTCAGAAAACAGTAGTGGAACACACCAGCTCGGTGTGTCTATTTTAATTAATGAAGATCAACTCTGATCAAATTAGACTCATATATAAAATAATTAGGCCAAGATCTAAGCTTCACTTCCTGGTCAATTCTGAACGACAGCCTCCCTTAGAAACGGGCAACACCCTTCCTCCATCCATTCCACCAAATCCCAGTTTATACATTTCATTATTAGTGGATGAATCAGCCTGCCCTGGCAATTAATGTGTCTTTGTTTTGTTTATAGATAATGTGTGTAACTAAATGCATTAACGGAAAGAAGTCTTCAGGTCTCACTGGTATAGCTCATAAAAGAGAAACTTCCCTTGAAAGGTACCTGCTACACCTTTTTAACAGCCAAAGCTCTCTCACTGTTCTGATGAAGACCAGAAGCATGCATGTTTTTAAAAAAATTAGCTATTTCTTTTCCCAAAGAACAGTATTTGGGATTTCGTATGTATAAGGCAAATCAGTAATTAGCTATTTTCTGTTCTACCTCTTCAATTTGCAAGTGATAGACATCTATTTTCTCTTCAATTAGAAAATTAAAATTAGGTTAACAACTTCATTTTTTTTGGTCTTGCTATCACTGTATGTTTCAGCCAAGAGGATTTTTAAAAAGTGTAACTTAGAATGTGAACAAACAGGAAATCCAGTTCAAAACACAGAAATTATTTTGATGAGCCCAACAGGACTTGTACTATAACAAAAACTTTTAGAATCAAGCAGCACAAGCTTAAAGTATGACTCATTCTGTTCAGTATTTAATTTTTATTTTATCTGGCACTTTCTTTGTATGTTTATCTTGATGTCTGAAACCCTTTCAAAAAATTGTTAATTAAAAGTGTTCCAACAAGCATTCTCGATCCTAACATCTTTAAAATTCAAGAAAAAAAACCTTTTTCAAGTAAGATATGTGATCATGACATAAAAATTAAAGGCTGGAGGTTCTTAAGTAGTTTGGCAGCTGTATTTGCCTGTTGAGAGCTAGCCCATTAACCTGTTAAAAAAGAACTTTAACCAGAAACATTGCTTTCACCTTCAGTAATAAACTCTGCAATAAGCCTAAAATGCTTTCTTTTATGGCCTACAATATCAGGCATCCATGTAACACATAGCAGACTACATGCTATCCAGATCTCTCTTTTAAATAGATTTTTTCTCCTTTTGGAGAAGTACTGAAGTAGTTTAGGTTCATGCCTCCCAAAACTTCTCCATGCTTGCCTCCGACCACTTGCCTTAAAGCACAAGAGCTAAAAGCCTGCCGGCTGAGAAGGTGCACATGAGTAAGAAATGATGCCATAAGAACCTGAAGCCATTCTAATATGATCTATTTTAGAAGAATTGTATTAAGCAGACTTAATTTCTCTCCACCCTGGCTAAGCAAACATCTCTTCTCTTGGGCATCCAGTTGTTGCCTAAGTTGTTCTTCACAAATCTGTGTGAAAACACCACCAAGAAATACAGTTAGGAGCTCAACCCATGAGAAAACAGTGACCAATCAGTCAAAGGCTTAGAAGAAAAGAAAACCACAAGAGGTGTCACAAGTATTTCTGAAATGGATGAAAGTAGCCACAATAGATGTCAGTTGAGGAACATAGTGCCTACTGCACTTCAGCTCCCCTGAAAAATGGAAGACTTGCCTATTATTTCATCTTTCCAGTGGGAAGAAAATTTCCACTGTATAAACTGTGCCTTGGGAAAAACATGGCTGATGCAACCTTTGCTGAAGAGGCAACAGCACCACTGACATGTTTTTCTATTCTAGTCCAGCTTTTAAGAACTTAGGACTTCATTTTGAGTATGTGCATACACACGTTTTGATTTTGAAACGAGACTTTGTTATGCTAACACATGCCAAATGTTTGTTCCTGGCTGGTTCCGTTGCTCTGGTGATGCTAGCGAATTCCCATCCATATGTGCCAGACAGACACAACAGGAAATTCAGTTTTCTAAAACCAAGAAATTTCAGTGTTGCTCAGACTGTAGCAGAAAGCTCAGTGTTGAAGACAATCAAACTGTGCTTCACATAACAGACCTGACAGCCAAAAATCACATGCTGCACATTTCAAATGATGCACTGCGTAGTATTTAAGACACAGCACTTCAACAACGAGAGTGGGAAGAGTACAAGATGTTTCTTTTTTAACACCGATACTCAAATAAAGTAGTGTTCTCATAAACAAGATTTGAGGAAATTTGTCTCTGAGCAAAAAAGTCTCAGCAAAGGTGGGAGCTCCAGATACCTGGAACAGCATTCCCTATTTTTTTGTCCAAAACCCAAAAATTATTTAATTTCCCTTCCAACACAGATATTAGTGGAAACAAATACATCATAGTCTCACTCCAGATGATAAACTGTATGTGACTCTGAATGGGAGTAGAGCTTAGAAATGTTTAGAACTCTCATATCTACAGCTATATCCACACAGAAATGTAAAATGGGTATCAAAACAATACTTATGCTATTACACAGATATACTAATAAGCAGGCTAATAATGTCAGGGCAGAGATCCATACCTGATTAAAGTAATGCTTTGTCTATGTTATCCAGCAGGTTGGTGTAATAACAGCACAGCTGGAAGGCAAAGAGCTGGCACCAAAGACCCAATGGCCACCCTACATCTTGTGCCAGGCGCATTAAATCACAATTTTCAGAAGTTCAAGTTGTTGCTTTTTACTTCTGTTTGGATACAGAGTTTATAGCCAGCCTACTCAAGGCACTTAGAAGCTAGTTTCTAGCACTCCTTCATGATGCCCTAACTTGGAGCTTGACTGTCCAGGTGGAAACAAAAATAAAGTCAGAGGCAACCACTGAGTTAAATTTCACTACCAGCCAATACTGCACAGTATTTCAACACATCTGAGCAAAGAGAGGTCAAAGGCTGTCTGTCCTGAGTAACATGTAAAGGTAAGCACTGACACGGACTTGATCTGGCAGGCAGAGATGAAGAGGACTCCTGCAACAGGCAGGGACAGAAAGGATTACTACTCAGCAAGAACAAGGCACAGAAGAAACATGTTTCTAGTTTAATCAAGGAGAATGAAATGATGACAGGAGGAGCTTCTGTGCCTACTAGATCATTCAGTGAGGAAAACTAAGAGAAGTGATTGTTCAACTTGGAAAAGAGAAGACTTCGGATCTAATCGCAGCCTTCCAGTATGAGAAGGGAGCTACAAGAAAGACGAAGAGGGACTTTTTACAAGGGCATGTAGTGACAGGACAGGGGAAATGGCTTCAAGCTGGGAGAGAGTAGGTTTAGACTGGATATTCAGAAGTAATTCTTTACTCTGGGTGTGTTGAGGTACTGGAACCAGGTTGCCTACAGAAATTGTGGATGTCCCATCCCTGGAAGTGTTCAAGGCCAGGTTGGATGTGACCCTGAGCGATCTGGTCTAGTGGGAGGTGTCCCTGCTCATGGCAAGTTTGATGGGACTAGGGGATCTTTAAGCTACCTTCCAACCCAGGCGATTCTATCATCATAAAATTCCACAGAATACACAAGAGGACTGAAACACAAGTCAAAAAAGTTAAAGGGACCAAAGGTTTCAAAGGGTTTACACATTTTTTCATTACTGTCCAAAGCTCCAGCCCAACTGTATCTTCAGTATGGGGAAAATAAGTGTCTTTTTTTTTTTTTTTAATTATTTTAGGTAGGCATGGCTGAACAGTAGAGAATCTGAAAACACAGGTGCCAGTTTCCATACTATTGACACTTCATAGCAGATTTCTGGATAAGATCCTGAAATTAAAAGTCTTCCAAACCTGGCTAATTTCTTATCATTAATGCTGAACAAGTCATTGGGGATAGGATAGTCAGATCCTTTGTAATTGCATTTTCAATTCTGGGTATGTTAATATAAAATTAGAGAAGAGTTCAAGTCACTTGAGGGAAGAAACCATTTGTTAGCTGTTAAGAGCCTAGGGATTCTTTTCAGAAAACATTAATGGAATTAAATAGTCCATTAAAATCCACAGGCTCCTGTTCACATGCCTTTGAAGAGGCACTTATAAAATATAATATGACCAGAGTAACAATAAGCTATTTGTTTTCAACAAGGAACTGCCTGGTAGGTGAATCAGGAAGCATACCCTGCAGGAGATATTCCCTCTCTGTAGATGTAAATCAGACTGGGCAGGTTCAGAAGCTCCATGTGCAACACTGGAGTGTGCTCCAGCTGGCTTTGGCTACCTGCAGTAGCGCCAGGACTGCTTTGATTTCTACCTCCTTTAAGTACCACTGACTGCAGCTTAGGTCTGTGTAACATGAAATCAATCCTAGGCTCTCACAGTTTGGAGCTCTACAAATATTATTTTTTGAATGTTTGATTCACCTTTTATAGTTAGGTCACGCTGAATTTGAGGTAGTCATCGGTTTGCTTATTTTGGATGGCAGATCTGATGCAAACCAAAATGGCATTTATTGAAGAAATCAGCAATATGTGGTCACAGACCTCCCATGTGCTTGGCTCACACACTGTTTCAACTCTATCAGGAACACATGGCTTAAATTCTAAAATTAAGTTTCTCCTGTATTACTGTTTAATTTAAATAAGATCCACATTAATGAATTACGAAGCAAATTACCTTCTCTTCCAAGGGAAACAAGGAGCAAAGAACATGGAAAGCTCACACATTTGGCCTCAATTCTGTCAGAACACTGTGAAAAAGCTTTAAACAAACTAAACAATCTCTTGCTCCTCTAACCACTAAGGTTTACAGAGGCCCTTAAACAGCATTACTACTGATTACAGAGCACCATTTATAGCCACGCAGATTTCTAGATACAAATGAGGATGCCAACACACCTTTATGTATACCAAACACACCTTTATGTATACCAAACACCAAAGAATTCTGATGCACAACTTTTACAAATTCTCATTCTCTTATAAAAAATCCCCAATTTTCAATGACACTAAGTCAGATGACTTAAAAAACTGACAGCTATTTTCTCCTGGATCATTCCTCTTTTCCCATCTCACTTCGAGAGGAGTAACAACTGTAACATTAATTTGTTGTATTTATTACATAAATAATACAGATACAAGTTGGTGATTATGAAATCAAAGCTGTTTGTGTTAATGTTTATTACATTACTTTTTCATTATTCTAGAAATTCAATGTTTTACAAAGAGGTAGTTGATTTTGCTCATATTTTTCCTCACTAGGAAACAGATGTTGGAAAATTATTAGCAGAACAAGGACTATTAAATATACAGCAACTTACAATATTTACTAAACATTTAACAACATAAAAATCCAAGCATATTTCCTCAAATGCTTCAATAAACACTTCAGAAATTTCAAATGCACCCTGGCAGTCAATGTCTATTAAATAAAAATCCATAACATCTCTCTTGTGAATTAGATTAGCTACAAGTATCTTAGTGCAGTTAGCAATCTTGGGGATATCTAAAACCTATTGTAAAAGGTCTCAGAAAAGCTACATGTTTTGCAGTCTCAAAGCTTTTAGAAAAGTCTAAGATTTCAAATCTTTCAGCCACTGCTGCTTTATGAATCTTATTAACTACTAATCTTATTTCTCAAATGGGAATATAACTTTATTAAATAACTAACAAAATAGAATTTCCAGCTAATATGCGACACTTACATTATAGTTTTGCATGCAGCAAAGCAATACACAATGACACACAGTGTCAGACCGCATCGTTTTTAGCACAGTGTTTAAATGACTCTTAAGCCACTTCTAATCTACTCACTCAGATTGGTTACTCTCAGCCCCAATCTCTAAATACTGATGACAAGATTTAGAAAATTAATCAAGTGAATGTAGAACTCCAATCAAAATTATACAACTTACAAAGTCACCTACAAGTCACTGTATTTTGTCATGACACACTCTTAAGTGTCAGGGTAAAGAAACCAGAGCTGACAAGACTACAAGGAAAACCATTTCAAAGGCCAATTCACAGCTGCCTTGTGAAGAAGAGAATCATCCTTGTGACTTGTATGACTGTTTTAATTTCAATTTCCAAAGTGATCAATTAATTAAATGAACGGCTTACTTCCTCTCTGGTCTTTAATGAAAAAGTCACTCTTGCTGTCATGCTGTATGTTTCTGGAGCCTTTGGAAAGGCTGAAAAAGACTAAAATTCCAGGAAGGAAGACCTTTTACTAAGAGTAAAATTATCAATAGCGTTTTAGAAAAAGTCCCATATTAAAAGAAAACTTGTGATCACTAACCACTGCCCTATTCTTTTGTTTAAATAACATGTTATTGTCAAAAAATTTTATATTTTAGCTGGCAGAAAGTAGATCAGCTTGCTGGTGATGAATGAAAACCCCAAATTCTCCCACTTTCTAGCCGCCAATATTCTGTACAGTTTTTGATTCCAACAGATAAATTGAATTGGTTTCCTGAACATCATATTCAAGCTAATACACAGGATGCTATTGCACAAATTCTTGTATTTCTGAACTTTAAAAACATTTCTGGTAAGTCAAAATTTTACGAACCCTTGAGGTTGGAATTTCACCTTTAGCTCTGCAAAAACACAGGAAAGAATTTTGACTAAGTCCAACGTGTCCTAGTTCCAGCTTGTACTTGGGGACGGGATCTATGCAACTTCCTATTCTGAGTTTCCCAGTCCACCTTTGCCTTCCATACTCTCATCTTTCCAGGCGGGCACACTGGCAACTCAATTTTAGGTTTGCAATATATCTTCCTCTCCCTATCAACTCCCAGTGTACTCCTTGCTGAAGAATGGCAAACCTCTGCCGAGTATTCCTACTCCTGGTGGCCAAACTCTTCTGATACGTGACCTGCAATTGAGTCAGCTAAAGTATCTTCTAGATGCACCAAGAAGTGCATCATCTGTGGTGTCTGAGTCTTGGTACACTCAACCCTACATAATCCTTAGAGAACTACCCATAGGGAGTTTTATCCTTGGAGGGCTGCTGATGCACCAGGCCAAGCTGGTTGTACTGACCACATTTTACCTGCAGAGAGATCTGGTAAATGATCAGCTGTCATTTATGGAGGCGGCAAAGTTTATGGAAATCACACTTACATATACAACGAGCAACTGATTAGAAGATTAAATCTCCCATTGTTTTGGTTATTAGCTTTCAAATTCTGCAGTATTCTAAAGATTCAGGTTTTTGGGGATGTATTTGTTTAGAAGGCAGCCTTCATGTTTTAATCTATTTTCTCTCAGAGCCCACATCTGTAGCACTGAATCAACATGCATGGCCTTCCTCTTGTCTTCTTGAGGAGACATTAATAATGGATTTAATTATTAAACTTTGTCCATAGCATTTTTAACCATGTAACACAAAACCAGCACATCAGTGAACGTCACGGCCAACAGACCAACATCTAATGGAAAGCATTTAAAAAAATAATAATGAAGCCTGCACTACCAAGTAATCCTTGCTGAGTTCCTGGAAGCGCAGGAACACCTGCATAGAAATAGGAATACAAACATCTAGTAATGGTGCATCTGCTTGCCTACTTGGGGCTGTTGAGACCTTCTCGGAGTAATTACCATGTGCACAGTACCCCTCAACCACCCATTCTGTAAGGACAGCTCATCCAGCATTATAGCAGGCATTTGCTCCAAAGGGAGTTTCTACTTTTTTCTACTACCACCAAAGTGAGGTTATTATGCTGTTATTAGTTTCCATAGTAAAGGCAGAGAATTTATTGCTTTTAAAAGGAGCTATACAAATTATTTTTTCATTGTGATACCACCAAGAACACTGCGAGTTTCAGCTGTTAAGAAAACCTAATTTCTGCTCTGGCTGTCCTTGGTGAATGATACTGAAAGGCTGTGTTTTGTTGGTGTTGTTTTTAGCATACCTGATTGATAAAATAATCCTGTCTGTTCTTTTTTGTTCTCTTAATGAGAACCTCATGTGATTCCTCAGCAACATCCGAAAAACCTGAGAGGTCAAACTAATCCCATGTGCAAATTTAATGAATTTTACACAATTAACATCAAGGAGTTTACTTATTAAGAACAAGCTATGAAAACCCTTATGTTTATTTAATGAAAAGCATTTTCAGAGAAAAGTGAGGATTTATGTCCAAAATCTGTATTTGTACATTGTTTGTCCCTACTCTGAATGTTGTACTGGTGGAGGAAAACATCTTAAATAGTCTTATCCAAGTCTTGATACTCCCAGAGTTTCATATTTAAGTTAGGAGTATACCTATGAACCAGAGTCAAAGACTATTTTATCTTACACAAAGTACATCTTAAACTTCAGCCTGAAGTTCAGACATCTCTACTGATATCCAAAGTGGGTGTTCCAAAACAAGAAATCATTGGCTACCTAAATAAACAGTTTGTATCCTTAACACAGCTATCAAAGCTGGTGAAAGAGTGGACTTGGCACAGCACAGAAACCTGAATTAGCCTCCTAGAAGCACTTTAGATTTAAATTAATGCCTTCAAGAACACATTTATGAACAATGACGTGGTGTTATGACTTCACTCTCAAAAACAAAGACAAACGAGGCTAAACTAGGCGCATGGGTCAGAAGGTTGCAGATTAATAAAATACTGCCGAGCAACTGATGTGCAGTAACTTTTCATGATGGTATGCTTTGCTCTCAGCTGCAACAGCACCACAAAAATTTCCCTGCATGTTTGGCGTGTGCAAGAGCACACACGCGAATTATTGCTCCAGCTGACAGAAAGTTAACCTTTCAGTCTGAAACCTAGTCACTAGATTTCCACAGAGCAAAGCTCTGTCAGTAAGACTGCTTTCAGCTTTTGAACATGACTGTATAATGCATACAGATCACTAATGAACAAATGTAATTAATTGTCCTTCTCAATGTGTAGTTTCAAGGACAGGACTGAAAAAGTGGAAACGTTAAACAGGAAGATGCCAAAGGCAGATATGGCCTTGGAAGAACAAAAAAGTTTGTCTTGATGCAGTGGAAGAGGAAGTGGCAAGGGTACTATCTGAAGAGAAGGACTCTTCTGCCAAGGAGGATGGCCTCACATTCTCCTGAGTTCTTGCCTTCTTGCTGTCTTGAAAGTACAAAAATCCCCTTCCAGCTCCCAAATAAGGACTACTTCAAAAATCACACAGAGGCTGCTTGCAAAGCTGCAGAGAGCTGTGGGCATCTTGCACCTGTATCTGGGTATAGCTGCATGTGCCACTGTTTTGTCTTTAATAGCCTGCTCATTAGAAATTACCACTGTCTCTCCTAAGAGGCAATGAGAACAAAGGCATTTTTAGGTTACAGTTTCAGCCATGAAGTCCTGAAAGGACAAAGAGGCCATCACATTCCTGCTTTCCACATAGATGGCCTAAATGCACCTCACATGAAATTCCTTATAAGGTTGTCTGCCTGCTGTCACTCACATCGTGCTGCCAAAAGCAGAGGGGCAAAAGGGACACTACAGGCTTGATGGGGTGCCATGGCTGTCAACTTGGCAAGTTGCCATAGTCCACAGGGTTATAAAATACTGGTGAGATTCCTCTCATGCAAAGCAGGTCAGCCTGGACAAAACGGAGCAGCACGTATCTCAGTGGACAGTGAATCTGGTTTTGAGCCTGAAATAGCTTTTGCATGTGTTTACTGAGTGAGCTCAAATGTTGTGCCCCTCCATCAGGGCCTATTAGTAATTTTAAGAGTCCCATCCACAAAGGAGAGAGCTACAAGCAGCAGCACTGCAGAGCATGTGTTACTCGGGTTATAAACCCAAGTGCACATACCACAGGTGGTCCATTCCACACGAACCAGTGACTCCTTGCAAAATGCAAAGCCAGTTGGTTTTATACAAGGCTGTTCCACACAACTTGGTTTTAAGAAAGCAGCCTTCTTAGAAATAAACTTTCACAGTGCAGACATGCTCTCAGCTCAGAAATGGCACATGGCTGGAGGTTAGCAGAGTATGTTATTTGACTTCTGGCAGAACCTCAAAGTCTTTTCCCCCTCCTGTGGTCTCCAGTAAGAAGGAAGGCGGAGAGAAAAAAAATAAAAAAAATCAGTCTCAAAGGACTGGAAAGCAGCATCCTACAGCAAAGCTGTACAATGACATGATGACACAAATTTTCCAATACCAATGCTTTGCCATGCCAAAGGCTACAAACGAAACAAGAGAGATATTTCTGGCACTTCCGTACAACAAATTACCAGCTCCAAAGGCTGCTCCTTCAGCTTTCTGTATTTATGAAGCAGAAAGCATCTAGAGTTAGTCTTGTAACTCCCTGGTATACAGTTGAGCTAAAAACTAATTTTTGGGTCTGTTTTTTTTTTTCCCCAATTCATATGACAGAGCTTTGAACTCTTTCAAAGGTTTAGCTTGATAAATTGATTATTTTTTTTATGTTTTAACCAGCCTAATTTCCATCACTTCATTCCATTGTCTCAGTTCTCCAACAAAGGAGATTTTATATATTTTTTTAATTTCTGTTGTTCTCAAACCCCTTGCACCTCCCATACATGCAAAAAGAGCAATAAAGTAACATGGGTGTGAGGGTGGAGATAAGCAAAGGCATTATTATACCACTTTAAACTAACAAACAGGTTTATTTCCAAACAAAATAAAAAACACCAAGTGAAGTACAGACCCGCAAATAAAGTGAAAAGTTTCAAACATCACCTTGATAAATCATTCAGCAAAACATAAAAAATGGAAATACAGTTTTCAAATATACAAAAAGTTAATGTTTTGAAGATGTAAAGAAAAAAAAAAGCCCAGGAGAAAAAGCAACCACGTCCCATTAGTATGAGAAGTCTGCCTTCACAATAGATAGAAAATACCAGCTGTAAAAGTGAATGCTTTCAGAAATTCATTTTGGGGAATGTGACCAATTGTTTTATTCTCTAAAGGAAAATCAGGTCTTGGAGTGGAGAAGGCAGAAGAGATTAGTATATTACAGGGAATGCACAATAGCTTCTTGAGCTATTCGACACCAATACATTCTGATGAAAGGAAATTACATTCTGGCATTGAAAAGGCAAAAAAAGAAAAAGCCCAAACCAAAACCTAAACACACAAAAAACCCACCCGGTTCAGGAAACCGCTGAAGAACAATAATCTTTCCTCCAGATACACAAACGACAACTGAGTCTCATTTTTAAGAACTACACATGCGATCCAAAATTTTGTAATTCAAGATTCTCAGAGAAGTTTGTTCCATAGCACAAACAAAGAGCACAGCTGAAAGAACACCAGCAAGAACTTCACAGAACTAGCACAGAAATGAGACTGAAAATTGATGTTTGGAAATAATCTCCCATTTCCCCAGATTCACAAACCATCTTCCTATTATATTTTAACTTTATCACTCATTTAAAATTAACAGCAAACACCTCTAATACTCTTTTCAAACAGCCACTGCACTACAGTATCAGTGACATGCTAAATCATCTCCTGATGAAAAAGGCAGAAAAAGCAGATGGAGAATCACTGTTTTTTCTCAGTTGTGCTCACTCTCTTTGCCTGAACAGAAAGAAGGCAACAATGACTGTACGTGGACCGAGGGCCCAGCCAGCCATCACCCTGACAGTGAGCAGCAGCAGATGCACACCAGGAAGTCTAACAACATGGCAAGAATAAAGTGCTGGTTTCCCAATACTCTCTCCTAACATCCAGAAATCCACACAGACAGACTTAGTGAGTTTCACAATTCAGTTGCCAAGCAACCTCCTGGTACTCCTTTAAAACAAGAAAAAGAGAAAGAAACAACAGAACCCTCAAACTCCACCATTTATCACAGAACAGTTGTTCACCTCCACCCAGTCAACTACAAACAGTGAAGCTGCACACTGAATGTGGCAGACTAAAACTACCAGAAAATACCACATATTTCAATGTATTTTTTTGTTTTGGTTGCTTGTGGAGTTTATTTTTTTTGTTTTTAAGTTACACCACACTGAATACATTTATCTCAAACAGAAAGGCAAGCAAATTTTCTGTAGTCTTAAGTTTAAAACTTATGTGGAAGCAAGTTTGGTTACCAAATATGTTGTGGATATTTTACTTGCATTTCTTGGAGTTAAGAAAAAAAAAAAAACAAACAAAAAAAACAAAGGAAGAAAGAAAAAAGAAAACACACCTTAGCTCAAAGTGTGCCTAAGGATGTATGGCTGTACCGACTCAGCAAGAATGATAAAGTACATTAAAATTTGCAGAAAGAGAAAAGAGCTTCTGCCTGTTAAAACCTCAATGCTTTATGTTAGTGTTGCAAGCCTATATGCTCCTAAAAAAAATTTATTATCTGGGGAAAAAGATATTTTAAAAAAACTTTATGTATAGCATTAGCTGCATAATGGAGAATTCAAGACTGTGAAAAAGAGGCTGCAACAAACTGAGAAAATAAGTGCTAGACAGGGGGTTAATATTGTTCATACAGCTGTGGCTTTTAACAAACAAGAGAAAGAGAAAATACACCTCTTCGGGAAAATACCTATATGACACACCACTTTACTTTGAGAGACCCTGACAACATTTCCTTTCCAGAGATGATAAAAATAATAAGTCACTAAAAACCAATCACTACTATGACTAATATATTATAAAGGGCAGTTCTGAAAAGATACTTTGAAAGCATAGAATTTGTTTAAAACCTGTAATGAACAGAGCCTGGCCCTTACATATTTGCTGCAAGAGAAAGAGGTTTGAATTATTTAACACGAGCATCTTTCCACTAAATTTGGTTCCCATTGTCTGGGGTCTTTTCTCTTCATAACAGTATCAATGGATTTAATTTAGATATAAATTACCATTCCCGTTTAAAGCCTTAAAAATGGTTATGCTGAATCAAGTGAAGAGGTCCACCAAATCCACTGTGATGTCTCCAGCTGGGGCAGAGCAGACGCACAGGAAAGGAAAGCATAAAACCAGTGACCCTTGCCAAAACCTCTGTCTCAGCCTTTAAGGTTGCTGAAGAATTTCTTGAGCCAACTGTGATGTCTACATACTCAGTAACCTCAATGGACTTTTCTTCCATGACTCTGTTAAATCACTGGTTTAAAAATTCAGACAGGTTTAAAACCAAGACAATCTTATATCATGGAATACCAAAGCTAAACTAAAATTACATTTAAAATGCCGTTATTTTGTTTCTTTTACATCTGCCATCTTGGAAGGGATGCTAATTTCCTGTCCCCTTTCTATGTGACTCACAGAATTAGGGTTTTTTTCCATGTCATCCCTCAGTTGTTCCTTTTCCAGGATAAAAAAAGAAATAGTATATCTAATCATGCCCCATGTAGAAACCATTTGTACTTGTTTTCAGTCTTTATACTGCTTCCGATATATCTTCTTTGGGATTCACACGACATTTAAATATACAACACAGATTAATATACAACCATAGGTGTGTTTTCTGTTTTGTTCTGCATTCTTTTTATGATATCTACCCCCTCTCTTCTTGGGCTTTACCAAGAACCAGAGCAGTTTTTAAAAAAAAAAAAAATGTACTCAGTCAACTACTCTTTCCCCAAGTAACGTCCAGAATGCTTTATTCATGAGCATCATTTCACAATTATTTACTCCAAGTTTTATCTTCCGTATCATCACTCTGACTCTTTCAGGAGACACTTCTGTAATTCTCAAAGATCAGCTCTACCTCGATTACCCCAACCTAGTTAACACTAAGAGAAGACTTCTCAACCCACAAGACACCCTCTTCTCCAAACTGCTTATGATGCTGGTTTTGATGATCACAAAGTGACACAGGTTTTACCAGAGACCCACACTAGACTGCACTGGTGACCTCACTCCATGGTGCAAATTGTAGAACATTCCCAGTTATCTATCTATGCAAGGACTTGTGCTTTTCGTCCATACCTGATTCCTTCAAAGTTTTGGGTGGGAATTCTCATGGGTAGGAATTCTAAAAAGCAATTGATGAGATCAGGTAGATTTCAAAAAAAAAGAGGGAAAAAAAAAAAAAAAGAGAAAGAGAAAGAAAAGTTCTATGTAGGTCACCTGAAGATAGAGGAACTTAAGAAAAATGTTTCCAAAACTATCCTGGCTTGTTTGTGGACAGCTAAATCCTTCTGATAGTTTAAACAATAACTATGATATTTTCCTACTAATTTTTTTTAAAGGTCAAAGTCAGAAAAACAGGAACATAGAAACCTTGTAGATGTGGCATATTTTTCTTAGCCAAGAAGCAACAGTTATCCTCAAAATGTCTGCTTCTGTAGGAATTTTCATTTACAGGGGTTTTTTTAGTTTAATGACTGGACCACAATGTTTTCTCATCCTTGCCTTTTAGAAAAACAACATCTTGATTAAAAATCAGCAAGCCAGTAAGACATCTAACTTTTATATCTTTCTAGATAAATAAACATGTCCACCTTGTAAAAAAATAAAATCAGCCAAACCTCTCTCATGTTAGTAAACTATGTGAATAAATTACAGATATCTTGTGATCTCGTGTTTTATCTTACCTTTTAGCCAGCCACAGTTTGGTTCCCATACAGGTGATGATGTCACTCAGTGCCTGCTGAAAGTCCAAACTCGCGAACTGGTTTGATTCTAAGTATGACTGCAGCAAGTGAAAAACCTAAATAAAAAAAATAAGTATTAAAAAAAATGTTGAAACTAGAACTTCTAGCCACTGCTGTTCCTCCAAGTAACTCTAGGATGAAACGACTACCTGCAAAATGAACAACTATTACTCAAGCAAAAACATATATTTATTTGGCCTAACAGCAGATAGGATCCTTAAATCCTTAAGTTGCCTAGTCTTTAAAATTCACTTTTTGCAGTAATTGAACATCAAGACACAGAAAATGCTGCATAGTGTTGATTTTCATGAAGTGAAAAGAAGGCAGGGAGATGAACACCACTCCTCTGGCCTCTGCCACCTCAAGCATCTCTCAACTTTCAACCTTTTTGTGGTTCCCACCTGCTCCCCAGTGCCAGCACAACTGGAGACACCGGCAGCTTGGCACACTGGATGGAGTTTGGCACATTTATGCAGTTTAGAAGCTGGAATGGGAGGGACAGAGTGATAACTCTCCCTTTAACCTGCCTTATAGCCTCAAAATTTGAAATTCTGTTTGTCTACACAGGGAAGCTAGATTGACAGACAGGGCTTTACGCAAATTGAAATAGTACATCCCCCATTATTCACTAAAACTGTCCACATGCAGAATTTAGGAAGCTTTAGCAGTGTTATCAGATCATTTCTGAAAATACATACATGAGTATTTTATATAGAAACACTCCTAACACGTGAGAGTATTAGCACTTCATACTTGTAAAGTGACAATTTAATGACTAACGGATCAAGCTGGGGCCTTCATTTCGCTTGGGAAAAGAAAAACCTTTGTATCCAGATTTTTACATCTCAGATCTTGGTTTCTCACATTCCAGCTGTCACTTGCTCCGGGGGTTATATTTTTTTGTTTGTTTGCTTGTTTTGGAAACACAAGCACTGCCACATAGCATTAACTTGACACAATTTCATCTGGGTTATTTTTTGTGAAATTGTTCAAGTGGAAAAACAGCTGCAGTCATTTCAAATAAGCACGGAAACAGAACAGAAGAGATGTCAAGAGACTATCTAATCCATACAAACACTGAGGCAAGGTCTAAACATTCTTCGATGAAACAAATGCCTGCCTGTCCTAATCCTGAAAACAGCCAAGAAAGCAGATTCCAAAATACTTGTATGCAACCTTCTCCAGTGTTTCACCCTCAGAATCCAAGCCCTTGAGGTACAGTGTTCCTCTCTGCTCCCACCCTTGCCCTCACTGTACACAACTGTTCTCTGGACACTATTCAGTCAGTCCAGATTTTTTCCTAGTGAGGTACTTATTAAACACAGAGATCCCACTGGGGCCCTTTGACAGGAACAATGAAATAAACTCTCATCTCCCTTTCTTAGCAGGTGCTCTGCGGGCAAGACACATCCTGGAAAAACAGCTTGTGCTTCTTTTTTTAAATCTTCCAAAGTCCTCCGAACTGAAGATCATTTTGTTGATGGCATCTTTCTAAAATGGCCTTTCCAAGATCTTTCTTAATTTTGATCTTTTTCTGCAAAGCACTTTGCAAGTATTTCAGAGTGCCACCAGAGATCTTTACCTTGAATACTCTTCCTTCGCCTGCTCCTGTCTGTGCAACTCTCTGCTTATTATTACAATGGTTTACGTAATATCCCCTTAAATTAACCTCCATGAAAACCAGCGCACCAAGTTGCCACTACTAATAGTTTCTCTGTATCTTTTATGGCTTGCCCTTATTCTCTGTTTAGTAATGGATGTGAGAGAAGAAAAAGAATGAAAAAGGAAAACAGTGTATATGCAGAAGCTCTTCTTACTGCCTTTTATATCCTCTGCTCATTGAAAACCATTTGGTGCCTTAACCTTTCCAATTTTATTCTTCTGTGCTTGTGTTCATTTCCAGGAATGAGAATGGATTTACCTCTAAGCAGTAATATAAAATCTGCCTTACAATTATGAAGGGGCTATCATATTTTTTCCTAGAAGCTTAAACTAATTTAATCTCCTCAGCTTTGAAAACAACTCTCAAAGTACCTCCCGCATAAATACAAAGGAAACCTAAGTAGTTTCATAGCTCAAGCAAAAGGCCTTGAGAAGGAAAGCACTATGTATACTACGGAGGTCAAATGTGTGGATTTAAATTTGCCCATTGCAGGAAATACAGTACTGAAAATACAACTGAATCTCCTCTAGAGTTGATCATCTATACGAACCATATCCTTTCAATACTATTCAGATGGTAAAAATCACAAGGCATGAGTCATATATAAGCAGTAGAATCAGAAAATGCAAATCACACAACAGTTTGATGCACTCTAGAAAAATGTTGGCATCCATCAAAAATGAAGTTCAACTACAGTTTGTCCTGGTTTGACTTCTGACACATGCAAAATCCTGATTTTATTGTTATTTCCTTGCAAGCCCTCTATCATTCATTCAGGCCGCCTCACCAAATTTTAGAGACCGAGAAAGCTTTCCCACAAAGGAATTCTTTTTTCGGCATGAGATTTTAGAATGCCTAAGCTAAAACTGAAATTGTAATTAACATCAGCATGTTTTATTCAAAGCCCTTCTTTATGTAAGCTAAAACCAAGGCAACCAAACAGGCAATCTGTAGAAGAGCCTCAGCAGTGCGTCCCTTACATCATGTGTGACACATCATTTTTGGCTCCCATGTAGCCTCCATGACCTAAGACTACAAGCCAGGCAGTGTTTGCATGAGGAGGTAGCAAGTTTTATGAGACTGTTTGATCTAGATAATAAAACAGACAAGGCTTTCCAGCACGTGGCTCGCCTCAAGTCCTAAATATGATGTGATTTAAAATCTTCTGCTAAATTCTTCATGCATAAATGTAATGAGGTCATGGTGTTCCTCATGTATGTGGCATTGTTTGTTTATGACAATAAGGCAATACATTAATTATTTTTTTCTTTTTTTAAAGGTAGTGCAAATATTTGGTAAAACTAACTGTAGAGGGAGGTTTATGAAGACTTACCAGTTGATTACGATTATCTTTAAATTTGACATGAACTAAATACCAAGAAAGCAGCCTGAACACATCTTTGAGATGTTCAGAGCTTTTTAATTAGGGCTCAAGATACAACTGCCAAGGTATTGTCTGTAGTTCTGTGGCCTCCTGCATTAAAGATGGTGAGTTCATGGATGCTTTCTTTCCCTAAGCAGGCTGTTCAGGCTAATATCCCAACAGGACTGTAGAGTCTGCCTGGGGCAGAGTTGTTATGACAGTGCAAACCATGGGAAGTCCAGACACTTGGATATATAATGGATAGCAGTGTCCAGTGCTTGACCATTCTGAGACCCTCCGGTCCATGAGGTCCTACTAACTCTGGGCCAGCATGTCTTAACCTGCTGCAGGTAAAACCACCTGCATGGGAGGACTTCTTAGTGCAAAGTAATACAGAAAAAGCCCCACCAAACAAACCTTGCCCAGCCAGCTCAGGTGTGACACTTCATCCTAATGAGCAAAACACAAGGTCTGAGCATGGCAATGAAAGTGTGTTCTGATCTCCTTTAATTCCCAACTTCCAGTACCTTTCTGCCCTTCCTTAGCACTGTTGATACTTTACCCTTATTTTTCAGCTCAAGAAGAAGCCTCAAGAAAAAGGGAAAAAAAGAAGAGGAAGGTGGGGAGGGAAGAGGAAACAGCACACATCCTTCTGTCCTGTTCACATCCATCCCCCACCAAACTGCAGCTTTCAGATGCAGCACTGAGACTTCTGTGTCTCCCTGTCCTGACATGAGAAAGTTGGGTGTTTTCTTTGTACCCAAGCAAGCCTTAAGACATAACATCTGCTATTTTCCAAGTGTTCATTTTGGATGATCAAGTGGGAAAAAAAAGCATGTTGCTTTTTTAAAAAAACCAAATACTTAAATGATTAGACATCAGCTAAGTCAAAAATATAAATCACAAGCAGCAGGAAATTTTTCTCCCCCACACCAACTTTGATATGATATGCAGCAGATCATTATCTTTAGCAGCTCTCCTATCAGCTTGAACTGCTCTAAAATACACCATTAGATTAATGATACAATGTGACGATGGAGGAAAACTGGTATCAAACAAAATTTATGAAGTGCAAATTTTTTTTTATGCCAAGAGTTCTCCTGCGTACATAGAGACAGTGCAAATATATCACACCTTTTAATAGCCACAAAGTTGATCTAGTGTGACAGACTTTCCGTGTAACAATTAAAAATTAACATTTCATAGCACCACCAATATTTTTATAGGAAGAATTAAGGTTTCCAAAATTTACAATAAACCTTTAATTTCAGACATGAACCAATGATTAAGTGGATACTTGATGTACATGCACACATCTGTATTTGAAAGAAAGCACAGCCTTCAGCATGATGCTGCACAAAATGCTTTTTTTAAACCATCACATTTTCCAAAAACATGCTGAAGGTTATACAGTTGCACACTTCTCAATGAGTAGCAACATTAAACTTTTCTCCCCTTAAGATGACCTGAAGCAATAAAAACTTCTTCATTAATGGCCTCAGCTACGTTTGGATGAAATTAAGTATACAGTACAAATATTCACATTCTTAAGTGCAAGACAGAAACAATGCTCCCAGTGTTCATTTCAGTGCTTATTGAAAAAGCAAAAAAAAAGACCAACTGACATCACCCTAAACTTTACATTCTCAGCATAGATCTTTTAACTCCCTAAAAAAATATAAAGAATACAGCTGTTCCACCAACTGAAAGAAAACAGTGTAAATACTGAGCTTTGAAAAACATGCCACTCACCAAAGCTATGAAGGTTGAAGTAACAAGGAAAGCCAAAAAAGGGTGTTTGCAAAATGGCAGCAGTAAGGAGATTATTGCACTAAGCTAAACATTGTTCTTTGGAACTGTTCCATCAAAAGCTTTTGCTTCAGTATTAACATGAGAAAACCTCAAACATTTTTCTTTTCTTCTCTCATTTAAAGGCAGATATAATTTTATTCTTGTTCTATGATAAAAATAACTGCCAAGTTATCTCTGTATTCTGAAAATTAGGTCCAATTTTTCATTTTCTTTTTACTACAACCATGTAGATAAAAACTGGCAAGCTGCTGTGACAGGTGAAGGCATTTTCATTAGGATGATAAAAAGTTCAAAGTTACAATAATTAGCTCTAAGGAAAAACAAGTCTTAAAAATCCCTTTTTTCCTCAAAGATGAAAAGTGCCAGTGCGATAATTACAGTGGGACTAAGAACCTCAACTTCTACCCCCAGTTTTCCAGGAAGATATCTACACAAAAAATAAGTGGGAGCGTTTCTATCTGCTTACCTTCTGCTATCATCCTGGTCTATTAAAACTATGTATTTGTGGTAGGGGTATACAGTATTTTATCACCAGCAAGTATGGTATGAACACAGTCCCTGCAGTTCATGCTACTCTCCACAAAAAAGGAGCCATGCACATTGCAGAGCAATAGTTTCAATTTTGAACAGAACTACAGCACACCAATGTGCTGCAGCAGGCAGTGCAGGTGGCACCCCTCTGCCCTGCGTCCTCACAGGGGATGAACCATCCTCTGCCACACTGAGTTTAGCAACCGTGCGGACACATCAACTCTACCACAGCCATTAAGGTTTTTCTTCATCTTAGGTATTTAATCATGAGGAAAGCTTTTATTCATTGATTCTGGGAGAGTGTAAATACTCTGAATTTATTGTCATTTAAATCACAATCCACTGAAGAGTAATTTCAAATATTTATCAGTTGTCTTGCCAAACCCAAACAGATGTGTTAGAAGATCCATCATTCTTCTCAAAGTCATAGATCATTTATAGATACCAGATCAGTATAGACATCACTCCCTTTGTTCCTACCGCTTCTTTTCTTTGACGTCTTTAATTTCACGACAGTAATTTCCAAACAGATCCGATTATTGTTTCTGCTGAATATACATTATATGATTGTCATATATGACTACAATATTAATGCTTCCTTAAATTTATTTTTGTATGTACTAATAAACCCAGTCGGAAAGTCAAATATTTTTTGCAAATATTTTTCTGAAAACTGCATAAAATTTTTTTCTGCTTTTAAAGCAATAGCTGGTTCACATTTCAATTTTTCCATAACTTTAGCTTTGTTTTGTCAGCACATTTCATCATCTAATTACACTATTCTGCTTTATTATTCATGAGAAAATATTGCATTTAAATCCTTCTTCCAAATACATCCATCAGAATACATACAGCTGGGTTTATATATGAATTAAGTTGTTTTGATTAATATCAAGGCAAGCATGTTTTGATTCAATGAATAAGTTGTAAAATAAGGTTTGAAAACACCTAAAGTTAGGAATAAAAATACAATACCAGTTAACTCTGTATAACTGAGCAAGAATAACACAGCTATTTAATAATCTGAAAATTATGAATGTGGCATAACTAATGAAAGATAGAAAATGCTGAAAAATAGCAAAGTAGCTTTCTTCTCAGTGACAGATATATACCACAGAACATCATGATTTAAAATGTGCTCTTAAAATTGAAGATAAGCTCCTGCGTTTGCCTAAAACAAGCCAACAAATGTGAAATTTCACAATCAAAGTTCTTGCAATACAATTTTTATTAGGTTTTTCCTTCGGGTTTAACTTCCTATTTTAGTCAGGGTGAAGCTGAATTACGGCTTTTAAAACTGTGTATGCGACTCAAATTTTGTATTAGGAGAAAACAAAACAATGAGAAGTTTGCTGTCAGAAAACTTCAAATTCTTTAGTGTTATTTACTTGAAAGACCCAGGTGAGTTTTTTCCTAAAAGCACATGGTTTGCCTATTCACAAAGAAACCCAGTATCAGGTCTGACTTCATAAGTATTAGGACTTTTTAACTGTTAGGATTTAAAATACTTTTTAAGTTATCGCTCATCTTACTACTAAAGGTAGATGTGCAGGGCAGAGAAGCCTGACCAAAAGACTTATGGACAGCCTGGCTGATGAGAAAACAGAAAACCCCAATAAGCAGATGGTGCTAAGAAAAGGCAAATCTGCCTGAGGAATCAAAGAAAGAAAAGGCAGATCTGCCTGGGTCTCACACACATCCTCCTAACTAGCCAGCTTGACCAGAGATGAAAGAGGCTGCCATGGAGCTGGTGGCATTTCCACTCTCTGCAAACATACCTATTATCTTCCCACAGCAGGTACCCAAAACCTGGAATTGTAAAGAAAAGGACACACCACACTCTGTGCTGGAAGCAGTTAAGAATGCTCCTCAGCCTGTATTTCTGATTAAACAGAAGGAAGGATACAAAGTCTCTTCTTCCAAATCTATACCTGCCATCCTAAAAACCCACCCACCATTGTCTTAAACCAGCTGCCCCAAATGATATAAAGCTACACACACACACACCCTCCAAAAGTTCTTCCCCTTTTCTTTTTTAGGGGATGGTGGTGAAGTAATTTGAAATTAATTCTTTCCCAGGCTATGTCTTCATAACTCAGTTATCCTGTACATGCCCACACAGAGACAAATGCACAAGAAAGACCAAGGCACACATTCTTGTTTACTGAGAGATATTTACAATTAGGAAGAATATTAAAGGATACAGCTATCCCACTGACACTAGGAAGCTGACATGTAAGAGACACAGTGAATACAAACGTGTTTATCAAGAGTGCTCAGAAGTGGACTGCCACTTGACCCCGCAGCTCTGCTGGTTTCAGCAGGGGTGATCTCCTGCCTCAGGAATGTCTGCATTAACACACAAGCTGAAAAAATAATTGTAAGTAAGCTATATTGATTCGATGCTTTTATTTCCGAAATGGACATAATTGCATAAAGTGAAGTAAAACGTGCAGCTCCAGAAAACAATTTACTTCTCTCAACTGATTTTAAACTTACAGAAGAGAAAATACACATAAAAGTCTTTCTGTAAAAGAGGAAAAAAATGTAGTATTTTTAAAAATTGACTAATAATTTGCCACATGAAATGTCCCAGTGCAGGCAGCTTTACAAGGTCATATTACACCTTCCAAAAGCTTTTCCCCATTCATACATGAAGTCAGTCATAACCTGTCACTGTACATGCCTCTGTGTATGAGGATCAACTTCCCCTTCCATTGCTTCATATTTACAAGCATTTTGTCACTGTAATGGTCCCATTTGCATCTGAGGAACTCAATATTACCCATTGCACTCTTTTGTCTGAACTCTAAGCCAACGTGACAAAGCCTGCTGAACTTAATGGAAGATTGATTGCTCCTCTATGGCAGGGATTGCTGCATCTCTCTGAGTAAAAACAACAGGGGAAATGTCCCTCCCCTATAGAAAATTGTCACACAATTAGTTGTAGGTAACAAGAGGGGCATTAGGGGCTACAGCTATGCAGATACATCAGACACTACCCATGTTGGTGCCCCCATCCTTGACTCAAATGCCAAACTCCTCTGACATACAGCAATGCAGATGAATACAAGCAGAACTCACAAGAATTTTCCTCAGTCAAACTTATCCCTATAAAAGGGAATATACAACTGAAACATGCAATAAAAGTAACTTTATGTCTAGACATCACAGTTAATGTGTGGGCTTAACTTGCAGATAAGTCAAATTCAATTCCAAGAGTAAACATCAACTACAAATTCAGCTTTACAGAGGCAGTACATAGGACAAAAGCATAAAGGAAGGTATTAGTAATGCAAATTCTATTTATTTTTTTTTAATTACAGTAACATCTAGAAATTAATTCCTGTAAGAGGATCCCACTGAGCTGTGACATGAGAGGGAAAAGACAATCCTCAACCAAATAGCCCTCCTATATTTTCAGCCTCATTGTACTACAAGACAGTACAGGTCATCCACAGATGTATGTGGATACTGCCACTTTCCAACAAGGAAGTCCACCTGAGAGAAAAGAGGACTGGCTTCCTGAAATGAGCATCTCTTTACTTCTTTTCCATGAATGATGCAGAAATAAAGCTTTTACTTATGTAATAGCATACTGTTTCTCAATAACCCGGCCTGCTCCCATATCTAAAAGGCTTATTATAGAAGAAAGTCTTGCGGGCAAAAGGAAACAGAGAGATTAAGTGATTGACTTGAAATATACAAGGTATGCATCCCAGAGACAGAGTGAACTCAGAACCTTTAAGTTCCAGTTCTCAGATAGTAGGCACGTGCATGGGAATTTATATGAGGAAGAAAAAATGCCTGCATTATGCTTTAAGTATACTTTTTTAAAAGCACTTTGCTCTCCAGATAACATAGTGGGAAGAGGTGTCTAAGTGCCAGTAAGATGCAGATTGTACCACCAGAACTGCACAGAAAATATAAACAGTATTTTGTCAGAGTTCATCAGTTTTGGACCACTGATCTTCCTGAAGTTTTTGAAACTGTCAGCTTCATAGAAACACAGACAACCTGTAATGAAGTTTAAACTACAGCAAATACATGAATCATGCTACTGCTAAAGCTCAGCAGATTTTTGCCTTACACATATGGACAAGCTATTTATAAATTTTCACTTCCCATCAGGCTCAGCATGATGTCAGCTTACAATAACAAGTTAATGTTAATGTTTTCCAGTAATTTCCACAGTGCCTTTTAACTGCAAGTGCCCTAGCCAAGGTAAACTTAAGGGCAAGGAAAGGGCTAACTGCATAATCAGAGAAGAACGTTAATGAATTTTGCATCTCTGCTTTGAACGCTTGGAATTCTACCTGCAATATATTTCCCTTTTGTGCCCAAAGTTTAATCTCAGTCAGCTGATTACACCTCCCCCAAAGAGCTCAACTATTCCTTCTGATTTTAATTAGTGACAATGCTTCATCGCCTTGTGAATTTTTTTCCCCAGACAAACAAGCATCCTACACTATGGCAGAAAGTGCCAAACTCAAAGCTATCAAACATTTCCTGAACTCCAGTAAGCTCATGTATTTCGTTTTACAATCAGCAGCACAGTGGCAGATGAACTCTGCCTCTATGAATTTGCCAGTAACAGACAAGTTCCAAAGTAAAACAAAATTTGCTGGAGCTCTTCTCTTCAGAGGCATTAGAGGCTCATCAGAAAGATATGTTCTTATTATTTTTTCCCCCTTCTCTCTTCCAGTTGCATGCAATTGGTAAGATATGTTCTTGACATAAGGGAATGTCAACAGCAATAATTTTTATGGCAGAAAATTTTTGTTCTGAAAAGCAGGTTCTTCCAACACTTTCCCTTACTCAGGACCACCTTCTGCAACATTTGCACATGCTTGCCTTTGATTTTATTATCCCAGGGGTACAGCTGCCTCCCTCTCTCTAAAAACAGTTCTAGGAACAGTATTTTAGAACTGCTGTAGCTTAACCCTCCACTGGGCTTTGGATATGGCACTGCACAGAGGTTGTCTCCTGAACACAGCTCTGCCAGTGGCAGATGTTACTGTGCCCACCACTTACTAATTCAACACTGCATCCTGCTAAAGTTTGACAACTTCAAACATCCTACCCAGGCTTCTAATGAAAGCCAACTCTCCGTTCCCTCCAGTCACATTAGTTTGACTAGCAGAGGCCTGATACTGAAACTGAGCAAATGTTACTCCTTTTCACTGAAACGTCACCAGGAGGACCACAAGCTGACCTGTGGCAGCTGGAACACCAAGCAGCAAGAGGGTCAGTGAGGATCAGCAGCACTGGACTGCTAAGCACAAGCCTACACAAATCTTCTGCCATGAAAGCCTTAAAATTGCCAATGAGAACAACTAGGCAATGCACCCATTTCACTAAATGCCAGATTTGCTCAAAGCAGCTGAAAACAACTCTGCATCAGGATGGAAAGTATCAGGATGCTTCATACCCTTTTTCTTTCAAATAGATACCAAACACAATGTATCTCAGTGGGTTCTTCACTGCCTTACCCCTTCTCAATCAGTACCAATCTGGTCTTGCTCTCCACCCACCACTCCAAAGGCCATGTCCTGTCACTTCTGCATTTACCAGGGACTACAATTGCACCACTAAAATCAACAGTTTCTTTCATTAACAGATTAAACATTGTTTTACTACCTTCAGATAAACTAAACCAGAATCCAGGGAGAGCTTGGGGTTTAGAATCACTTCACAGCCTGAATTTGGCAGAGCAGAAATGAATAGAAGCCACCACTATCCTCACTCATGTGTTTCCAATACTTTGTTCATAACATCTGATAACCCTTAAATAAAGCAGCAAAAAGGTGCCACACAGATCTTACCCACATTTCTATTATCACATCTTTTAAGAGTCCTAGAGGTGTCTGTTCCATACCCTGTCCTAAATACTGATCAGAAATATCCATGACTTTGGTCATCAACAGGTTATGACAGGGATTGATGGGTTATGTTGAAGAATCATCCCATAAGCCAGCATATTTTTGGTTTTTAAGCAGTAAAATTTACTATAGTAAAACTATAGTAAAGCAGATGTAACAGTATGAAGTATGATTGCTTCAAATAACCTCAAACACTAAAAATATTTCAATTTGGAAAAAAAATAGAACTAATTCAGAAGAAGGTTTCAGAAGTCAGGGAATCCATGGAGGTAGTTTAAGAGTCTACATAGATTCCAAACAATCCCATGGTTTAACTGCACTTGGAGAACAGGAGAACTTTATCTGAAACCCAGTTCCCTCTTTCCCTCTTCAAACACTGTTAAGGCTTTTCTCTGCACTTGATCAGTCTTGTTTGCTTTACAATACATTAAAATTATCAACCAGCTGTAAAAGGGGAGTCCATTTATTTATTTACTTAATGTTAAGGAGTATGACTTCTCTCCAGTAAGTTACAGATAACAATGGAGTAAAAGCTTTTTGTTAAACAAGCAAAGAGGTAAAAAATAGTTATTGATGACGTTATGGTTTTCACTACATACATCTGTGAAGAGACGTCCTACAAATAGCATGGTATACAATATAGTAGCTATACTGAGTTTGAATGTTTTGTATTATAAACCATGAAAGAAAGTAAAAATTCCTCAGATTTATCACCTAGTTCTCCATTTTAGTTACTCTACAGATTGGACAAACATCATATCTGCCACCCAAAATAACCCACTTTATTCACAGGAAAATAGGTTAATTAGAGAAAAAAAATATCCAAGTCAAGTTTGTCTAATTCAGTTCTAAGTATGTGACAACAAACATCTCCTGCTCACAAAACCAAAATTGAATGGCATCCTCCAGGGACACCTCTGAAGTGCTTTATGCTTGTATAATTGCAACACTGCAATTGTTTTGAGGATTTTTCTGGCTAATCATGGTTCTGTAATTCTATTCAACAAAGCTGTTTGTGTAAAACCCCAGGGATCCTCCATGTAGATAAACCCATCTTTAAGCCCCATTCATGTACTGACTGAATGAAAAAACGTATAACTGACTCTAACTTCTAAGCCTTTCTTCCTGTTGTCCTATCTAATCTTTATAAATATCACTGAAATAAAACTGAATTAAAAGATAACACTTGGATGGAACATAAATTCCTCTGAAAGGAAAAGACTGATGGAAAAACATCAGCAAGACTAAACTAGTTAAAGAGTTGATGGAAAAAAGTGTTAAAGGCAATGGTGGTTACAAACATCTTTTTCTGAGGAAATCTAATAGCCTACTGCACTCAGAGTAAAAAACCCAAGAGGTTACTGCTGTAATAATTTCAGAGCTGGACATGATAGATTTAAGAACATTTGCAATTTAGGAAATATTTAGGATGAGATAATTTATTAGGACCATGTGATCATGGAAGTTCACAAATTAAAGTTTACACAAAATTAACTTCTTGTTCAGCTGTTCACAAAGTACCACATTATACAAGACTGAAAATAGTTTTAAATGTTATTAGAACTATTGATTCTTATATCAAATTGGACTTGAATGACAATGTTGTATATTCAATGCATCTGTATGAAAGTTTTTAATGTAAAAAAACCTTTTTTCCTATGCATGAGCACAACAGGACTTTTCAGAAAAATGCAAAATTACAAACATGAAACAACTCTAAAGGTTACATTACTTCATAGTTATATTTCCTTCTTTAATACTGTGTATCTACCACTGTTACCAGCAGTTCCTATTTTTTTGTTAGGGAAAACAATATTGTGCTTTTACTGCTAAAAGCAGTATGAGGTTTCAAAGATTGCACTTTTCTCCTTCCCAGGGATCCCTGACTACCAACAGGCCATATTGTGTGTATTTTCAAACTAGTTAAACATAAAATGTCTGATTTTGGCTTTTATAACCTCTTTCTTTCACTTCCGACAACTGAAGATGCCTGATGCTGCAATATCATTCTTAAATGTCTCTGATTATTGTACAATAACCCAAGAGAAAGAACTACAGTAATAATAGTATGGCCTCATCGGTTCCTTATATCTATAGAACTTATTTTTGTTTGGATAATTTTAAAATAATTTCTTACAACATGATAACTCATAAGTACACATGATTGTCTTAAAACAGCAAATAAAAAAAAAAAAAAAAGTAATTCTGTTGCTGGAAGCCCACAATTCTTCTTATGGTCACTTTTAATACACTAACTCGCACCACCACAGAGGTTTGAAATCCTACCTGCTCAACAAGACTCCCATAAGAGAGCAGTACCCAAAAGACCCTTCCTTTTGAAATGCTTCAGGACTTTCTATGGGCTGCAGTTTTATGCTTCAAGAAAGGCTACACACGTACAGCACATGCTTTTTACTATAAGTTACATCAGGAAATAACAACAGCTAACAACTATCTGGCTACAGGATGTATGTGTGAAGCGTTACTATGTTCATCTCTACATCTTCTTTAGGCTTTTTTGGTAGTGGGTAGTATTCACAAAACAGGAAAATAGCAGCATCACTATAACACATACATATTTTCATGTTGATATTATTTTTTATTAACATAATAACCTAAAAAGTATGAAGTATCTTCTCCACGGACACCCCC
>VWZG01009295.1:59775-250813 GCA_013396735.1 Grallaria varia | reverse complement strand
CGCCCCGGCCCGGCCCCGTAAGGCCCAGCACAGCTCAGCACAGCCCGCCCCACTCCCCCGGCCCAGCGCGGAGCCCGCGCGACTGTCCGCTCCCGGCCCCATTCCCGCCACCCCACGCCCCTGCCCGCCAGCGGGCGCTCTGCTCTGCTGTGCCCCGCCCCGTCACCTGACTGCCGGGGGCGCGCCGCGCCGGGTCAGGCTGCGCCCGCCGCCCCCTGTCCTGCTCCGCTACGTTCTGCTGCCAGGGGGCCCGCTCCGCCATGGTGCTGGAGTCGGTGGTGGCCGATCTGCTGAACCGCTTCCTGGGCGACTATGTGGAGAACCTGAACAAGTCTCAGCTCAAGCTGGGCATATGGGGCGGTAAGAAAGCCTCTCCGCGGGGTTGGGGAGCGGGTCTCGCTGGCCGCGGCTCCCCCGGGAGGGGTTCGCGGGCCGTGGGGCCCTGAGGGGCGGGCGGTGGGTTTGCGGCGCCGCAGCCAGGAGAGGGTGAGGTGCGGGGCTGCGGCCCGCGGTGAGGGGCGGCCGGGCGGGCGGCGGGTGTCCCTCTGTGAGGGGCGGTCGGTCGGTGGGTGCCCCCTCCATGAGGGGCGGTCGGTCGGTGTGTGCCCTTCCGTGAGGGGCGGTCGGTCGGTGTGTGCCCCTCCGTGAGGGGCGGTCGGTCGGTGTGTGCCCCTCCGTGAGGGGTGGCCTGGTCGGTCGGTGTGCCCCTCCGTGAAGGGCGGCCGGGCGGGCGGCGGGTGTCCCTCCGTGAGGGGCGGTCGGTCGGTGGGTGTCCCTCCCTGAGGGTCGGTCGGTCGGTGGGTGTCCCTCCCTGAGGGTCGGTCTGTGTGTGCCCCTCCGTGAGGGTCGATGGGTCGGTCCGTGTGTCACCCTCCGTGAGGGTCGGTCGGTCCGTGTGTCCCTCCCCGAGGACCGGCCTGTCCGTCATGGCCGCAGCCCCCCCCGGTGCCCGCGGTCTCAGCCCCCTCCCTCGGTCGGTCTGTGGGCTCTCGTCGCTGGGCTCGGAGCCCCGCAGGAGGAAACCATCCCCAGCGATCAACACCGCCTTTCCCCACTCCTTCCCCCGGCGGGTGCTGTGCGGAAGCACGGGGGAGCTGCGGGGCTGTGGGCGGGCTCCCGCACCGTGCCCGTGGGGTGCCTGGGCAGCCGCGGCTCCCACCTCCCCTTTGTGGGTGGAAATAACGCGTGTGGAGCAGCTGCAGTAGCGGGAGGAGCTGTTCGCAAGGTCCTCAAACATCTCAGCTCGCTGCCCTGTAGCCGTGTCAAACATAGCTGGAGAAGCTGGCTCGCTTAGGTGCCTTCTGTATGCAAGGGATGAGACCACTCTCGTGACCTTATTTATGCTCTTGCTGTGGTAGCAACTGTTGTACCATTTATGCAATATTAGTAACTATGTTTAAAATAGATTATAGCTCTAAGGAATCTGGCATTAGAGCACTAAGTGGTATATTGTACGTGTTCTGCTTGGGTATTATTCTGTGCCAGTGTTTTCTTTGGAAATCCTATTAAGTTGCCTGTGTCAGGAAAAGTTAATGTGTCGGTGTAAATAGGCATGTGTTATTGTGGCTCTGTGATTCATGGTTTTTCTGTTATGTGAAACGATGAAAAACAAGATACAATTTTCCTTGTCTACCCTACATTGATAGAACTGAATTAGCTTTCACAACTATGTGAATAGTAGGAAAGGCTCTATTATTGTGAGTGTAGAGTAGAAACATGCAGACATCTAAGGTGGTGATATTTTTGCCATCTCTTGCAACTGAAAATTTGTCTATAATCAGTGTTTAATGACTTACAAATTACACATTTGTTGTGCTATTCTGTAACTGGAATAAGCTTTTCAGTTTTTATTTATGTGTACTTGGGAGGGTTGTAGTCGTGTTGTTCCAGCTTACATAATACTTTAAGTCCCTTGTTCTCTTTCTTTTAAACAGGTAATGTGGCACTTGACAATTTACAGATAAAGGAGAATGCATTAGTAAGTATTCCAATAACTTTAAAATTGTTTTTATGTGTCTAAAGACTAAGTTGTAGGATAAAATATTGCTCACTATAGCCTCACAAAAGGATACACAGTGTCCTTTTTTACTGTCTTTTGGATGTAAGTTCTTGGTTAACTGCTTCTAATTTTTCTCATGTTACTGTAACAGAGAAAAAAAGAGAAGCTATGACTGAAAAACAGGCCGTAACTTGCATTATGTACCTATATTCTTGTCTGGAAAAACATGACATGGCGGATTTTCATATTCTATAATTGAGCTAATGACCACCTCCATTGCTGAGAGCATTTTGCTCCAATACTTAGTGTGCTTTAAACTTCATGAAAGAGAGTTGTTACTCTTCTGTGCCTTGAGAACCCACTTTCTCTTCACTGTTCTGAAGTTTCACTTTTACTTGCCCATTTCATCTATTCCTGATAACTTTTGTTCTGCTTTAGAACTCTTGCTACAAATACCTTCATAATGTGGTAGATTATAAAAATAAGAGGGATGTGTTGGGTACTTAGTACACCCTTTCCTCATTATGGAGATTGATTACGATTCTAGCAGCTCAGACTCAGAAAAATGCTAAGTCACGTATGTGGCTGACCAGAGCTGAGAGCCTGCCAAGATAAAACCAGTAACTTAAAAAAAGGGATGTTTTTGATGGTTTTACGTTTGCAGTGTTAGATTTCTATGCAGAAGTAATGAAAAGAAGGTCATTATTGTGCACCATTTTTAGAGAAGTAGCCTACACTTTGAAAAAGAAGGGTTTAAAGGAATGTAATATGGTCCAACTTTTCCTTTCTTTTTTTGCTAATTTGCATGTTTGCTGCCATCTGGATTATTTTTGTTTTTCTCTTTAAGATAAGAAAAGAAAAGAGGGTGCTTTTCTCTTTAAGAAAAGAAGGAGCTTTTAATTTCTGTATGTAGATACCAGCTTATCTTTAAAATGCATGGATCTGTCTAATACTTTATTTTTTCATTTATAGAGTGAACTGGATGTACCTTTTAGAATAAAAGTTGGTCAGATAGGTAAGTTTTAGTTCTGATGCGAGAAATTTTAATATAGGCTTTAAGGTTAGTCTTGCCCCTGAATTTCTTTTATGAAGCTTTCTTTAGTGTAATTGTACTCACTGCCGAACTACCACAGAAATCCAGTGTGACTGCTGTGGATGTTATCTGGCAAACCCTGTTTGTGTAGTTTTACAGGTTGGTATGAAAAACATGTCTTAGAGGTTCTTCCCAGGTTCAAGAGTGATCAAGGGAGCTGTTTAGTATAGACATAATATGTGTGTCTCTTTAAAGGATTGATTGGGACTATGAAGAATTAAAATAAGATTCCTGAAGCTGACAGTTATGCTAAAGATTTAGGCACTCAGATTTAAAATTCTTTTCCCTGGTGGTCAGTGTTGCTTTTTCACATGAAACATTTGTTTGAGATATAAATATGTTGCATTTTTTCTTCCGCTTCTCTGGGAAAATCACATTCATCTCAGTGAATTGAACTCCAGTCATGATTTCAGGTTTTGATGTAAAGTATTTTGACTCAAATTGCAACTTTTTGCTCAAAACTATGGCTTGTGTTTCCTCTGCATGTGTTTTATCACTTCAAGCACTTTATAAAATGTTCAGGCCCATACGGTTTCTCCTTACCTTCTAAGGTGTTCAGGACATCAAGATATAGGGCTGGTGCTCTTCTGGGCTTGAGGTGTTGTTTGGACTAAGCATGGGGTAGATTTTTGTTGATGTAATTGTATCTGCTTTGTTTAGATAAACTTACTCTGAAGATTCCTTGGAAGAATCTCTATGGCGAGGCAGTTGTTGCAACTCTAGAAGGCTTGTATCTTCTGATAGTTCCTGGGGCAAGTATGTAAACTCTTCAGCAGCAGTTAAATAATGGGAAAGAAAAATATCTAAGGGTACCATGTAAATGAGTATATAATAGCAAGTAGCTCGTGTAAGCTGCCATTTGTACATTCAGTTCCCTCAGGAACTTTTCTAGAGGAATATTGACAAGTTAGTAGAAGGGTGGGAGAAAACAGCACCTGTTGCTTTTATGGAGATCCTTGGTTGTATCCATTCCAAGTTCAGTTCAAGAGCTAAGTTTCTTCTAAAATGTGCTTATTCTGAATCCAGTTTTCTGGCGTGATTTAGAGCTTTGGCTGTTGCATGATACAGTTTATCTGCTTCTAACTGGCAACAGCTGAAAGTAGTAATGCCATTAGTATGATTTTTTTAGGAGAGGGAAGAAGGTCAGAGAACCTGATTAGTTTTCTCTGAAGTTAGAACCCCTGGTATGTTTGAGAAAATTTGCAACTTTCTACAGTGTCAAATATATGTATGGTAGAACTTACAAACCTGTACTATATTGCCACAGACCACACTTCATGGTCTGAACTTCTGCAGAGAGATCCTCCTGTGAAGTAGTGCTTAATTGTTGGTATGATCCTGTTGCTTCTTAATGTGTAAAAAGTAGCAATTTTGGAGGCTGGATGCAACATTCGTCAATTAAACCTGGAACAGCCTTTGTCTCAAACAAGGTGTTTTGCAATGTGGTGTTCTGTGTGATGTGCATTGCATGATAGTGCATTTATGTAACTCGAAAATTAGGGTTAAAATTGTTCCAACTTGGCTTACAGGTGTTAAATATGATGCAGAGAAGGAAGAAAAATACTTGCAGGATAATAAACAAAAGGAACTGTCAAGAATTGAGGAAGCCTTGCAGAAAGCGGCAGAAAAAGGTACTGAGTTACTAATGCAAATCTCCACTGGAATTTGAGGTCTTAGACTGTGCTATGAAAGAAAAGTCCTGATTTGTGATTGACTTAATCCATTTTGTTTTTCCAAGTGTCTAGCTAATCTTACTACAATTCTTTGAAAAGCCTTTTTCCTCTAAAGATTGAAAGAAGTGTTGTTTGTTTATTTAACATTAATTTATCCAGTCAGCTTCCATGGGAAATGGGAATTTCATAGTCTGGTGTGTCTTTTTTATTCTTTTTTTCTTTTTTTTTGTTTGTCTTGAAGCTCTAGGGGAACAGAAATGCCTTGCATGAGACTAATGTTATCCTGCTTTAGACCTTCAATAATAGATGTTTAATATGTGTTTTAGAGGTGCATGTGATAGGTTGTTCTTTGCTGAAAGGAATCTTTAAGGGGAATGGTCAGGCTTGTAAAGCTTTACTGCACGAGTGCTTTCATTTTGGTTTCTGCTGTCCTTTTGTGCTGTACTGAGTTTGGACTGGTTTGAGAAACGATTCTCTTGAGCAGGAAATAATTAATGACACAGGAAAACAATTGAGCACGAACATAGGAAAGTTAAACTTCAGCTCTTAAGTCATAAAAAATGTTAAGCTCTCAATTATAAGCTTAAATAATTGATCATTTAAATCTAGTTGACCTGATTTGTGGTGGTGTTTGGTGGGACTTTTTTTGCTGCTGTTTCTTTGTATTGTCATAACAAATACTTTTTATAAAATTATGGTATAAATTAGGCTTGTTTGGACAGAAACCAAGCTCAGAACCAACAACAGGTAGCTATATATGTTAGAGAAAAAAGTTTGAAGTTTTCATGTGAAGTGAGACCTGTTTGTTGGCTGGTGTAAGATGCCTGTAATGCTGACACAGGACATCTGTAATGCTGAAAGCCATGGAAAAGTTACTGAAAATAAGATGATGCTTCAAACACTTGGAAAAAGATAGTTGGGGTGTAATCTCTTTGCTGACTTAATTTTCCAGCTATAGAAGAGTCAACTGTTTTTTTCCTGCTTTGCTAGTTTGAGATGTACATTTGCAGTTTCCTTCAGACAACAATCTGAGTCTGTTTTCAGTGAGGAAAGCAGCTTTGCTTTATTTCTGGTCTTTACTGTGCCAGGAATCATATGAGAGCTAAGACAACTTCAGTGAATCAGTTTTGTAGCCATTATTTCATACTGGGGCAAAGGAATGCTGGTAGAGGTTTTACCTCAGTTATGTAGCACTTGGACCCTGTAAAGCAGCAGTGCTTCATCCAGTGTTCTTGGCACCAGAAGGAATGAGATGAAGAGATAATGCAACAAGATAAATTTATCCTAATGGACACTGCTTGGAAATTCCATTTCTGGAACTTCATATCATTGAGTCTGTGCACCTGTGGGTTTGTAAGGCTTTTGAAAAAGTATCACGGTACAGAAAATGATACCTCAATAGCTCAACTTGTATAAAGAAAAAGAATTAGTCATGTTTTGCAGTTTTAAACTTTCAGCCTTGGGGAGAAAAAGCTGGAGGAAGCTGGATAATTTTAAACTTCAACTTGAGATATTCTGTTGTATGATCTTATTTCAGTGGTAGCCATTTGTTTTTCTGGTGTTGTACTAGAATGTTGTACTCGGGAGGACTTCTGTAGGTCTTGCACGAGCAAATCCTTTGCCTTTGCTAGATAGAGAAACCTTAGGGCCCATGTTGCCTTACTGAATCATAAAACTCTAACAAATTCAGCTCTTTGTAGGCTTTTAAGAGCACACTGTAGCTGCTGAAATTCTAGGAAATAAATTGAATAGAAAGTTGTCAGGGTTCATGAATTCTCAGCTGTATTTTCTTTTCTGATTGGTACTCAATTTGTAGTAAAGTCTTTAGAATCTTGATTCAGTACTTGGATTTAAGACTCTCTTAGTATAGATAGTTCTGGGTATATTTTGTTTTGTCATGCTATGCAAGTATTGAGCAAAAGGGTCATATCACTGTGGGAGTAGCATAATGTAATGGGGAAGTGGAAACTACTGATGCAATCTGATGAAACGTCTCTTTTTTCTAAGAAAAAAGAAATCTGCCTGTATCAAATCTCATATATGGAGACCAGAGCTTGCAGGTGATGTCTTTTGCTGATTGTAAGAAAAAATGAAAATGGCATGATTTTTCTGTGTAGGTAATCTTTGAATCCAGATTCCTGAAGTGACTTTGGCTGTCACATACTGTAATGGAAATACTAATGTGTCATACAAGTTTTGTGAACTTAACATTGTTTTAAACCAAATGCAATTTTTGTTATTTGCTGCCATGTGGACCAAGGTACTCACTCACAGGATTACTTATATGGATTGGAGAGTCTGGTTTACAAGGACACGAAGCCTGGTGGGTACAGATGGTTAGTTACATTTGGCACGTGCATGATGAGTGTGCAGCTGAGATTTTTAAAAGCACCCTCTTCCAAAGCAGCCAAATGCAGAAATAAGAAAAAAATACTTGTTTGATAAACGTCCGCGTATTGGTGGTGCTAGAAGTAAGATTTTAATGAATGTGGATTCAAGTGGAATCTTGCAATGACTAGTCCTCTTTTGTTAAAGTAGCCCTTCAGGATGATTAAAACACCACTTAGAGAGATTTCCTTCAGTCATATTGAGCTCAGGAATGCTGACAATATTCTGCTGTAGTTTTACAAGACTATCTTTAGCTGTTTGTAGAATAGAGAGGAATTTCCCTGACTTACCATGTCTGGGCTGAAGCTAATGGAAGTTCAGGCTGTCTTGAAACCATGGACAGACAAAATGAACCACAGCAGACTGAAGGCATTGGCATGCTTTGCCCTGGTTCTGTTCATTTGATTGCTCTCAGGTT
The DNA here is from genome assembly GCA_013396735.1 of Grallaria varia. Classification (NCBI taxonomy): domain Eukaryota; kingdom Metazoa; phylum Chordata; class Aves; order Passeriformes; family Formicariidae; genus Grallaria; species Grallaria varia. Next base: position 243,242 of record VWZG01009295.1, on the reverse strand, counting down.
AGGCAAGGAAACAACTTCCAGTGTAATTGAAAGGGACTGTTGTGTTGTACCTGCTCTATTTTTATCTTCTCTAACCAGATTTTCAGGAATTTACACTTAGCTAAAATTACTTAGTGGGCTTTTATTTTAGAATGAGCTTAAAAACATACATTTAGTATGTCCATAGTAATGGATGTGGGTAATCAAGAGGAAAATCATGTGTCCTTAGTTTCGTCATACCTGGGAGTGGAAGCCTGAGGCCTACAAATTCAATAGTCAGTGAAGGAAACTGTCCTTTTAAAAATATCATTTGTAGAGCATTACTCATACTATTAAAGAAAGAAAACATTTCTATTTGCCATAGTATCTACATTTTATTACTTGTAGAGTGATCACGTTGCCTGCAAGACAGATTGATATCTTGGCAGGCAATTTTTCCTCCTCTGTTTGAACAGGCCTGCAAATGACATTAGTCGTTCCCATATTACCTACAGTGTTACAGTTGCTTCCTTTTGCTTTAGTGGGATACACCCTTCTCGTGCTACAGCCTTGTGAAGATAAGCGCAGGCAGCACTGCCACTGAGTTCTTTTTCCCCAGAGAGGGGAAAGAAACAATGCAACTCACCAAACTGGTTTTCTTTAGAACAGGGGAAAAGTATGAGCATTATTTAATTTATTAAACAATTATGATTGTGTGGGTCGTAATTTGTGTATAAATAATGGAATTTAATTTCATGTAAAACTTTTAGGCTCATCATTTTTGTATGCCTTTTTGCAGTTACTGGTAATTGTTCCTTCAGGTTGCTTTCTTGCTAAACTGTAGATTGCCATGAAAATCATCTTGAAAAGTGCTCTTTGGGTTTCCACAGACATCTCAAATGTCTTAGCATGAAAGTCATGCACTTGTATGGTAGAAGCCTCTTGTGGATTTATATCTTATGCTGTAAGAAGTAGCTGATTGCTTCTTTAACAAATCTGAAATTCTTGAAAAGCTTTGAGACCTTACTAAAGCTTTATCCTTTTAGACAAGCTAAACTTTCTTGCATGTTTTCTTATGCTTTCTTGTATTTCTGCTTTACTAACTTAAACTTTATCCTTTTCTCAAAAAAATGCTTGCACTGAAAAAGGACGTAAGCGTAAAAAGTACAAAAAGCATTTTAAGAGACCCTTTAAAGGTCATGATCACTCGAAAGGTGGGTAACAGTTATGGCTTTTAGCTTTGACTTCTTTTTGCTTTCTGTTTGAATTAGTTTTTCAGAGTCTTGGCTATCCATGCAGTGAAACCCTTTTTTCTCCTATTTGAAAGAGAGGATGTAAATTGGAGAGAGCTCTTTTTTGCTGTTTATCCATTCTCTTAATCCAGTGAGACTGAAGAGAATCCTTGATTCTCTCCGCTTGGATAGTTCTGCCCTTTTTTTTATTGTTTTGATTTCTGTTTTTAGGGAGTGGGTGTTGTGAAAAAATAATTGGTAGGAGGAAATCAGTTGCATGTAAAAATGATATAGGGTTTTGGTTTCTTCTGAGTTCCTGACTAATTTTTTTTCAATTGAAATCAAATGTGCTCTTGACGAAAATTGTGCTATATCACATTCAGTAGCAAAGTCTTTTTGTTTAAGAAATACTCAAGAAATTAATTTATAAAGCTTTATAAAAAATTATCCTATTATTATAGCAAGATGTACTCAGATTCCTGTGGTGTGCTGCATGCATTGCATATTAAAAAAGTTACTTGGGCAGCCATGACTATTTCTTCAGCTTGAGCCATCTGTAGCATTTCCAACAAAGATGTGCAAGCTTGGCAGGCTGATTGGTGGCATTCCCTGGAGTAGCCACTTTGTAAGGAGGGTGCTGACCAAGACAGTGTAGCCTGTAAAGACAGCCAGAGAACAAGCAGCAAATCTGGCCATGGTACAGGTGAAGTGTTAAGACACTCAACCTGAGATAATATTTTTAGTAATGTAAGTATAATGAAATAATGGGAGATTGTAAAGATTACTCCTTGTCTTGGCACATGTACATTTGTCTCTGGCAGGATGCTGAGCTTGTGTGGGTGTGCAATTCCTGCTGCCCTGTCTTGTGCAGCATAAGTTCTAGTATCTCTGTGTGGCATATCAAAGTCTGATACGGACCTTGCTTGAATGGTCACAGAGTAACTGTTGGTTTTCATTTATGATATCGCAGCTTTGTAACTTTCTCTGGCAGTGTTGTATGAAAGGCTCTAAGGGACTGGTCTCTTGTTTTTGCAAATCTCATCCTCACCTGGTTATTCAAGAGTATTTTGCGCTAAATTGCACTGTCTTACCTGTTTGATGGTTGAAATGCCTAGTTAATCACTGAGGGTCTTAGAAGAGAAAACCCTTTGCCTTGGAGGGAGTGAGGAGAAATATATTAAACCAGAACTTGCTGTAAGCTAAACTATATTGACTGAAAGTTAAAAGTGTATTTTCTTATGGTTATGTTGTGCACAGGCAGCTGACAACACATCTTCAGAATATGGATGTGCAGAAAGGGAAAAGAAAAAGCAAATATGTAAAAGAAATAAGTGATAACTTAAATGTTAAATTAGAGGAAACATTAAATTTACATTGGTATAGTTGTTGGTGTGATTAAATTCAAGATGCAATTACTTGAATTCTGTCTTTTTAAAAATTCTTGTTCTAGACAAACCAAAGGAGGAGAAGAAGGATACTTTCTTAGAAAAGCTTGCAACTCAAGTTATAAAAAATGTGCAAGTCAAAATCACAGGCATTCATGTTAAATATGAAGATGATGTAAGTAACTGAACATATTCCTTTCGTTTTAAATTGGACTTCAATACAGTCCTGATTGTCCAGTCCATAGAGAGGAACTGTTATCTGCCACCTTGAAAAAGTTGCTAGGGTTTTTTCTGCACCTCTTCAAATAAAGTATCCCAGCTATGACTGAATGTCAGAAATTGGGTCTGTGAAATGGGTATTCTCCCTTTACCCTTGTCCAGAGCTGCTTGCTCACTAAATGTGGATGGTGGCTATTCTCACATCTTAGCGTGTGCAGTTGATGTACAGAATTTTTCAGTGCCTTGAGTAGAGTCCAGAATGGCAGAAACTGGTGGGTTTACACATAAGCCTGAAGGCAAGTTGTTGGAAACACTTCACTGATAAATGAGAATGGAATAATACTAGTTTGGTTCAAATAGGCAGTCTGGTTCCAGCTTCCTTTAGGAAAATGCTAAAAGCAGTTTGGGGTGAGATAATTGAATGTGAAAGAAAAGCATTGGATAATAGAGTATTTCTCAAACATTTTTGAGACTGTTTTCAGAGGCACCAAAGTTAAAAAGGTTGGAGGACTGGATGTAATAAAATGATATAGCTGACTGAGATACGGTACCCTGTAGATCTTAGTTCTTTCCTGTATGAAGGTGTTAAAAGCCAAAAGGAAATTTGAAGTTTGAATTGAAGTCCTAAGTTCTTACACTCCAGCCATGCTAGTTTTGGCCCATCTTAGGGTTCCAAGAATGTTTCAGCTAGAATAACTAAGCAAAAAAAAATAATTCTCATAGTAGGTCAGGATTTTAATCAACTTTAAATGATACAACTGTTTGCAGGAAGAGAATGAAACATCTGCTCTTTCCCTATTTTGTAGGTCACAGACCCACAGTGTCCGATTTCCTTGGGAATTACTTTGGGCGAGCTTAGTTTACTGGTAATGTGTGTGTGAATGCATGTTCTTGTGTTCTCAATTCACTTGTCTTGGAGTAGCAGAAAGGAAAAGTAACATACTAAGGAGATGCAGTGACAGCATGCAAACATGTGGAAGTCCAGAGAGTCTTTTATTCATTCAAATGGTGCGAGCAGAGGGAAGAGGATTGAGGGGTGTCGCACCTTCCAAGACCAGTCATTTGTTTGAATGATGGTCCAAGTGATCTTTAATACTCAATGTGCTTCCTTTTATAAGGCAGATTATTTCCAGACCTAATAAATTAGGGCAAACATCACATCATGATGATTAAGAATGTAGTATTTTTTCAGGCCTTTTGAGAAATGGGGAGACAAAATGTCAGCTAACCTCTCTTTGCCTTAGTTGTTACTGATTTTTATGGGTAGGATAAGGAGTTGAATATCAGAATATACTGACAAATCTTTGTGTTATTTTGACTTGTGTGTATGCAGTCTAGAGAAGCTGGCATTTGTGATCAAGTGGCACGCAAATGATGCATTTTTGGCTTTTAAGTATAGGATAAAACAAAAAATGTATTAACTAAGATGAACAAAATTGCTTCTGTCACTTTGAACTTTTAGACAACAAATGAGAACTGGAAACCTTCTATTCTGAATGAAGCTGCAAAAATAATATACAAGGTAATGTGTTTTGTTTTTTTTCCTACATAAGTGAAGAAAGCAACTGATCTTGAGAGTAGTCATATGGGATTCTAAAACAGTCAGAGAAATAGTTTACTTTGTGAATTTTCCTATGTATCTTTATTTTGTTGTATGTTTAAACAGAAGTAGAGCACAAATAACTGGCTTTATGTAAGGCATAACTTTAAACTCTATGGTTTAAGTAATTTCCCTTAAATGTGAACTCTGATCTCCTCATTTGAGGCATTATACAGCAAATCTGCAGAGAAACTGTGATTGTCAAATTGCCTTTTCCTGCTCTAGTTTGTACTCCTAATGTAATTAGGATTCTGGTAGCCGAGCAAACTCTGTTCTCCCTGCCCAGCCTCTCCAACCTCCACCTGAGTCTATGCTCAGAGGAGTATGCAGAGATCTAAGGAATTGTGGGCACGATACAAGAGGAGTTTAATAGTCCTGGTTTCTTTATTAGGCCAAGTATCAGTTTTGTGCACTCTCGCCCTGGTAATCCAGAGACATGTTTAACAGATGTGCATGAACTCGTGCTTTAAGAACTTACTTTTTAGCAATCCAATTTTCATTTCAAAATAGTAGGGTAGGATTAAATACATCTCAGTGCTAATGGTGGATTTGCTTTCTAGTCTGCTTGCATTTGTTTTCTGTTTTCACAATTGGAAAGCTGTGTTCATGGAGTGAGTGGAATAGGGAGTATGCAATCTGTGGCATGTTTTCTTTCCTCTGCAGCTCTTGTGCCTGGACAGCCTCAGTGCTTACTGGAACATACACAGCAAAATGTATTATCATGGCTCCCGAGAACAGATCCTGGTAACGTAGAAGAAAATGCATTATGCAGAGCTGTAATTCTATTGCTCTTGTAGGATTCAAAAGTACAGAGTACAGCACACTGATTTCTACCCTGCTGCTCACTCTTATGGGCAACTGTATTCAGGGCCATGTGTTAATCCATTGCACTATTAACAGCTTATTTGTTAGCAACCACTGTAGGCTTTAGAAGAAGTCTTGACTTCTTGAGAAGTCTTTTTGACCCATTGTGTTTATAAAGGTTACACAGGTGTTCTGTGTCCTTGTACAATACTGCCTGTTTACTTTTTTCTTTCATGCTTATCTTTTACAGATATATTTATTTTTGTTCTATTTTGCCCTTAGCAAAATCTGCACTTACCCTGGTGATCTTAGTTCTAACATGGAAGGTTGACTCAAACCTGTGAAGTGCTTAAAGCTATCCAGTTGTTAATAAAAACCAGCCAGTTGTTTAATAATAGCCAAGTTACGTTAGCATTATCTGTCTGTGGACATTTTCCTTTGTATCTCAGTCTGAAAGTGAAATGTGAACACAAACTGATACACAGCATGAATTGACAGCAGCTAAAGTCTTGCTGCTTTGACTGTGTTGTTCCAGCACTGCTGGAAAGATGTTTTGTGACTCAGTCCCTGCTGTGCCTGTGGATCGATGGCTTTGTGGTTCACTTGATGCTGTTTGGCAGCTCAGATACCAGTCCTTCTCGAGGAGACTTCGCCTTGCCACCCACTAAGCTGCAAGTGAAGGTGCTGCTGTAGCTTTGTTCAACTTTTTATGCATCAGGAAGTACCACTTCCTCTTCCCCCATCAAACAAGTTTTTTATAGTTTCCTTCTGAAAGAAATGGAAGTTTTGACCTCCACAGCTGTAAAATGGAGCTGCCTGTTTCCAAAGCCTGTGGCGTGTCCTGCGCCTAAACTTCCAGTGATTGCCAAGGCAGAGCAATTCCAGTATAGTCAATAGTATCCAGTATTCTGACCACCTGTTAGCTTGAAGCAACTTGTCACTTACAGATTTTCCCCTTTTTGAAAAGCTTGGCAGTTCTGCTGTGAACTGGCATTGCTTGGTGTACAGGCATCAACCCAGTGGTTTGGATTTTGCATCTTTTCACTGCTTCATGATTTCTGTTAGTTTAAATTTGTCAGTTGTGATTAGTCACCTTCGTGCCCTTTTTCCTGAAAGGTCAGACAGAACAGGAATAAGCTCAGAACACAGAATGTAACTCATCATGGCTATGAGATTGCTTATCTCATGTTTAAGTCCTTTCGGAATTTTAAAACCAACTCGGGAACCGAACAGATAGCAAATAACGTCTTTTTAATATAACATTATCAGTGTTAAATGCTTGAATGCATTTTATATGTAATCTTTAGTGTAGCTTGTTTCCTGCAAAGCTGGGTCTTCCATGCAGACAGACTATTTTGGTCTTATTTTTATCAGCAGTATCAGGAAATCAGATTTGTCATAGTAGCTAATTGGTCTGTGTTATAATAAGCTGTGTAATCTGTAGCAATCTGTTACTTTTACACAACAGTCCTCATATTTAAATAACAAGAGTGTATGGCTGGTGGTGAGATTAGCTGTTTATACTTAATCTCATAGAAGTTTAACTTCCATCAGTATAGATCAGCAGGTGGGAAATAGGTTGAAATGCAAATATTTTTAATGAGAAAATGTACCTTTTATAAAATACGAACAAGTTTTTAAATAAGAATTTGGGAAAAGAATTAGATTGAATAAATTTGTGGTTACTAAATATTTTCCTGGTCAAAACAACTCTTAATATTGATAGTTTTTAATAAAATATGATGGGAACAAGCACTTCAGCTGCCTTCATGTAATAAATAGTATTTACATCTTCCTAAAAGCAGACTTCCTGCTTGAACTGATTGTGCTATTGCAGTTCTGAAACTAGATAAAATATCTGGGCATGAATAAAGCATTCTCAAGAAATTGCAAAAAAATTACAGCATCAGGCTGGCCTCATTTTGAATGAAGTCTTAGTTTTAGCATGATATTTCTCAAGCTTCTTGAGCTGTTTAGTTATTTTCCTGACTTCTGGCTTTTAATTCCTCTCATACCTGCCGAATACCAGAAGGCTCAAGTGGCTTCCTTATGTGCTAAACATGGGGAAGGGTAGAATGTGAATAGTTGCTCCTGCTGCCTACAAGGGATTTATAAACTAATGCTTGATCTATTATGCTACATGTTCGAGTGTACAAATGAAGTATGTTTCTAAATTAACATATATTTATTGCAAGATTTAGAAGTTGAGTAAAAACTGTACTAACATTCCACTTTATACGAGAAACATAAAACTCTTTCTTTAACCTGATGTATTTAAACCCTTCCCTCTTAAGTGCTTGTGCTGTATTAGATTTCCCTTTTAGGAGGAGAAGGCCTTTGCAAAATACATGTGTATTGAAGTTGGTCTAGTCAAAACTTAGAGAACTGTAAACAAGTAAAGCTCTTGAGCAATTACTAGACAGTGTCATATTCCTTTGTAGGATCAGCTGAAAAGAGGAATTCCATGTAGTGGTAACCAGTCTGAAGACTACCAATACAGTAAGTAAGCTAGGGATGAGTGATCACAATCTGTCCTGAGCATGTTAGTGTGCAGCAACCTCACCTGTGCTTGTGTGCTGTGTGACTGCTGTTGGGTTATCCTCATTGTTGGTAGGAATTGCATCCGAATTCTGTGGGTCTTGAGCATACACATTATCAGTACAAAGTGGTTGATCTGTTGCTTCCCATACTTTAAATACCGAATCCATCTCAATTTTTTTTAAATCTTTAAGTTTTTAGACCAGTGTCAGCCTCTGCAAGACTGTATATCAACCCATATGCAGAAGTAGAACTGAAAACTCCCAAGATTGATTGTAATGTGGAAGTACAGAGAATTGTCATTGAATTCACTAAGCCCCAGGTAAGTTGGTTTGGTGTTTGTTATTCCCATTTTAGTTTGTGATGACATGTATGGTTTTTTTTCATTGGAAAATGTTCTTAGGGAATTTTCTGCTTACCTGCAAGTAGAATGGCTGAACTGTTTAGCAGTACCTGTGGGAAGTGTGTAGGATTTTCTCTCTGTAACAATCACTTCCTGGTGCTAAATCCTGACAGTCTTATCTGTGCACACTCTGGGGACCACCTGATCTGTATACTGCCCTTCCAATAGCATTCCTTTCACACAGAGAATGGAATCATGAGTAGCCCTTATCTTACTAATCTACAAGGCAATGTTATGACTGCAGGGATGGCAAAATACAAGAAAGGCTGGGAATGAAAGGAGTATGCTGGCTTTGGCACCAAAGCCTGCTAAAGTATCAAGGAACTGGTTTAGGTATCTCCCCAGCAACGTTAATGTTGTCATTTACTCAGAATTTACAGTCAGTTGGCTAGATAGCTTGATGGCTCTTACTGATGTCAAAGTGTATATTGGCTTCAGAACAGTGCCACAGTGAAGTTAGCTAATGCAATGACAGTTCTAAAATTAGGGAAACTGTGTATTGACAAATGAGTATAGTTGGTTTGAGAAAGCCTGAGACACCGGAAGTTCGTATGGTGGTTTTTCCACTTTTACGTATTAATGAAACTGCATGGGCTTAAATCTCTGTGGAGTCTGAGGAGCTCTGAAGAGCATGGTATCCATGCAGTTTAAGCACTGTGTGCAAACAAAATCTGAACCACTGCTAAGAAAACTTTTTCTTGGGTTTAGTACCTCAGTATGATCGACCTTCTGGAGTCCATCGACTACATGGTTCGCAACACACCGTACAGGAGGTTCAGGCCAAATGTACCTCTCCACAAAAACGCCAGGCAATGGTAAGATGTGAACATTCATACATTCTTTGGAGCCCCCTCTGGTCTCTTCAATCTCCTTTGTGGTTAAAAGTAGGTTTAAAGCTAGATCACTTATATAATTATAACTTCCACAGAGCTTTACTTAGCACTTGGATCCAAGTGATGAAAATCTCACTTGCTAAGCTAAAGTCCCCAGAATCTGAACAAAATGCTGATGTTCTCTCTAGAAGCTAGAATGGAATTTTGAAAGGGTAAAGAAAAAAAATTAGTGAATGTAATTCAAAGGACACATGTATATTAACTGTAGTTTTTCAAGTTTTGAACTGATAATGCGCTTTTTTGACTTATTTTCTAAGTACTAACTGATGCTGGTTATCAACGTGCTTGACTTTTCTTAATGCTGTTACAGCCCAAATTTGCAAACATGCAGAATTCAATAAGGAATAAAGATATGTCGTTTTTCAGGTATTACATGTAAGCTCTCAGTCCATTTTTCAAAAGTCATGTTGAAACTATTAAAATTTTTATAAGCCAAGTTACTCAAATCACAAGTGGTAAATGACGTTTGCATATTAATAAACTACTTTGTAATTTGTAAAGCATAAATGAAATAGGAAATTGTTCAAAAGTGTGGAATTATTGTAGGTGGAAATATGCAGGTGACAGTGTTCTCGAGGTTCACATCAGAAGACATTCTCGAATGTGGTCGTGGAATAACATAAACCAACACAGGCAGCTTCTGAAGAGTTACAAAAATACATACAAGAACAAGCTAACACAGAGTAAAGTGTCAGAAGAAACACAGAGACAAATTCAGGTATGAGTTTTTTCTCTTTGGAGAGAGTGTGTTTTGATCCCTCTGCGAAATAGTTCTTGGAATATATTTGACAGTAATCCAGGTTGATGGTTTTACAGGAGCACAAGAGGTCTGTGGAAATATCATTTTAATCTGAAGTTCAGTGTAACCTGCAGTGGAAAGAAAATGAAAATACTAGTAAAGTGCCATTTAAAATAAAGTCCCTTTGCATGAGGATTAAAAAGCTTGGATGCATTTAATGAAGTGCAAGAGTAATCTAGTTAAAAAAATAAAATTAGACTGTGTAACACCAGATTTAATCTTCTAGTAAAGTTTGAGCAGGGGAGGATATACCCTTGAAAGAACTGAGCAGATCTAGAAAGAATTTGGTGTGTAAATATGAAAGAGCTGGTAGAGAATGTGTGGTGGAGAGCCTTTCCTAAATATGTTTACAGGCAAATGATGTAATCACACATTTTTACAGGACCTAGAAAGACAGCTCGATGTCTTCAATATAATCTTAGCAAGACAACAAGCACAAGTTGAGGTAAGAAATAATTTTTGTTCGATAATATTGTAGCACTTCAAATAGGATGGTTAGGTCATGATAGTATCTTAAAAACATTGTGCTGATGTGTATGATAGGATAGGTAGGTGGGAAGGCAAGTTCCCTATCCTTCCAGGGCAAGACAAAATCAACTTTCAAACTAGAAACCAGTCCCAAAAACCTACAGTGTGTGCACAGGGTTACTGTTACTCACATAGTACCACTGAGGCAATTGTGTAAGTATGATGGTTTAATGATTCTTTTCTTCAACTTCTGTTAATTCAAGACTAGCTCTGCACTATTCCCTTCCTACTTTACACCCTCAGGTGCTGTTTTTAGACAGCCAGTCTAATTAAAAGACAACTCGGAGACATTTGTTAGGAGGTATATGAAGTCTCTTAACTGTGTTTTATTTTTGAAATAATTTATGAAACTTAACAAGGAGTTGCATGAAATCTGTTGTATCTGCAGTTAAGATAAAAACCACGTAGCACACTGAGGGCAACTCAGAATAGTCATCTTGTGAGAACATGAAAATTAACCTCTGTAATTGCGTCTTGTATTTGCTGCTCATGCCAATGTAGCCTCAGTGTTTGTCTACACATCTGGAAAGCATGTAAAATAAAGATGAGAAAATAGTAATTAGTTTCTTATTTTTGAGATATCTGTGGCCAGAACTTGGTTTTTGAAATGCAAAGTAAAAGTCTGAGCACAAATTAAAACATTTAAATTACTTTATAAATTCTAAAAATCTAGAATTTAAAAAAATTAAATGGTGCAGTCTTCAGATTTGTTACTACAAGATTTGAACAAGGTAACTGCTTTTTGTATCCTCTTAAATGCTGTATTTTTGTGTAGTTTCTGCCTTTTGTAGTCTAAATGCCAGGGAAATGTGTAGAAAAAGTTGTCCCAAGTAAAAGTAACACATGCTTGTGTCTGTTCACGCCCATACACACGTACAGAGTCATGCCCTACACCCTGACCCTTTTTTTGCCTCTCTCTAGTGAGTCCGAGTGCTCTTAATCCCTTGTGGTGTTGCTTAGATTAGTAGTAATGCTGTTCACTGTGTGTTTTGTCCAATGTGTTTTAATTTCTGGTTTGTAGGCAATAAGATCAGGACAAAAATTACTGAAGAAGAAAAGCACTGAAGTAGAAAAGAAAAGTGGAGGATGGTTCGGTGGTTTCTGGGGTAGAAGAGAATCTAGGAAAAAAGAAGATGAGGAATCACCTGTTCCTGAAAGTAGGTGTGACTGTAATGCAGTAATGTTCCGAGAGGCTTTCAGTGTTTATGTCCGGTAAGAAGAAAGCTGTGGTATGTTTTGCTTCCTGCAAAAACAGTGCAGTATTGATCATTTTACAGCATCACTTACTGAATATTGACCCGGCAAATAAGGCAGCCTCTGAAATGGCCGTAAGCATCTCAGAACCTTGATGAGGAGAAGAGTAATGCTCTTATAGCTATAATAATAATTGGCAATGATTGGAATACTCTTTTCCTGGTGATTTGCTGTCTGGATCAGAGATGTGTTCTAATAAAACTACTCAAAGCTATTTTCATCCTTGGGAATTATGAGAATTCTTGTATTAAGAATTGTATTGATTTCTGTGCTACATAGGTAACATCCTATATGGACACTTCTGAGTTATTTTACAATGCAATATGAACGATCAATGAAATGTACCAGCAGAACTTAAGTACAGGAGAAAACAAATGTGAGAAAAAGTGCTTATTGTTATTTATTAAAGTGCAAATTGTGTGGGTTTTTAGCTATTGATGAACTAATGACACCAGAGGAGAAAGCCAAGCTTTTCACTGCTATTGGATATAGTGACAGCTCCCACCACCTTTCCTTACCAAAGCAGGTAAGCAACTTGTTATGGGGGTGGATTAAACAAACCACACAACAAATTAAGTGTAAAAGTGCTTTTTTCTCTCTCAGTACCCTGAAGAAAGATGCAGCCTTCAAATTCAGATAGGAAATATTATTTGATTCTTCTGAAGCTGCTGATTGACTCAGTCATAAAATGGTACATGGGTCAGGAAGTCAAAACCCTTTCTTGACAAGGTCAAGACATGACATTCAGCAGCAAGAACGACAAAAGCATACATACTGTGTCTTCCAAAATGTAGTTATTTATTGGGATTACAATGATCTTGGTTGATATAGGTAGTCCTCTACTGAACGTAGTTCACCTGTGGTTGCTTCGTGGTTTAAAAAATTCTTCCTGAATCCTGAATAGAGACAGAGACCATATTTGCTCTGCATTTGTTGAACTGTGCTATTTTATGTTAAAGAAATGTTGAATCAAGTCAAGACTGTACTTTACTTCCTACATAGAGATATGTTTGTAATCTTAGGTGCCTGGAACAACTTAAAAAAACACACTTTAATAATTTGTTGAAATGTGGAGTTCTGAAAAATCATTCTTGTTGAGACAACTAATTTCAATTCTCTCTGTTCTCCTCGCTAGTATGTTGCCCATGTTGTGACACTGAAGCTGTTAAGCACTTCTCTTACAATTAAAGAAGACAAGAATGTGGCAGAAATTCTAAAAGTACAGATAATTGATCTGAGTACCAAAATATCACAGCGCCCAGGAGCACAAGCCATCAAGTAATTGGATTGGTATTTTCTTTTTGTAGAGACGCCTGTCCCCCCTCACCCCACTCTCCAGCTTATTTTTTTTTCTTGATTTAGTGCATTGTGTTGTATATTGACTTTTAACTTTGTGGGCATTCTGCGATTGCCCTCTGTTGTAAATCATATAATTTGTTGAGTAACATAGAATGGAATGAAGAAGGGAATACTATTTGTTAGTTTTCATAAACAATAGCAAACTCTTTCTTGAGTCTAAGTGTCAAAGAGCTGAATATGACTTTTGGGAAGTGATAGCTAAGCAGTGTGAATTGGGGTGGGCAGCACACTCTAGCCAAACTACTGCATGTGCTCGTTGCTACGCAGGGAAATGAAAAGTTCCATCTGTGATCAGCCACCATGTGAGGAGCTGAGACCTGTCTCTGCTCTGAGAGGGCACACCAGAAATACTGAACACAAATTACTGGATTATACAGTCAATGAATAAGGTTTTTAGTGCCTGGAAAATTAGTCTGTGCACTTCTCGTGGTTTCATTTGCAATTCCATCCCTTCTGATTTAATGCATAAGATCACCACCTGAGCTGCTGACTCTTGAAATATTTTTTCTAAAAGCCATTGTGGTGAATATTAAAGGTGCAGCCTGAATGCTGAACAAAGCCAAAAAAAGCTTTGACATTATTTTACATAAATGCATGCAATATAATTTAGTTGTCAAGACTCAAACAGGAGAACAGATAGTTTTATTAACATTAGGTTTCAGAAAAAAATGTAATTAAGTTATCTCAACAGAGGCAGGCTTGGGACACTGATTACAGCAAAACTGTGTTGCCTCCAGAGTCAGGGATTTCAGTGGTGGAGACCCAGGACCTGAAAATCAGTTTTGTCTAACAGGAGCTTCTAGGGACGAATGAAATTTGTGTGGTTTGGTGACTTTCTTCAAAGGCTTTTTCTGCAGACTCCACTGAACACTGTTGTCAGGGCAGGTGTCAGTACAGAATGCCCATGTGCCCTGAAACAAGTCTGTAACTGATATTTATAACAATGCATCACAGTTAACATTGCTACTCCTTTTATTTATGTAAAATAAATATTCTCCCTTTCTTTTCTTTGGCAACTGATTTTCTTAATAAACATGACCTGAAAGTTATATTCAGTCTAGCTTTGTAGGTAACAAAACATTAGAAGGGATTATCGCCCCTGTGTTGCTGTGAACACCTTGCCTTCTATTTAATTTCCAATTTATTAACGTAACAGTTTTTAAACATGTCACACATTAGTCCTGTGTAGCTAGTCATGTTGGGCTTCAGTCAAGGCTTTCTTATTTTGCTGGTCTTTCCTAGATATATTCAGTATTCCAATTAAGTGTTTTTAACTATTCATCTTCTTTAGGGTTGAAGCAAAGCTTGAAAACTGGTATGTTACAGGCCTGAGACAAGACAACATTGTACCATCTCTTGTGGCCTCCATAGGCGATAGCAAGTCTTCTCTCCTTAAGATAGAGTTTAATGTTAACCCAGAGGACAGCACAGCTGACCAGAGTCTTGCTATTGAGTCGCAGCCTGTGGAAATAAAATATGATGCAGTGAGTAGTAACCAAAGCCCCGAGCTGTTGCTGGTCCCTCTTTCTCCGCCATTACTCTCTTTGCTCTATTTTCAAGATTTTCCTTGTGTGGCTTCTATGCATATTGCTAATTCTTGTTCTTTTTTTTTGTTTGAAAAGAGAACAATAAATGCAATGGTAGAATTCTTTCAGACAAGTAGAGGAATGGATCTTGAAAGATTAACATCAGCCACATTAATGAAGCTGGAAGAAATCAAGGAAAGAACTGCTACCGGTGAGATAATAACAAATCTCAGCTAAGGCAAACCTTCGAATGTGTTAAAATGTTTCAGTATGATTACCTAAACACTTGGGTTATGTTTTGATTGCTGGACAAATAGTATGATTGGGTTTTTTCCTGGTGGATGTTTTGTGAGAAGGAGCACTGAGTGCAGTGAGAAATCAGTAAATGCTACAGAAATAAGTTGTGACTCCAGATGCTTTATCTTTTGATATGTTGACTGGCACAATTATATCACTTGTGAACAGCATTTCAATTTCAATGCCCTTTCCTTTTTATTTAAGGATTAGCTCATATTATTGAGATGCGAAAAGTCCTTGACTTGAAGATTAATCTGAAACCTTCCTACCTTGTGATTCCACAGACGGGTTTCTACCATGAAAATTCAGATTTGCTCATTTTGGACTTTGGTACATTTCAGGTATATAAACGAGCTCTCTTTTAAGCTCAGAGGAAGCAAATAATTCTCTCTTAACATAGTTGTCATCTGAAACTATCTTGTTTTCAGAAGGCAAGGATGATAATCTGTGTGAATGGGTTTTTAACTTAATGTATTTCTTACCAAATGCATTTGTGTCAGCAATTTGATCCATATTTAGAGTTGTGTTTGATTTTCTTGTACTAATTAATCCTCCCCAGGAAACATGTTCATGATGTAATTATATTTATCATTTAATATCTGTCATTTCTTCTGCACAACATGAACTTTTGTTTCATTTTTTTTTCTTTTGTAAAATGATAGTTTTTCATTAATAAAAGTGAATATAATTTTTCTCTTGGAGTTTGAAAGTGGATTCTCTTGTTTCTATAAAATTGAAAGATTGCAATAATTTAACTTGATTTAGCTGATTGATAAAACATTTATTTTAGTTGTATTCCATCAGTAAAATTGTAAACTGATGAAAAAGGATTATTTTTGCATAGTTTGAATTAAGTGGATTGATAGAAGTAACAAAAAAAAAAAAGATCTACTTATCAAGAATAAGTGAAGTGTGAAATGATTTAAGATATTTTCTCTGTAAGAGTCCAAATGTTGATCATCAACTCCTATGAATCGCCTTTTTCATCTTCCCTAGAATGAACAGCATGTGTCTGTAAGTTTTAGCCTTAATTTTATCTTGTTCTTTGTGTTTAGCTGAACAGCATAAATCAAGGCAGCAGTGAAGCTTCTAGCTTTTCATCTTTAGAGGAGATTATGGACAAAGCTTATGACAAGTTTGATGTGGAAATTAAAAATGTGCAACTTCTCCTTGGAAGAACAGGTAACAAAACAACATAGTTGTTGCTTACTCAAAAGATTGTTGAAGGCCACCAGGCAGTAATAAATAAGTATGTTTTTTAGAGAAAAAAGGCACACCAAAACAAGTAGTTAACAAAAAGATAGATTATAGTATATGTCTGGTATTAAACTGTGAAAAAATGGATTGGTTTCTCATCAAACAGCTGCTTTTTTTGTTGGAACTTGTGTATCACCTCCTTACTTTGGTGCCATCAATCAGTGTAAAGGCATAGAACTATTATGTTTTCCATTATGTGCCAGAAAAATACAGCTCAAATTTGCCTTAGTACTTCCCTTGAACTTGAGTTTGTGTAATCAACAGAGTGCTAAGTTACTGTTTAATATTTTGTCTATCAATTTATCCATCTATCTGTTCCTTTTTTTGGGGTGCAATGTTTAGATACATCTTTTTAGAACTGGGCTTAGGGCTGCTAAGGCAATAGTGTTAACAAAGTATATTAAAAGCTGTTAGAATACTTGACCTAAATTGTTTTAGGTTTCTCTAGTTGGTGAGTGGGCATTTTTTACCATCCTAGTGATGCCATTTGTTTACTTTAATGGTACCTTGGTTAAAGCAATTAGCAAGTGATGGTTTTTCATCTAAATTTACTGAACATTTGCAGGTGAAGACTGGAAAAAGGCTCGTTTTCAGCATCCATCAACTTTACACATTTTGCAACCTATGGATATTCATGTACAGTTGGCAAAATCAATGGTGGAAAGAGATACCAGGATGCCAAAGTAATACATTAATGTTGAAAAGACTTGGTTTTAATTATTGTGTACTTACAGGAAAGAAAACTGTATTTCCTAAAGGTTCAGTCACACTTTGTACTTTGAAGGTATTAACTAAGAAATAGAAATAACTTACTCCTGTTTACAAACCCTTTTTTGGCCAGTAGCCCCCTGGATCCTCTGCTGGTTACTCACTACTAGTTAAAGCCCAAGACCTTAATGCAGAGTCACTGGCTTCACTGTGATGTGATCTTTATATCTGAGGATCCGTTTTGGTCAGATTTAAATCAAAAGTTGATATGTGCATCTTTGTCTTGGAGTTTGATCAATTTGTTTTTTAAAAAAGGTTTAAGGTGTCAGGAGGCCTCCCTTTGGTGCACGTCAGACTATCTGACCAGAAAATCAAGGCGATTTTTGATCTGATGGACAGCATTCCATTGCCTCAGAAGTCATCTGTGCCTGTCCTAACCACAAAGGTAGGCTGAATACAACACAAGAAACTGAAAAAAACCCCAAAGCATTGCTAAGCAAAGTGTCTTCATTGTGACTTACCATCAGAACACACTGGGCTCACTCAAACAAGGCTCATGCAGCCTTTGTCATATTCCTGCTTGTTTCAAGTATTGACAAAGCTGACCTTTCCAAAGACTCTGGGAGAGGCAAGGGGAAACACGCACCATCAGTAGAAAATGGGGACATACCATGTTATACAAACTGGAAAATAATGTGTTTCTTTCTCTTTCCCCGCCCTCCAGGTACCGGCTATTCCCACAATTCCTGTTGTCAGTAAAGGGTTACTTAATACACCCCAGTTGTTAGCAGAGATGGTGTCAGGTAAGAAGACATAGATACACCTTTGTAAAGGTAGAATAGCCAATATTGTCATGCTGTTACTGCTGTTAAAATGTATAAGAACAGTAGAGGTGAGTATGATTGGTCTCATCTAATTTCAAGTGCATAAGAAGATTTAAGATGCTGGTGTTACCTCAGATATATCTATACTTACATTTTCTGAGAAGCAAATCCACCTTTTTTTAATAATGAATTAATATTATGTATAAGCAACCTGTTCAAATGAACGTGAACTATGAATACCAACTGTATTTGCTTGTTCTGACTGTTTTGCATTGGCAAAACTCCTTTTTCTGAAAAGGCAGAACCAGAATAACAAGTGGGAAATGACTGTATGGATACTGTGGACTTGAGCATTTATTTCCATGGCTGTTCTAGAGAAGAACTTCCCTGTAGTAGAACCTCAGATGGTTGTTTCCTGGAGCTCCCTTTATAACTGGTTTTCCTTATATGTTCTTGAATGTCTAATGATGCATCTACACTCCAGTGATTTCCTTAGCAGGGCTTTAATTTTGATCTCTTCACCCAGTGGGTAAGAGGGCAGCATAGATCTAGACTGTACTTGGTCAGATCTAGACTGTACTTGGTCAGATCTAGACTGTACTTGGTCAGATCTAGACTGTACTTACTTGGTCAGGCTGGGTTTAAACTGCCCGTGCAGTTAAAAATCCCGTTGGAGTGGGAAAGAGAGGGTGGGATATTTACCCCTTCTTCTGAAAAAAGTTTACTGAGGAAGTAATTTCTCTTCTCTAGATTCTGAAGAAGAGTATTTTGATTTTGAGGAAAGCTCTGAACCAACTGACAGGTCACTAATTAAAGGAGAAGAAACAAAAAGTAAGGAGCTTGCACAAGAGGAACTGACAGATCTTCAGCTGAAGTTTGAAATTAAAGAGGTATGTCTGTAATTCTGTTTTCACCTTCTACATAAAGAATTCTTTTTTAAAAATCTAATATGCATTTACCAGTGTTGTGCAGATTAGTGGGTGCAAACACATCACCACCAAACAAAAAATATGCTTTTATATGCATAGATATTTTTATGTATGAGTAATTTATATGTGGTATGCATATGAATTATTTCTTATGTATCTTTAATGCACATAAGTAAAGCATAATGCCTACACACAGATAATTTATGTATTAAAAGAAAAAAAAAAAGAAGAGTTGAGATATTTTTGGTTAAAAAAGAAGTATTACCAAGTCATAATTAGGGTGCAGAGGGTGGGAAATCTGGATTGGAAGAACAAAAGTTATACTGAAGCAGGTCACATGGAAAGAGCAAATCCCCAAATATCTTTTATATTTATATGTGTCACCATTAAACAATCACTCTTGTTCTGTGTTTATACCCCTAAGTCTGTAATGAAAATAACAACAAAGCAGGGAAAACATTCATTTACTTTTCTTTTCATTGTTGTTTTAAATAGTGAGAATATTACATGTGAAAAGATGGTATAAATGTGTATTTCTTGCTCATCCAGGTTTTAGTAGAACTCACCAGGCAGAGGAAAACTGAGGAAACAGTGCTTGTGTTTGATGTAATGCATCTTGGGACAGAAGCTACTGTCAAAACCTATAATTTAGCAGCTGTGTCTTATTTGAAGAAAATAAGCTTGGATTACTATGAAATTGGAGGTAAAAAGCAGTGAAAGAGCAGTGTGTGTGTGTATGGGGTGTGTGTGTGTCTGTAGCAGTCAGTCTGAAGCTGTGGCTCTCCTGTCTTTCGTGCTCACTGAAATGCAAAAGTTGTTCTCGTTTTTGGGTTACAATATTTAATATGCAGCTGTCCATGGGCAGTGCCCCATTGGTGCAGTTGGATTCTCACCATAATGCTTACGGGATGAATAAATAAATAGCTTAGAGCTCAGTCTCTGGATGGAGAAAGGGTAGAGATTTACCAGTTTGGACTTGGAGAAATCAGCCATTCATCTTTGGGGGTGCAATGGATTTTAACAAGTAGGATTGAAAATTAATCGTTACTTTCAAGGTACAAGTTCTTTGGTTCTCTGAAAGAGCAGAAACAACCCTAATTGTTTATTTCTTGTGTTCCAGGTAAAAAAGCACCCATTCATCTCATTAGTTCCTCAGATAAACCTGGCTTAGACCTTCTGAAGGTGGAATATACCAAGGTAAACATAAAGCTTTTTAAAGTTATTTTTAAAGCACTTCTACATATTTGTAATATACAGTCTATATATAGTCTTAGACCTGCTACTCAAAGTTAGTTGCATTGTTTTGTACCTTCTGAAGAGCACAGTGACTGGTTGGAATTAATATTAATCTTCATGCAAATCATTACTTTCAGGCTGACAGAAATGGGCCACAGTTTCAGACAGTTTTTTACAACACTGAACAGATGATTCAAGTGAGTGTTTGCAGATTTTATTGCTTATTTCCTTTTGGTTTGCTTGCTCAGAATGGAGGAATCAGTAAATTTTTTGGCTTTGTTTTCCTGCCCCACCCCCAGCCTTGCAGCAGGAGATTTAGAGTTAAAATGTACTTGGAAGTTTTTGTACCACTGAAGAGCAGTATGTTAGTCTGTTGAACTGTGATGAAACATTTGTGGCTAGCTAGCTCATGTGGGTGAAATTCCAGCTGCTGTAAGAATGCATCTTCTCCGGCGTCAGAAACCATGACGTTCAGGTGCCCAATATGGGACACTGTAGTGGAGTCAGGAAGTCTTTCCCATTCCTGTCAAATAATCGGTACGTATCTGCCACATAATCAGCATTCTGTTGGCTAAATTTAATAAGACGTTTAAATCCATTTTTGAGTGATTTTTCAGCCCTCCCACCTCAACTCCATCAGGGGGTGGGGGCAGAGGGTACCATGTTCTAATTCTTCACTCTGAAGTATGGCTTGGGAGCTTCTCACAATATACTGCATTTCCCTCTCTATCACTTTTTTGTAGACTCTGTAATGAGAATTTGATCTCTTAAGAATTATTGCAATATAGGGAAATGTCTTTAGACAATAGGTACCTAACTACTTGAATTCTGACTTGTTGTACTTTTGAGTCAGAGATTTCAATCTAAGACAAAGGCATGTCTTGAGGAATTCTGAAAATGAAGTACAAAGGACTGTGTTTTAAGTGATAGGTGCTTCCCTCTCTTTGTAACTTCATGGCGTTATTTTGCCTGCCATGTTTTGGTGTAAAGACTGAAATATTTCACTTGTCACCTAGTAGTTTTAGAGTATCTATAGATTTCATCTGGTAAGTTTTATTAGTACTGGAGTCTTTGTGCCAAAAAGAAGTTCCTGAAGCTGCATCAGGGTAGGACAGTTCTGCAGTACTGCTGAGGCTGACTGTCTTCATGCTCTTGGCACTGCTGAGAACTCCATTTTCTATCCATTGTCAGGTGTTGCTGGTGCCTTGCAACTCTTCAATGGGACTCCTGTGTCTGGAAGAATTGCATTGAGGCGCTATTTCCAATTTCAAGCCCATTCAAGTGGATAACTTTAATTAAACCACACAGCAGGCACTTGTTCACCTGTTGGACTCTCTTAGTGGATTTGTTAGGAATCTCTGTGTACTGAGTGCCCACATGTCAGCCACCTGACACTGCCCATTACAGTGGCACTGGTGCTGCAGGAGCATTTAAGTGCTGCTGTGTTTGACAAAATTCAGCTTGTATCACTGTGCCTGCATACTGAGGAGGTGGTAGGGCAGCAGTGACAGCTGTGGGTTCTTGCCAGGTTTCCTTATTTTCTAAGCTTGCCACTCTGCTTTACAGAAAGCTTTTTCCTAGGTGGTCTGTTGCTGGTAACACAGCCAGGTTTGCTGTTTCTGGGAAATTGTTATGTTGCACGGGATGTTTTTGCACCTCTGTCCAACTCTTAAACTCGCAAGTTACTGTTTTGTCATGTGGAGTCTCATGTTTTCAACAGGTAACTTTTTCATCCTTGAACCTTCTGTTGCACACAGAGGCCCTTCTGTCTGCTCTCAGTTTTCTCACAGCTGTGAGTCCAGCAGGCACTGAAAGCAGGGGAGGCACACCAACAAAAGAAAGGCAAGAAGATGACACTGCACTGAAAAAAGGTACAGTGTGATTGTCCAAATGATGGTTCTAAAAGTATGTGTTGCATGCTGACAAAACAATCAAATCCAGAGAAACGTGATTAGCTTTGTAGTGTGGGATAAAGGTGAAAGCTCATGTGACTGTGGCTCACCAGGCTGGAGGACTGATTTAAAAAAAAACAGTAACTGAAAGAATTTTTATGATCATAAATAGTATTTTCAAGTGAGATTTTTATTCATGTGTTTCACAGCCTTTTCACAAATAGGCTTGAATTTAAGTAAGTGAGATTCCTATGAGCTTAGAGGACCCAAACAGTGTCATAATTTTAGTGTTCCTGGTAAAATGAAGGAGATAAATACTACTTGGATGATTCTGTTATGTCTAGGCAATTTAAACATACTTTGAAGCAACTAGCCGTGTCCTTTGCTAGACTAATGAAAATCTTGCTGTTGCTGTAGTACTGAAACAAAAATAAACAAAAGGAATTTCTATCAAAATAGGCTCAGATGAGTGTATCTGCAGTGTTTTTAGTATTAAATGCAGAACTTGGGCATCAGGTGAACTGGAAATGAGGTGTCTAGTGGAGAATGTTCAGAATTATGCATATTTTTAAATGGTCCGGCTTTGAATCTGCAGGCTGACAAACAAGCTGCTGCTGTGGACAGTTTAACAAGTTTAACAAAGTAAATAAGTATTTGAGCTCTTTGATCAACACTTTGCTACTAGTGCTCAGTGAAGGTGCATAACGAGATCAGGGCGATCTGAGGGCTTCTGGTCTTTCCCCATAAATAGTTTTTGCCACTTTTGGGTGAAATAACCTTATTCTGCCCAGCCTTTATACTGGCTCTCATAAAAACTGGGTGCTGACTGCTTTAAATAGGGTTCCTAGGTTTGAGGTTTAAGAGTAAACTTCCTACGAGAGGATCCTGCAGTAGGAGTAACCTGAAAAATTCCCAGCCCTGCAGTGAGCCTGAGTGACTGACTTAAGATTAAAAGTCAGTATGGTGTGCCCAGCAATTACCTTAAATTGATAAAAAGTAAAGTTGTTGCAATAGAGTTATTGCTGGATGAGACTAATATCAGATAGACACAGAATTACAAGCAAATGCTGATGTGTTTTATCAGTAAAGCTGCATTCCTAGGATGAACTTGTTCTAAGATGGGACATTGCAGACTTCATGAAGATAATGAAAGAAACACAACTATGAATGCCAAAAATCCCCCAGACCAAACCAACCCCCAAATACTCTCAGGAGTTTAAGTGAAAAAATGACCTACAGCTACCTTGACAATCCCACTTTGTCTCATTTCTAGTGGCTAGACCTTCCAAAGATAAGGATGTGTTTGACTTCAAAGTCATTGCCAAGCTGGATGCCTTCTGTTTAAATATTTGTGATGAAAAAAAGAACATTGCAGAGATCAAGATACAAGGTATTAAATTCTTTGTTAGTAGTAACTGTTATAGTAGTTTAGTTTCAAAGCAACTGCTAATAATTGGATTAAAAGGTATTTAAGGTGTAAATTGGCAGCATCTGCTTTTTTTTTCTTTTAATAATTTATTGTTACCTGTTCCAACATGACTTGTAGTCTTTTTTTCAAAGTCAACCTTCTATCATAATATTTTTGCCTTCAACTAGAAAACTGTGATGTATTATTATTCTTCAAGCAATTAAGTTTGTACTTGAAGGACTTGATTATGGGTGGCTTTTTCATATTGTACTAAGCACTGGGTATTTTCCTGATATACCTGAATTATTTAGGATAAAAAAAAACACACTTAACTGTTTCCTTTGGTTTTTAACCCCTAGTGTTTGTTTGGGTTTCATCTTTTGGTTTTGTTTTTACTCCTCAGAAGCACTATCTGTAACTCTTTGTGGAGGACAGAATGGGGAGGGGGAGTTTCACTTCCAAGTTTGGCTGTAACTGGCATCCTAGGAGCTGCCACAACTCTCTCTTATGAATATTTAAGAAGGGGCGATATACAAGATTATGCAATGTAGTTTATAAAGTCTTTTGTTTGTGCCCATCTCTAAATCATAGAGCTATACACACAAGATTTTTTTTATGCAAAAGTATTGTATTCAAATACAGTATAGTAACATATATTCTGATAGAAAATCTCCATAAAATCATTCAGTAGCTTGGTTATTAAAAAAGGGATTATTGTGTGAATATATTTCTATGAACAGTAGCTCAGCTATTTCCAGAGCTGATTGATATTGAGACAGTATCTGGTTTAGAAATTTTTCTGTTGTTTTGGTCAAAGCTGTAGCATAGCCACATTTTCAAAGCTTAGGAGCTTTTCTCACTTCCTCTCCTGGTGTCACGTGTCCCCATCCTGAAAATAAGTGTTACTTTTGCCATGCAACACTACCATTTCTGTTTTTGTACTTTACAGGTCTTGACTCATCTCTTTGCCTTCAGCCAAGTCACTCTGTATTCTTTGCCAGACTTAAAGACATAGTTGTCACAGATGTTGATTCAAGGACCCTTCATAAAAAAGTACTCAACCCCAAGATTTTAAGTTTTACTTGATTCTGGGTTAGTTTTATGTGTATAAAAGTGAAATTTAATACATACTCCACTCTTTTTAAAATATTTGACCTGTCATGAATGTGTTTTTTCAAGTAAGATACATGGTAAAGAATAATCTTTATTTCGAGAATGGATGTCTAAAAGGACTTAAAGGAGTAGTAATCTAACATACATTCTGCTAGACTGATATATTTAGTTCTTTGTGTTGAGTACCTCTTTAGAATCTGCTGATGGCTGCTAGGTGCTGTTTCTCTCTTTCTAGGCTGTGTCTATAGTAGGAGACGAAGTTTTCAGTTTCAATCTGACATTAAATCCATATGCTACTGAGGGAGAAGCCTACACTGACATGTCTAAAGTGGATGGTACCGTGTCCCTGAGAGTGGGCTGTATTCAGATTGTGTTCGTTCACAAATTTCTCATGTCTCTTCTGGTGAGCCTTATTTTCCTTTGTTTCTGCAGTGTTCTCAGATTTGTCTCCCATGTTTGTGCCCTCAGTGCAAGTGGTACTTTCAGTTTCTGAAAGAGAAGAGATGAGCTTAATTTTTTGTGTACTATTAAAAATCTTTGCCAAGTAAGCTTTAACTGTTCTCAATTTCAAAAACTAGTGCAGTGCAAGTGGGTCACTTCACACCCTCACCTTTGGAAACAGAGAAAAGCTTGGTGCTCCTAAGGCAGTTTGGGAGTTTTGTCTTTGCTACCCTCTCCTCCCTGGCAAAATCCTGGTTTCATTGCAAAGGCATCAGAGGTAACTTTAGAGGCAAATCTTTCTGCAAGGTTGCATGTAATGACACCTGCAAATGAACCAGTTTAAATATTTGTACACTGAAGTACAGTAATGTTGGCTTTTTCAATAAAGCACCAGTGGGCTTTCTCTCGTTCAGTAATTAGTATTCACTGAAGGCAAGAGGGACTTTAAAAGTAGAATGTCCCTAAAAACTAATAAGCTAAGGGTTCTTGTAGCTACGGAAGGAAGAAACAGTAAAAATGAGTTTAAAGTAAGTGGATTGTACTCGTTAGTACTTTTTTGACACTCTGTTAGAGGTCATGACTGAAGGCACCAAGGTGCTGGTGGTTGTTGGTTGTGGTTGATGTTGTAAATTCCCAAAGTAACCTAGATTAAAAAACTGTTTACAGACATTTCTGCTTTCTCTTCAACTGCTCTTTCCAGACCTTCTTGAACAACTTCCAGACAGCCAAGGAGGCACTGAGTGCTGCTACAGCCCAGGCTGCAGAGAAAGCTGCAACCAGTGTGAAGGACCTGGCTCAGAGGAGTTTTCGACTGGCAATGGACATCCACCTGAAAGCACCAGTCATCGTCATCCCCCAGTCCTCAGTGTCCCCCAATGCAGTAGTGATAGACCTGGGCTTAATTAAAGTGCAGAACCAGTTTAGCTTGGTGTCTGCAGAAGGCAGTTCACTGCCTCCAGTCATTGACAAAATGGATGTGCAGCTGACAAAGCTGGAGCTGGTGAGGTACAGTGCACTCTGCTGAGCAATGCCTTCACTAACTGCTAATATTGGGATAGTAATTTAGAGTCTTAGGAACCATGCTTGGTGACAGTGGCAAATATTCGCTGTTAAAATGCCTAGCTGTTTTCTTAAGGGTAATTAAATCAGTAATAAAATAAGAAACTGTTCTGCTGGGAAAACTGTAAAGTGGTATTACATTTGAGATTAAGATTTTACTTTGTAAATCTAAGGTATGGCTTGACTTCTAACTTCCCAACTGGATGTTTTGGTTTTTTTTCCCCGCTGTATTTCAAGGACCACTATGGAGACAGATTTGGCATATCCAGATGTTCAGATACTTCACCCTATTAATTTAAGCCTGTCTGTGAAAAGAAATCTCTCTGCAGCCTGGTTTCACAAGTTGCCCATGTTGGAGATCACGGGCTATCTGGATACAATGAATGTAAGTCTTGTGAAAAGGGGGTGAAATACTTTATGTGAGATTAACCGTTGTGTCATTTCTGGACACAAAGGGGCAACAAACTGCAAATTTTTAGTAGGTGTAGAGTGAGTTTCAGTGATGTAGCAGGATTTGACCCCACCTATATGAATGTTGATGTTTGAAAGCTTCATATAGAACAGCCAAACTGCTGTGTATATTTAATAAACTGAGAGAGTTAAAAAGGGAACTGAAAAAGGGATGTCAATGAATCTGGTTTATTCCTTGCTATGAGACAGGACCAACTCAATTCAAATTAATGCAAATATTTGTCTTGGGCTCTCCAGCTTCATACCTTTTCATCACCCTTGAAAGACCTCAAGATAGCTGGGGTTTTCTTTTGTGGCATTTTATATCCTGTGAAAGAAAATACATGGTACACCTTGGGTGAAACTGGCATTAAAATCTGAAGTAGCATGTCACTGAGAGGGAAGTATTAAAAGCATGACTTTATTAAAGGCTGCAATGTATATTGATAGAGCTTTGGAAGTCGTCACCTTTAATCTCCTAATACTTTAAGAATAAGTGACTGAAAGAATTTAATTGTGTTATTCAAGGGATAATTCTGCTGACAAAATGCTTGTAGAAAAGCACTCTCCTTGTCAGGAAACATTCTGCTTTGTTAGCAGCTGATAAATTTAAGGAACAGTGTGTTTTTCCTGAGAACTGTGATCTGCAACATTTTAGGTTGCATTAAGTCAAGAAGATTTGAACATCTTCCTCAGAGTGTTGACGGAAAACCTTGGTGAAGCAGAAGAAAAACAAACTGATGCAAAATCAGTCCTGCAAAAGGAAGGTCAGAGATGGAATTTGTTTGTCATGAATACAAAGTGTGCTAGCTCTTGGGAATAAGGAAAAACATTTATTGTCTGACAAGACAGTTTAGATCTGAGGGGTGTCTAAGTGATAAATTCTTCTGTTTAGTTCTGCAAGGACAGTGTTCATACTCCAATACTTAAAAAAATTGGAAACATTACAAGACAGAACTTGGTAGTAGTGTTAGCTAAGTTGTCTAGCTAGGTATTGAGATGTCAAGAGTTGTCTTATTTTACCAGAACATGTTTCTATTTCCTTTTCATGCTCTGCTTGTGGGCATGTTGCAAGCTTATCTTAGGTGAATGTAAGCCATTTAAATGGATAAAAGATTTGGATGTGTTTCTTGAGCTAAACATATGGTAGTGGTTTCAAAAGTTCACTGGTTTATTAAATGTTTCAGGTAAAACCAAAGAAATAGAGAAATCGGTTTTGATACAGGGTAAGAGTGTTCCAGAAGAAATGCTGCCTGAAAAGAGAAAAGAACCAGTAAATGAAGATGTGATCAATCTGCTACTTAATTTTGAAATCAAAGAGGTATGTATCCATCTGTACAAATGATTGTTACTGAACCCAGTACTCAAGTCTGTTTCTTAGAAGTACTGGGCTATGAAGTCCATTTGAACAGTTTAACTTACCAACAAAATGAAAACAAGAGGTGGAGCCAGGGGAGGCCTTAACGAACTGGTCTTGTAGGGTCTCTTTGTAAAGGTGTAAAATATCTAGATTAGTACTGCTTTTGGAATTTAGCTGAGGAATAATGCCGGTTTGTAACTACCTGCCGTATGTGGACAACTTCACTGAAATGGTGAACTTATTTCCCTTTCCTTGTTCAAGGTTGCAATAACCTTGATGAAGCAGGTTCAGAAAGAGAGATATCCATTACATATTCTAACTGTGCTACAGCTTGGAACTGAAACCAAAGTTAGAAATCACCAATTGACTGCAGCAGCATATCTGAAAAAAGTTGCTATGAGATGCGTTGAGATAAAAGGTAAGTCTTCTAGAAAACTGATACAGAGTCAGTGGAATGTGCAATCAGCTTTTGTAATAAGGGAATAGTATCCTCCAAGCCAATAAAAATCTAAAACTATAACAAGCAGGAAATTACATTCCAAGTTCACTTAATGAGGCTGTTCAGTGTCATTTAGATGGAATTAATCTGTTTTACCTGATGCCAAGTTTTCTTGCTGCTGTTAATTTGAGTTCCTGTATGTGAGTGAGTTGCCTACTTCGAGTAGCAATGGTCATTCCTGGGAAGTATTGCAGCTGTTCAGGAGGTTTTGAGGAGCTCCTGGATCTGTGCTTTATGACCAGCACTGGAAATGCAGTGTGACCTTGATTGGTCAGGCAACAGTTCAAACTCATAGAGAAGCAAGAACTGAAACAACCATGTGTCCAAAGTACAAAAGCAAAGTTTTGAATGTAAAAGCCTACAGAGAGAAATGCAAAGAACTTTCCAAATTTGAAACTTTTTTCAGGACCACGATAAGTTAATTTTTACTAGCTTAATTTAAAATAAAGTGAATACAGCATTTTACAAGGTAGTGTTTAATGTGCAACTTCTCAGTGAAAATAGCTGTTTGCTTTCACTCTTCAGCAAGAATAGTATATAATTAGAATATAATTGGGAATTAGCATGGAGACATCCCATAGGTGGAGTAATATGTGTGTGGAAATATTTTACATTTTTATTTCTTTTTTTGCAGACTCAAAAGGAGATCCTCTTTGCATTATTAATTCTTCAAGTGAGACAGATGAACATCTTCTGAAAATGGAATACATTAAGGTTTCAATACATTTTCACTAAAATTACATGGGGAATTAAATAAGGCTTCCACAATTCCTTGTAGGATTTGAGTCTAAAACCTACCCAGGCCTTCTCCCAAGTGCCTGTTTTCCAGCTTAGCATTTCATTCCCCACTGCTTCTGTGCAGTGTTGCTTCATACAGCATTGCAGCTGCTGGAATGAGCAGAGAAGCCAAATGTTGCATTGCATTCCTGTCTGTGAACAGCACAGACAGTGGAGCTCAGCAGGGGAGATGGGCTTTGCCTGTGGAAGTGATGGGGGACACTGCTGGTGCTAAAACTAGCACTTGGGGAGTGATACATTCTTGAGCTTTTATTAAAAAAAGTACCCTTCAAAACTGCACCAATACTTGGGATAGGTTGTAGAACCACGGTCTGCTCATTACTCTTCTCTATAATGGCATCATTTGTAGAGAAAAGCAGGTTAGTTTGTTCTGGCAAAGTGCTGAGCATAAATTGATCCACTCTAAATAGATTCTACGTGCGAGGAAATTCTGTAGCTGGCTGGTTGAATTTTCCCAAATTACATGCTATGAAATGTCCCTGAGCAGAGCAGTGTGAGTGCCCCATTCTGGTTGCCTTGCTTGTGTGCTTTGGTTGGACAACTTGGTTGTTCAGGCTTCATCCCTTTCCTTTGTTTGCTTTTGCATTCTTGCGTGTGTGTATTGAATTAAAATAATTCAGTTAATTAAATTATTAATTATTAGTTAATGCAGCAGAGACTATGTCCTCTTTTTTCCTTTTCCTTTAGGCTGATCCTGATGGGCCAGACTTTGTTAGTACTTACAAAAGCACCAAGCAAAACATCAATGTAAGTACTGCTTGTATTTAATTTTTTTTTAAAACTTCTCAAATGGTGACAACTGAAATCTGAAATCCTGACTCTCATCATTAAAACTTACCGATTTGTAATTAACTATCTCAAAGAGAAATCCAGGTGGAAAAAAAATACTTTTTTTCAGAACCATTTAGAGTATTAATCTTTTTAAAGTAGAGGCTGTACATTTGTAGCTGGTTACAAAAATGCCCTCTTAAATTTGAGCTGAGAGCCTGTAGGATGTGTTTTATTTCTGGAGGGATACACTTAGAAAAGAGTGAAAGGAAGGCCTTGTGTTTCAGAGCTTGAGAATTGGTGACAGTGAAACTGAGCTGCGAGCTGAAATGTCCAACCAGCATTCTCAGGGCTCTGGTGTGCAGGCAGACCTTTTTTTTGTTCTGAAGTTGTCAACCAAAGTGCTCAGTAGCCCCCACTGAAATGCAGCATAACTAAGAAATGCTGGAAAAACATAACCACATGAAGCATCAGTTTTTAGATTGATGCAATTTCTCTTTGGCTGTTTTAAGCTTCCCTTCCACAGCTCCCTGAGCTGTTCTGGAGCTTGTGTGGTGTAAAATTGAAGGAGAGAGAAGGGTCAGAAACTTGTCAAATTGAACAAGATGCTTTTTTTCATGATTCTATGGCAATAACTCTGAACTGTAAAGCAACAGGCTGCTACTAAGTAAGAGTATTCCTTTGTCTCATTGTAGGTCATCTTTTCGTGTTTGGATATAGTACTTCACACAGAGGCTTTGCTTTCCATCTTGAGTTTTCTCACCTTCAGTGTCCCATCAGGGGGTCTTCCCAGTGCTGAAAAATCCTCAGACCCCAAGCCTCAAGTGAAAGACCAGGAAAAAGGAAGTACTCTTAGACCAGGTAACGTGGTATTAGATAGTCTGTACTTGCGATACTCAGCAGCATCTCACCTTCAGGTTCAAAGATACCATTTCAGATGGTAGCATTGCAGTCTATTTGTTGGAAAACCAAACACAACTATAAGTGGGGAGAAAATAATGGTATTAAAATAGAAGCCAGATATTTTTCCTGTTGCTTAGTTTTACAAATTCTCCTTACTTAGTGTAACTTTTGCCTAGAGGTGGGAGTCTGATAATAGAAGTCAAATAAAAGATGATGCCGTCTGCAGCCTTTCCAAAGATTCAGTGTCACCACCATGTAGCTTTCCAGTCTGAAGGCTCTAAAGGGTGATTTTGTTGCTGAAAATAAACATTCTTTCGGGGAAGCAGAGAGAAGTTCTGAGCTGAGGGGTGGTATGTTTATTTTAATCACTGATGTTTGTAACCTTGAAACAGTAGGAGTTTTTGCATGGAAGCTCCTTAATGTTTTGTCAAGCCCTGTGTGGTTGATTCTTGTGTTTGTGAAATTCAAGGTCTTCTGATCCTAGAAGTGCTGGGATGGAGTTTACTGTGGCTGGCTGTTACCTTCTGTGTTTCTGTAGAAAGCTTTTTCAGCTGATATGACTAAACTTGCCTTGCTCCTTGATACAGAAAGGAACATTTCATGTGAGGTGGTGTTTCAAATAGTGTAGTGTGCACTATATTCAGCATACTGTTGTGTGAAAACCAGGTATTAGGGAGGAGAAAAGATGGCATCTGGATGGCTTTTTTGCCTGCTTTAGTTGGTGACTGTTCATGTGCCAGAAGAAAACTTGTTAATAAAAGACTTATTTCACATCTTGACTAATGATTATCTTAACTTTTAGGGAATAGCTGCAGGTTGCTTTTTGAGTAGTTCATGTATGTACAGAACAAATAATCTAATATTTGTTTTAAACAATGGACTTACAAGGAAGTTCTTGTTTGTCTCTTGTGTTTCCTATACAGTGTCTGGTAGTACAGCCCATGATGATGTCTGTGACTTAAAACTCACTGCAAAGCTCAATGCATTCAGTATTACAGTGTGTGATCAGACCTGTAGAATTGCAGACATTCGAATACGAGGTAAGGTGTTTTTTGTTTAAACCGTAGATTAAGTTTATTTAAATTTTAGATGAAATACATTGTTTCCCTCCATTCACTTCTGAAAGACCTGTGTGCGCTGCAGTTGTCCCTGTAATGTGGGCTTTGGTTGTATGAAATAACCTGCAAGGAAAGAAAATGTTTGACTTGGAAAAATAAGGTGATTTTTTTAAATAGTGGAGTAAAATTTAAAGATACTAAGACACTATGTAATAAACACAAACTTCCATTTTTTAAAATAGTTAAATCCTAAATAGTCTTGGGAATTTTTAGTCTAGTCTTAGAGTCAATTTATGTTGGCAAATTTGTCATGTGTAGTAAAGACCTGACTTCTCTCCCAGGCTTAGCATTGGTTGTTAATAGGAGAAGGCTGGATTCTGAGCTATTATTATTCTTTATATTGAGTAATAATTAATTTTTTTTTAGCAGAGCTGTTTACTTAGAAATTTGTTGAAGTGCATTCATTGTTTTCTTTCTTTTGTCTCGAATCAGGAATGGATGCATCTGTAGCTATGAAGCCTAAAAAGATTAAAGTGTTCTCCAGGCTTGAGGACATTGTAATTACAAATGTGGATCCAAAAACAGTCCATAAAAAGGTGACATATTATGCAGATTGTGAACCAGCAAAAAGACGCAGTTCTTTAAGTGGTTTAGTGACAGCACTATAGTTTATTTGCTGTCTTATGAAATACTAAGTAGGATGTAATGTACCAAATATTAAGCAGAATTTTATTGGATAATTTCCTTTATCTCAGGGAAGCAAAACTTTCTTCCATTTACTATTTAGTTCTTTTTAATCATGTTTGTACTGATATATGTTTGATTCTGAGTAACATGAGTTTAAGTATATAATGGACTAGATATAAGCAAGTGAGAGGAGACATTCACTAAAGTAGGTGATTCACTTTCCTTTTTGCCTGGCATGTCTGTGTCCAAGTACTGCTGAGAAGTTGCAGTTGATCTTCTTGGGGAGATACTTTTTGTTCCTGCCTGGAAGTATTAACTATATGGGCTTAATGTTCCAGGCTGTCTCCATCATGGGAGATGAAGTGTTCAGGTTTCACATGTCACTGTATCCAGATGCCACTGCAGGGGAAGCCTACACTGATATGTCAAGGGTGGATGGCAAAATGTCTCTGAAGGTGGGCTGCATCCAAATAATTTACCTCCACAAGTTCTTCATGTCGCTCTTGGTAAGACAATAGCTCAGGTTCTTTTCTTGACTTTAAAAGTTTTTTAATAAAACAAAATGTGATCAGCTCTTTTTGGCCTGTACCTTGTGATGAGCTGATGTAGAGCCATGTAGGAGTATTTTGCTGATGTGTCACTTTAGTTGCACTGCTTCATGGAAGGATGACAGGTGAAGAGAAGGATGAGAAACCAAGTCATGAATGGAGTTGATGGCTTTAATAGTATCTTAAAAATAAATAGTCAAGCAGTATTTTAGCTTGTGCGTGATTTTAACAGTTTTGTCTTTTGAAACCTATGTGGTTAAATTAGGGGTTTCGTATTTCTGCCCCAGCTGTACTATTTTTCTTAAATTTACAATTTGCCTGGGGCTTGCCTCTTTTTGAGAGGCTTATTTGTTTTCCTGGACCTCTCACTTTTGCCCCTCCCTCTTGACAGAACTTCCTAAGCAGTTTCCAGACGGCTCAGGAAGCGCTGGCTGCAGTCACTGTGCAGGCAGCGGAGCGGGCGGCCTCCAGCATGAAGGACTTTGCCAAGAAGAGCTTCCGCCTCCTCATGGATGTCAACTTGAAAGCTCCAGTTATAGTCATTCCAGAGTCTTCAGCTTCATACAATGCTCTGGTGGCTGATCTTGGCCTCATCAGAGTTCAGAATGAATTCAAGCTGGTGTCCTCAGAGGAATCTCCTCTTCCTCCAGTCATTGACAACATGGACGTGCAGCTGACTCATCTGAAGTTATCAAGGTATATGTGGAGTCTTTTGCTGAGTAAAAAGTGTTTGTGAAGAAAGTGTGTTCATGTTCCATAGGCTCCATTTTGCTATTATTTAAAGATGATAGGCAATGAAAACATACTAAAACCAACCAAAATCAACTCTCCAAGCTACATTTAGGAGTGCTTTTAGAGAGAGACAATCTCTGAAACTTCTTGGAAAGAAAGAAATGATAGAACAGTTAGTGAGTTCATCTGAAGTGCATACCTGGGTGCAAACACATGTGAGCACACATACTTATTTTTAAATTAATAATTATGCCCATATTCTGCTAGATTAGTATGATATTATTTGGGATTCTGCAACTGCTGAGTGCTTTTCCTCTGCTGGTTTCACTGTCTCTTTTTTTTTAAGGTGCATTATGTCTACAGATTCTCAACCAGATTCTGAAATTCTCTGTCCTGTGAGTTTGACTTTACTAGTCCAGAGAAATTTAGCAGCAACGTGGTATCATAAATGCCCAACACTTGGTATCAAAGGAGACCTAAAACCAATGCAGGTAAAATCATGACACATCAGAGCTACATTAACAGTCACATGTATCCTCAGAATAATCCTCAGCTTAGTTAAGGAGCTTGTAAACTCATTTTAGTTTGTATCCTTAATGAATGTTAGAAGACTTTCAGCTTGATTGTCCGGCTTACAGATCTGTTAGAGTTTTGATATTGTGTAATGAATAGTTTTGATGTGGCTGTGTGCAAATGGAATAAAACCTAGTTTTATTTTTCTGCAGGTCTCTTAGAGCTATCTTTTGACTCAGTAGTCAGTGAAACCATTGAGGTTACCTGTTGACTTGGCATTTAAAAACTATACTTAAGACTTCAAATTTAATCTGTAAAATTCAGGTTATTTGAGCATTTAGTGGATTTATTTGAAATGAAAAGGATATCTATAATATATAACACTTTAAAAGTGTGGTTGATATCTTTGCCGAGGAAGGGCTTTACCTTTCTTTTTCCTACGTTACCCATATGAATTTAAATGGGTAAAGCCAAACTGAGGTACCTTTTAGTTGTTCCTGAGCCCTATGTCATTCCTGTCTGTGCTGTGGCCAAATATAGCACAGAGATTGGAGAGATTTAAAGGAGTACAAACAAAAATAAGCAAATGTAGGAAAATGTTCTAGCACTGTATTATGGTCTAAGTGGCTGCATTTTATCCCTTATTATTGCATTTTTTCTGTAATGTTTTGATATGATTCATATTCCATAACTTTGAAGGGCCTACTGAGGGACAGTTGCTTTAGTGTAGACAATGCAAGTCTTGGCTTTAATGTTGTCTGGTCCTGTTTTGGGATTACTGAATTGTTAGAAGTGCTTATATTAGTCAATTAGTCATATTTTTAGCAGGCAAAGATCCTTTACAAGTCTAGAAAGGGTTTGTCATGTGGAGTGTTGTTTCTTATTGTAACTCCTGTTCATAACAAGTAACAAATGGTCTTATAAGAAAAATGGACAAATTCCTTGGAGTGTTTTGGACAGGATTGTTCTGTCCAGGCAGCTTGTTTGTGGTGGAAGGAGCACATTGTTTCTCCTCAACGTTGCATACCGTGTTGGAAAGAATGAGTCACCAAAGCTGAAGTTTTTGGTTTGTCACTTTACAGATTGCACTCAGTGAAGACGATCTGACTGTCATCATGAAAATTTTACTTGAAAACCTTGGAGGGGCTTCTTCCCAGCCAGCTACTGTGCAAGAGAACGTTGAGGATATGCTGAGACCTAAGAAAGAGAAAGTGCCAAGTGAATCTGGTATGTTCAGTTCAAAGGCTGAATATGTTCAAGAGGAGGACTATTTGCAAGTTCAAACATCACATTTATCTGAAGCATTTAATTGTGTGCCTATACGTTCTTTTCACTGATAGGCATGTACTCTGTACGTGGAAAGTTCTATATAGGAATGTATACACATACATGGAGTGTGAGTTCTTGAAGGTCAGGAGTTTTTGTAGTGTGTTTTTTGTGATTCATCTTTTATAGGATGGGATTCTTCAGTCCAAATCAATGACTCTTCTAAGTTGCAGGTGGTTAGAAAAGAAAAAAGCCCATTTATCTGCCCCAGAATGTTAATGCACAATTATAACAATCGAGGATAGTGTGAGTATACAGATAGTGAGTTACTGTAAACAGTGCATGTCTCTGGATGAAGTACTGTTAACACTTTGCCAAATTCTACTTTTGCCCAAAACTTAACATTCTCAATGTCAAAAAAACTACTGGTTGAATTGCTGTACTATGAGAAGAAACGGGAAGGAAGAGTAGTGCAAAGTCCATGGGCAGACTTGGTACTTCATGTAGTGCTTCATTAAAGTGAATGCAGAGCTGCAGTAAACTAATGACAGCTTTTTTTAAAGGTTCTTAAACCACTCAGTGATAGGTAATTTTAGCATGCATTGAAGTGATCCTGAGGAATTAGAAGTATGAGTTATTTTGAGTAGTCCTCTGGATTAGAGCATTTCCTCTTTTTGTGACTTTGTGATCTTACTCAAAGAAAAAACCAAACACCAAATCAACCAACAAAAAAACCCCCAAATCCAGTTTTCTAAATAAACATAAAAATATCTTCTTTTCACTCACAGGTCCTCTTGCTTTTGAACAAAAGAGTGTTTCTACAATTCAGTCTTCTGTGGAATGTTATACTGCACTTAAATTTGACTTCAATTTTGAGTCACTATCTGTAATTCTCTACAACAGTGTTAAGAATCAGGTTTGTGACTAAGCTTTTACCATACAGATGGAGTGAGCATCTCACATGGGCAGAGCTCAGGATAGTAAGACCAAGCTTCATCAGTTGTGTTGGCTTTGTAGTGCTTGCCTTGTGGAGCTTTGAGGTTTCTTGGGCAGAGAATGTCCTTAAGTTGAAGAATGTATGTGCGTTTCTGAAAAATCACATTAAAAAATATTTCTAAACAAACCAAAACCACCCAGCATTTGATTTGGTCAGTCAAGCTTTGGTTCAAGTTTCCAAAGTAAAGATGAAAATTTGAAGAGCAGGACTTGCTAGCTTAGATGGTGCTAGTTCTGTGCATGGTACCTAAATAGTAAGCAGGTCCAAGGTGTATCTGGCACATAATTTCCTCTTGCATATCCCCTGGTGTGAGCAACCATGGCCATTTTTCTGTGCTGAAAACAGAAGAGAAAGATGTGAAATGTTGCCGTATTTTTGTGACTTAATATCTGTGCAGATGTGAAGGTGCTTGCTTTGTATGTCTTTGTATATAGTGAATGTTATTTATGTATAATTTAAAAAAAAGTTCTTGTGTAATGAGCATCACAGGGAAGAAAGAAACTGTAATGGGATTTTATTCTAATTTTGCCTTCATGTGGCTTCCGCTTACTGCTGTGGTGCAGGTTGTAAAAGAGTGCTGCGGGTGGAGGGGTCCTCTGGTAGGGGATTTAGAGCTCATACGGATTATCCCACAGTCGTGCATTCTGAACAACTGCCAGCACTGTGGGGAAGAAACAGTGTCAGTGCAGCCCAGCATGTTTCTTCTGTTTCCTTAGTGAGTGCCCTGGCTCTTTTGTATGGTTGGAGGACTGATGGCAGCAACAGGCTGATCAGATCCTTGAGTTCCTGGTCAAAATGCCCGTGGCTGGCAGCAGGGAAATGTGCTTCTTCCTGTGTCCTGTGCTAACTGCCCCACTGTTTTCCCTGGTCAGGAGTCTCTGCTGTTGGTGCACAGTGACAAACTGCGCCTCGGGGAGCTCCGCCTGCACCTCATGGCGTCGTCTGGGGACATGTTCTCAGATGGCTCAATGGACATTAAAGTTAAGCTCAAGGCTTGTACCTTGGATGATCTCAGAGAAGGAATTCAGAATGTGACTGCAAGGTAAGTTTGAGCGCCTCAGAAATGAGTCAACTCCAGCACAGGAGCAAGACTGTTTCCTTGTTCTATACTTTACTGCACATGGGACTGACAAAACTCAGTAGTGCTGCCATACTGTGTGCTTAGGCAATGAATGATAAAATTTTAATCATGCTAAGTAGGGTTCTACTTGTTGATTTCCCATGTTATCCAAACCAAAAAAACATTGGAGGCTTGCATTTTATGGTAAATGGTGTAGAACAACTGAGCAGAGTACCCAGCCTCAACCAGAGTTGTGTGCACTGAAACAGAGTGGGATTCTTTTGTGCCACATACACATTTCCAAAAGTGTAGTTCACTAATTTTAAGCTGAAACTACTCTTCTGTTGGAAAAGTCTACACCCTCTTATTTCTGTAAGAAAGACTGATTGCCTGCATAGTAATTCTTATTTATAAACGGCATGGGGAGAAAAAATGGCACTACTTATGCTTCCTTGTTTTTCTAGATCTGTGTGTTATGATGTTTGAAATGTTTCTTATTAAACTTTTTTTTCCAGAATGATAGACAAGAAAGATGACACAAATGACAGTTCTATGATAGATATAAGCTATAAGCAGGATAAAAATGGAACTGAAGTTGTCGCTGTCCTTGACAAGCTGTACATATGTGCCAGTATGGAGTTCTTGTTGACAGTAGCAGATTTTTTCATTAACTCAATGCCAACATCCTCAACTGAAAGATCTGCACAGTTCCAATTAAAGCAAGTTGCTTCTGGGAAATCCAAGCCAGAAACAGGTCTGTAAAACCAGTTTCCACCTCCACTCCCATTCCCCTCCTTTGCAGACTTCGTACTGAAAACAGTTCCTCCAAAAGTTATCAAGATGCTGTGTTGGTATCAGACTTAGGAAGAGAGTCTGTTCTTCAGAATGTGTCGATTGGCCACTGGTGCAGTACATTGATTTCCTCTTTCTGGTTGAAGACTGAAGGGTAAAGCATGATGAAACAAGGGCAAGAAAGACCACTGCTGAGTGTATTTTCTTTGGTTATAAGTGACTGCTGGGCTTGTCTGAGTTGGGGGGTATGTTGCCCAGGTGGTTCCCTTTCTTTGGGGGACCTTGGTAGGGTGCCAGGAATGACCCTTAGGTTGGATGACCTTGCCCTAGTGTTGTCAGCAGTTCACTTCCTCTCCTCTTCCCTTGTTGGAGATATGCCCAAGTCCTGTGAGGAGGGAGGGATGAGACACACTCCAGAAAAATGGCACTTCAGGGAATGTTCAGGACTACCCCAGTGTGTTGCTGGCTGCAGCCCATGATGTCCAGCTTTCTTTGCTTTTCCTGTAGTACACTGAGCCTCACACTGGCTCCTGTCCCGTGGCATAGCTATAGTACTGTGATATTTCCAGCAAGTGTTGGCAGGAGTAACCCCTGTGGTGGATCCTGGTGTGCAGGAGCTCCCACAACACTGCAGTGCCTCTCACTGAGAACCAAAGTGCCTCGAACCATCACTTGCTCTGGGTGTCTTGCTTTTACCTGAGATAAATAGGGTTCTCTCCTTCTCTTTGGAGACCAAACATATTCAGATAGATTGGTTTTGATTTGTAAGTCTTTACTCTAAAGAAGTTGTCACTTTAAGGTATTGAGCCAGAAAATAACTAGTTCCAACTTCCAACCTAAGCCAGTGTTTAGGTTGACTACAGTGTACAGAGCTACTACTGTCCTACAGCACTGAACAGTTTGTTCAGAACTAAAGTTCTGACCAGCATGTGCTGATTTCTGAAACTGTGATACTCAGTTTCAGCAGTCTTCCTGTCAAAACTGAGACATTATTTGGTAAATTCATACTTCTATAATTGGATAGCAATTTCCATGCATGATTTAAGTATTATGTACATGATAATGCTTTCAAACTTTTTATATTCAAGGGTTTGTTAAAAAATTTATTTTCACAGAAACACCTGTGCGGCCAAATATGACAGTAAAAGCTGTGATTATGGATCCAGAAATTGTATTTGTTGCTAATTTAACCAATGCCGATGCCCCTGCCTTAAAAGTTTCCTTCCAATGTGACTTTTCTCTGGCATCTGGAAGGGATGCACAAAGGATGACTGCTCAAGTGAGCGGCTTCAAAGTGTTGGCCTGTGCCTTTCTCAAAGAAAAACAAGACAAGAATGTTACTACGGTAGGAAAACCACTGGGTTTTTTGCCTGTGTGATGTTACTGTTTTGTCTGTTTTTTAAGCATTATGTCAAAAGCTTTTATTTCAGTAACTTTTAACCTTCCAGGACAGAATTGCTGTTGTGCACATTGGGGTGCTGGAATGGGTTGCAGTAGATGGAAAGAACGCTGTTACTCTGAAACCTGTTGTTAATTCATGGCATCAGCAGCCTCCCTGTAGGCTATAGAATGAAAAAAATACAAGACCTTTTGAAAAGTTTAAATTCCAGGAGTCACCTTAATAATCAAATTATGCCTTTCCCTCAGGTTCTACGGCCTTGTTCCCTGGTCATGGAAAATATGGTGCATGGCTCAGGAGTACAGACTGTGGCAGTAACAATAGAAGAACTTACTGTTAAGGTAAGATTGTTAAAACTGTCTTTGGAAGAACAGCTGTGTTTCCCAAACTGTAGCTTGTTTTTGGTTTTTGGTTTCTTTGTTGGTTTTTTTTATATTTTCATTTTGCTATTTAAAATGTTCATTTCCCCCACTATTTTAATTCCAGAAATAAGCATTTTTAGAGCTGTGTTGGAAAAAGCCATTATGTGTTCCTTGTGTTGACAGTCCCTTCACCAAAAAGGACTAATTTAAATAACTTCAGATTCTAGGATTCCTCCTACCACTTTCTTCCAAAGTTATGAAATAACCCTTCCCCTGCTGCCACCACCACTGTTTTTGTCTTAGTCTTACAAGAAGGCTCACACCCCCAAGTACATGTATAATATAAGATTGTTAACATGATTTCCAGAATGGTACACCATGTGAAATACCTGGTTCTTAATAAACTAATAATTGTGTCTCTAGTGAAAGTACTTCTGAATGTAATTTGTTAATTCTCCTATAAGACGTTCACAAATAGGCATGTGTGATTTGAAAAGCATTAAATTCTAAGTCCATTGTTTCTGAGGCATGAAGCTTTTGGCAGTTGTACTGTCCTGCCAGTTGAAATGGTGGGTATGTAACTCTGCAAAGAGGCTTCTTTGAACACCTCTGAGATCTTAAATTAATGTTTTTCAGTGTAGTAGGGAAAAGGTGGATATTGGCTGCTGTTATGGGAGTACCATGTATTGGTAACAGTGGAATTCCTATCTGAGAATTTGGTTCTTGGTCCTATGGGATTGTGAGGGAGGAATTAAGACATTTTGTAGGAGAAGAAAAGAAGTGGAGGTCAATGAACGGATTCTATTCCTTGGATTTTAAGTTGCATCTCTTATAAGGGCTTTTAATATTTGCTATTTCCATTTATCATAGATACTGTATTGTGATGAAAGATTTTTCTTCTTTGTTCAAGATCTCACCAATAATTTTGAATACTGTCGTTACCATTATGGCTGCCATAAAACCCAAGGCAACAGAGGAGGATTCTAGAGGAGCAGCTGAAGTTACTGAGAACTTGTGGCAAGTGAAGCCTGTAGATGAGTGCAATGCTTGGTTTCTCGGTGTTGATGTAGCCACAGAAGCAACAGAAACTTATAGGGACCGTGAACAAATTCTGAAACAAGAGAAATTTGACATTGTAGTGAAATCAGTTCAGATGACCTTGGAATGTGGCCTGGGACACCGGACTGTCCCTTTATTGTTGGTAGAATCTGCATTTTCAGGTGTGCTTAAAAACTGGTCCTCGCTGATGGAGGTCACTGCTGACATGTCACTGGAGGTATGCAGGATCAAATTATTAGCAGTTTAAAACACTTCTCCATGTTTTTTCATGTTTGAGTAACTTTTTAATGTGCTTTGTGCTAAATAATAAAGAGTTTTAATTGTAATGCTCTTAGGAGTTCTTTTGTTGTCAGTCAAGTATGACTGAGCATGACTTGCTTTTCACAGAAAGTTTGCAATCCCAGGTTTTAATAGCAGTTGCTAATATTTTTGCATATTCAAGTTTTGCTGTATGAACAATGATCTTGGCTTACTTTGGATATTCATATCTGGCTCTTCCTGTGTAGCTTTTCTCGTTTCTGTAACATTGTGTTTACTGGTAAGACAGAAGTTACACTCTGTTCTCAAAATGAGATACCATTCCAAGGTGGTACAAGTCTCTTATGGAGGCAGCATGTTAAAGTTCCACACAGCCAGATGTGCAGCTGCTCAGTGCAACAGGGTAACTGCACCTGAGTGATACACCTGAGGAAATTTATCAGTCTACCAAATGGACCCCATATTCATTCTGTTCTTGGATGTACAAGTAGCCTTCTGTCACTGCTAGCTGTGCAGACCATGGTAGAGTTTGGAGGGTGGCTGTCTGGTCATGTCCCTATAGGGGCAGTCACCACAGTTCAGATGGCATGAGGAAGAGATGAAAGGGAGCATCC
This sequence comes from Grallaria varia, assembly GCA_013396735.1. Classification (NCBI taxonomy): domain Eukaryota; kingdom Metazoa; phylum Chordata; class Aves; order Passeriformes; family Formicariidae; genus Grallaria; species Grallaria varia. Next base: position 201,457 of record VWZG01009295.1, on the reverse strand, counting down.
AGAACTATTGAGTCCACAACTTCTGTTCAGATTTAAAGTGATGGAAGGGCATTAAAAGCTTGGTGTTGGCTATGAGTTGGAGGAATTATTCCAGGAGACCAGATTCAGACTATAGTTTGCTCAGACTAGTTGTTATTTCGCAGTACAATGAAGTACTTACAGCATTGAAGTCTTTGGTCTCGAAGTCATTCTCTCAAATAGTGTAGGAGAAAATGGAGGCTCGATTGTGTTGGTTGAAGGTTAAAAAGAAACAGTGTTACCGAGATGTCTGGTGGCTCTCAAAGCAAGCCAGGAAATGAACTCTTCAAAAATGATCTTACTTTCGAAAAACATGGTATATATTACACTTCTGTTTTAGTTTTTGAAGCTATTAGAAGTTAATAGTTGATGTTCAAAATGTGAAACAAAGATTGATTGTTTTCTTGTTAATGTTTTTCATAATTTCTATTGGAAGGAACTCGGTCCTTTATTTTTAGATACCTTACTTAATTTTGATTATTTCCTTAGATTCATTATTACAATGAAATCTATGCAGTGTGGGAGCCACTTATTGAACGAATTGAAGGAGGAAAGAAGCAATGGAATTTAAAGCTGGAGGTACGTAAACCCTTGAAACTGTGTGAAATGTTTTGAATAGGCAGCTGGATTTTAACTTCTGGAAAGTTTTATATGTCAGAATGTTGACCTTTAGAATATTGTTGCTTTGAGGGAGATGTGCAGTTTCACATGAAATAGAAATGAATCTTGAGACATCTTAAGTTTTTTCTGAACAATGTTGGTTGTCCAGTTCATGGACAAAGTAGAGTGTGTAACCAAGCAGAGGAAAGAAAATAACTTGGCTTCAGTGTTGGTATAGAATTTCCATGTTTGTTTAAGGTATCTGTGCTTTGTAAGGTAAAGTAGCTTTTACTTGCTTGGGGAAATGGTCAAGTGTAGATCAGATTTTTTCCCGTTTTGACATAGGAGAAAGTAGCCTGTGTGTTCATAAGTGCCTAATGAAGTTTCTCTTTTAGATGAAGACTAATCCTGTCCAAGAGAGAAGTCTGATGCCCGGGGATGATTTCATTGTTCTCCCTGAGCCACAAACTGCCATTAACATCTCTTCAAAGGATACCATGAATATCACAATATCCAAATGTTGCCTGGCTGTTTTCAGTAACCTGGCCAAGGTAATCTGAGCAAGCAGAACATGCTGAAATTATGTGGTTCTCTGGGAAGTTCTGACTTTTCTTTTTTCAAGAACTTTATTGGCTGCCAGTCACAAGTCTGTTCTGCAGCTCTGACAGGTGTTACTTAGAAGGGCTGAGGAGTTTTACTCAGATTAGTCCTCCAGGGTTAATAAAAAAGTGGTGCTGAGCTTTTCAAAGAATCAACTTCTGTGTTAGAACAACAAATGTGCTTATGTGGGACTTCAGGAAGTGCAGGCTAAGTGAAAATGAAGTGCTCTAATAAACACAACCATTTCCTACAATACTTCTTCTGAAATGTAAAAAGAGAAATTTACTTCCCTTCCAGTTTTTCACGTTAATTGAATACTGAGAAAAGTGTGCATTTTAGTACTGGCCTTTAAACTGTAGGAGTAGCATTTCCAATGTGTTAAAAACACTTTTTCCTCCTATTTTTCTTGTGATAGTAGGTGTGCTTATGAATGTTCTAGGCTGCTTTTCCCTCCTTTTTTATGGGCTGAAGAAATTCTGGCTACCAAAGCAAGCTATTTTTGCAGAACTTATGTCTATTTTTTTGTAATTCTAAATGAGCAGCAGTTCTGTAAGTACTTGCTTATACTGTGAGTCTCTACTGGCAGTCAGTTACTGTGTCTTCTGTGTAACCCAACAAATGTTTGTAAGCATAAGTTGTGGTTGAATATGAAGCATGTACATTTTTCATGTCCCTGTGACTTCTGTGTCCCAGATCTTGTTTCTCTTACAACCCAGGAACTCAACCTGTGAGTGCTTATTGTAGCATCAACGTTTGCTGCAAATCACAGAATAAAATGAAATTCTCTGCAAGCAGCCTTCACTTCCCTGAAGTACTATTATACAAAGCATAGGTCTTGCTATTTATGATTCCCCCCCACCTTTTAAAATGCAAGTTGTCTTTTAAAGCCTTTCTAGCTATGTTATATTTACTTATGTGTGACATACTGCATTTGTTGTTAATTACAGGCATTTTCAGAAGCGACCGCATCCACGTTTGACTATTCCTTTAAAGAGACAGCGCCTTTCATAGTGAAAAACGCCCTGGGTGTTTCTCTCAAAGTGCTTCCCAGCTCCCAGTTTCGCATAGTTGGTTCCATTGGAAAAGAGAACATGAATGATGTCGGGATTGGTCAGAGCATGGAACTGGAATACTCTGTGTTTGAAGCGCCCCAGCGAGGAAAGCTGTCAGCCTTGCACCGGCAGGAGAGCTCAGTCTTCTCTTTAAATTTAGGTACTGTGCTGGGGAGCACTGTTTGGGGGAATCCCGTGGTTAAACCAGTGTGATGGAAACTCATGGCAAGTGCACTGTGTTGGAACCACTTCTGAATACTGATGCCAGTTAAAAAACCCCCACAAAACAGCTACTGGACTTGTTAAAAAGATGTAAAATTCCTTCTCTCCAGTTTTTCAGAGAGTGAAAAGAACAATAATTTTTCTTCCTCTTTGGAAGAAATCGAAGACATTTTAGTGGAGTCATTGATAGACTGCCTTTGAGACCCCTGTGACACACGGCTGTGCATTCCAGCTCCTAAACAGGAACTTCATTCCTCCTATCCCCGCTGCTATTTGGCTTTCCATAGCTAACAGCTCCTCAAGAGTAGTTACAATGTGTTTTTAGCTGTGTCAGAAAATACTCCTCAGAGAATGAGATACGACAGCTACTCAGTTACCTGAGTTTTTTCCTTTCCATCGCACCCCACATGAAGGTACTTAGCCATGATAAAAAGAACATGTTCTGTGTTGCAATTCATTAACTCCCCCAACACTTACCTCTGTTTACTGCTTGGGGTATTTCCTGTGCTATATATAAATCCTAATCTAAAGTTATGATCTTGAGGAGTATTTGGACCTTCAAGCTTTCCCTCAGTGGCACTCAAATACCATTGAAGGTGCTCTTGCCAGAGAATACTTTCATCCTCGTTGTTGCTGAGTTTAGAGAAGCTTAAGCACTATTCAAATGGGAAATGGTAATGTGATTTGTTTTGCCCAATTAAGAATTCCGTGTGTTTTTATGGCGCAGAACTCGAAGGCTGTAAGGAAGCACTGAGCATTCCCACAGCCAGGCCCGGCCGCCGCCTGTACAGCGTGCGGGGCCTGGCGGGACAGTCGGACTCTGTGGTTGTGCAAATCGACGCTGCCGAAGGGAACAAGGTCATCACCGTGCGATCCCCCCTGCAGGTAACAAACCAAACCAAGAGCCACAGGCAGTGCTCTGCCAGGACTCACTTTGCCCTTCTTCCTGAACGCCTTTTATTCAAATCATACTTTTCTGAGAAGTTACTTAAAGGCCAATTATTAAGTATTTTGCTCAATTTTTTGCATGGATTTTGATCTGTATTCTGTTTGTGTGTGTCTTCCCGATAAATGAAAAATCTGGTTTTTCCTTTTGGCTTTCTAAGATCCTCAACGTTGGAATACTTTTTATGCAACTTGCCATTTTAAGCATGTTTTTCTTTTCATTGGACTTAAAATAAAGAGTTTTCTCATTTGCTTGTATATTGTGTCCTTCAGAATTGTATTTCATTTTAAGACACATAAAGTCTGTTTTCTAGAGGAGTGTGGTTACATCTACCATTGTTGTTTTTCCGTGTTGCAATTCATCCTTTTTCCTTTAGAAATCTGTGCCATAGAAATGCAATGAAAATTATGCATTTTGATTCTAGATCAAGAACCATTTCTCCATCCCATTTATGATCTATAAACTGGCTAGAGGCTCCAGGGTACTGGAGCCAGTTGGCATATCCAAGCCAGAAGAAGAATTCCATGTTCCCTTGCATTCATACAGGTATGCTTTCTCTGTTCCATGGGGCTGGTCTCTGTGAGATTGATGCACAAATACAGACTTAGTGTGTAAGCTTCAATTTGCACTTGGAAGTCTTCCTAACTGGGATACAAACCCAAAATACTGCCTTTATTAGGTAGCTGTTGTGCTGAAAGAGCAGTGTGGAATGTTAGCAATGGCTATAAGTGGGGTGAGCTGGGCTGTCAGTGCACAGTGGTGTGTTGTGTACCACTGCCTGTCCCCTTCCCACAGGTGCCAGCTGTACATCCGACCCACTGGAATGTTTGAGGGGCAGTTCTGCGAGTCCACCACTTACATTGCCTGGAGGGAGGAGCTGCACAGAAGCGCTGAAGTGAAGTGCTTGTTGCAGTGCCCAGCCATGGAGACAAATTTCCTGCCCCTCATCATCAGCTCAACCGCTGTACCTGATGAGCTCAGTTTTATTTCACCTCATGGAGAGGAGTGGGATCCTGCCTACATTATCCACCTTTACCCCACACTGACTGTGAGGAATCTTCTGCCATACTCCTTGAGATACTTGCTTGAGGTAAGTTATTTTGTGGTTTCATCTGTTTTAACATTATATTTACTTAGAAGTGCAGGTGAAGGTAGTGTGCAAGGTACTGAATGTTGGTTTTTGTATTGTAAATGAATGAGGCAGATAATGGATTGATTCTGGGACTTTTGGGGATTACTTGTTTTTAATTTAGGTGTACCTGGCCAACTGTATGGCAGAACTCCTTTCTGCTTTGAGTGATCTTTAGTGTGAAAAGCCCTGGCTGTACATCTGCAGCATAGTCCAGTTCAGTAGTCTAAGAACTGGGAAAATAACTCATTGCCAAAATCCACTGGAATTCATGGAGGAGGAAGGGTGAGAGGGAAGGAGAGAGAGGAGGGAGTGGAGTCAGGGGGTACAGTGAAACTAGTTTGCCTTCTGAAATCCAGAATTAAGCAGTCTTTACTGTCCTGCAAGAAAAGTGCAATTCATCTCAAATTATCCACAGGATCAGTCTCAAATAAAAGTGGTTGGGGATTAGAACGTGTGGTACTGAGACACCTGACACATGCATCCTGCAGGAGCATAAACTGCCGAGGTTTGAATGCCTTAATTTCATATATTGAAAACTTAATTTGCCTCTTCTCCAGGGAACAGCAGAAGCCCGTGAATTAACTGNAAAAAAACAAAGGAACTGTTCTTAAGAGCCATCAAGGTGGAATTTCGGATCATTATCTAGGTGGAGGCAGTGTCACCCCCCCCCCAAAAGTTCGTGTTAACAGGAAAGGAAGGAAAAAATCCTAACAAAATCCAAACTGTAACAAACGTGTGGTACTGAGACACCTGACACATGCATCCTGCAGGAGCATAAACTGCCGAGGTTTGAATGCCTTAATTTTATATATTGAAAACTTAATTTGCCTGTTCTCCAGGGAACAGCAGAAGCCCGTGAATTAACTGAAGGGAGTGCTGCAGATGTTTTCCATTCAAGAATCGATGGAGAAATAATGGAGCTTGTGTTGTTAAAATATCAAGGCAAAGACTGGAATGGGCATCTTAAAATCCATGATGGGATGCCCGAGTTTTTTGCTGTGTGCTTCACCTCTCACTCTGCAGCAGCCCTGACGGTGGATGTTTATGTTCACACGAGGAGAGTCGGCAGCCGTGTGGTCATGTCTGTGTTCAGCCCCTACTGGATCATCAACAAGACCTCCCGTGTTCTCCAGTACCGAGCTGAAGACACTCATGTGAAGCATCCAGCAGACTACAGAGATATTGTTCTGTTTTCATTTAAAAAGAAAAACATTTTTAGTAAAAATAAGGTATGCTGGTTTTAAAATCCTGCTCTGAGGGGGAAACTACACAGACATTTAATATAAAGAATATTTTTATGTAGTTTTTAAGGGCTTTGCTGCTTTCTTTGGTACTTTGATATTTAAAAATGTGCACTGTAAATATTCTCTTTTGTGTTAAAGACGTTTCTTTTGTTTAGGTTTTGGGTTGGTGTGATGTTTGCATGGTCAAGTGAAGAGAACTGCAGGAGAACGCTTTTTCTGAAGTGTCCCTTCATTCCTTTGAAATAACTTTTTTTACCCAACAGCAGCTGAAGAAATGGTTGAAGAAACAGTGTTTATTTATTTCCTCCCACCTCTTCAAGTTTGTGAAGCACCACAAAACTGTGGTCTTTTTTCCATGTATGTATGTGCTGCCGTGAGCGTAAGAGTCAAGGAGTCGTTTTCTATTGAGCTATTTTGTACTGTAACATCTTTTCCAGAACTCAGGCACAGGCTAATCAGAATATGAATGATGATACTGCTTTCTTAGGTTATCTGAACTTACAAAAGGTTTCAAAAGCACTGAAGTGTTGTCTTTATACTGCTACATGTGATATAATTGCAATCCATAATACACGAGCTATAGAATTCAAGTGAATTTATTGAATTATTTTGCCTATTGTTCTTTGTGTGTAGATCCAGCTCTGTGTTTCAACCAGCACTTGGTCCAGTAGCTTTTCCCTTGACACTGTAGGAAGCTATGGATGTGTCAGGTGTTCAGCTAATAACATGGATTATCTGGTAAGATATGTTTCTGTGTTTTGTGAAGCTTTCTTTTGCCTTGACTTCTTTCCCTCCTTAAGGCCTTGGTTTCACTACTTGGTTCACTAGCATGGAAATATTTTGCATTTGTAATAACATTTATGCCCCAGCTATTCAGGTCTGCACATGGCAACACATAGTTTCACCAGCAGAAGTTTCAATTGAATTCATAAATGTGGTTTCTATGTGTGAACTGTGCAGTTCTGGGCTGTTTGAAAACACAATGGTGAATGTGCATAATGGAGAGTTCACAGGCAAAATTCCTAATTGTTTGCAAGCGTTGAGATCGTCACTCCTAATCCAAGACTACATTTCCATAACTAAGCAGAATAAAGATATGTGGAGAGTTGTATTTCTGTATACTCTTTATGATAATGGTCACTTTACGTTGTCTTGATTTACTCGAGGATTCCTGTTGGATTTTCCCCACAAATACCACAGCTAAGTGCTACAGCTGAACTCTCACTTGACTGTTGTGTTAGTTGTGTTGCATAGTTAACTGCTTTAACCCAGTGTCATTTGTTTTTTTTTATTTCAGGGGTTCAGAACAGGCTTTGTAATTATAGTGTTGGCTTTTCAGTATTTTTTTTTCCATCCTGACTTTTCTTTAAGCCTGTTGTTGATTGTTCACTCAAATTGTCCTTGTTCAACAGGTTGGAGTCAGCATCAAAATGAGCAGTTTTAACCTTACCAGGATAGTTACCTTCACTCCATTCTACACAATAGCAAACAAATCTTCTCTGGAACTTGAAGTTGGAGAAATTGGTCCTAATGGCTCTCTTCCAACTAATAAATGGAATTATATCTCAGCTTCAGAGGTAATGTTTCATGCTTTTTCCTTTGGATGTTTTTGTAGACAAACAACTGGTCTCCAGGTGTCACTTTAGGAAAGAGCAATTCTCTTAGGGGAACTGATGGCATGACATGGATGCTTCACATCTCAGGGGAACCTGAGCAGCATGGGCTGCATGTGTTGGTACACCCATGAAGTCCTCCAGTTTAGGTGACTTAGTAAATGCACATTAGTAACTGTGGCTGAGATGTTCATCAGTCTGTACTTGAGTAAGAACTAAGGCATGTGAAATAGCCACACAAGCCTGTTTGTTTTGCTGCTGGCTCACTATAGTAACTTAGAGTCACACTTATGGCTTGTTTTACAGTGTCTGCCATTTTGGCCTGAAAACCCATCTGGTGAACTTTGTGTAAGAGTAGTTGGCTATGAGAGCTCATCCAAACCGTTCCTGTTTCAAGCCCAGGATAATGGTACTCTGCTGCCTCTGGAAGAATTGGTGAGACTGACTTTGTGTGCACTGTTCTTAATACTCCATTTTAGCCCTCTGGTAGCCTGACTCGCCAAGATCATCAAGATCCAAACTGTATATACACTGCCCTTCAGTTCTGATGCGTGAAAAAGGTTGTGAATCAAGTCTGCAGTGTTGTTCATGTTTTCATATCTGTGTAGTCAAGTTTACTTACTTGTGATAAGCTTATAGTTCATTTTAAGAGACCAGTGAAAGAATGATCTAGAAGTAGCAGTTTCGTCTGTTCTAACTTGAATCTGTGTATAGAACAAATACTGGACTTTGTCTGACTTCTCCAGAACGGTGGCTTACTGGTGGATGTGAATGTTTCTGAGCACTCTACTGTCATAAGCTTCTCAGATTACCACGAGGGAGCTGCCCCAGCCCTGATTGTGAACCACACTCCCTACGACTCTCTCAGATACAGACAGAGGTATGTGAAAGAAACTGTTCACCACTGGCTCTTTAACCAGGGGGTACCCTTTGGGAAGAAAGGAGTTCTCTTTTCCTATTGTGGTACTTTGGAAAATAGATAAACCCCCCTTTTCTTGATCGTATTCTTTTAATGAAGTGTTTTGTCTACTCTTAAACAGTCTTCATAGTTTGAGAAAGTGGAGACAAAGGGGGAGTATAAATCGTGATTCCAGACGAGCTGGTGAACTTCCAGCTGGCCTTGTTTGCAGTGGATAGCCTAGGCCTTTCACACTCAGGAAGCTGGAGGGTTTAGTACTGATTTGCTTCTTCCACTTCCATCAATGCTCTTAACCAGGGAATGCTGTTATTTTGCTCCTTTTCTTTTAACCTGCAGTGGACTACAGGAGGAAATGGAGTTGAAACCAAGGCAAGTGTGCCTGTTTGCCTGGACAGATCCAACTAAACCAAGGAAATTGACTTGGGGCTACTGCCAAAATTTTGGTGAACATGACCTACTTAAGGTAAATTCAAGAGGGGAGAAGTAAATGCTGAACCAGTCTAAGGCTGGTTACAAGGTTAAAACTACCCAGGACAAAGCTTTCTCAGTAACTTCACATCTGTCTTGTCCTGTAAGAGACCTTGGAGCCTCCTGTCAGGCAGAAAGATTTTAGATGTTTAGATTAATATATTCAGAGGATCAGAGACAAACTGCAACCTGCATTTTCTCTACGTTTTTTGTGGATATGGAAGGAGCATCAAGTGTATGAGCTGTGGACTAGCTAAATAGTAGAGGAGATGAATAATTCACCCGTTTTCTAGCAGTGCTGCACTTTGGCTTAAGTATCTCCCTAAAGATGGAGAAAACCCCTGACTCTTGCGACTCTCACTTCCTATGGGAAATGTTTGTGTGGAGCAGAACATGCTGGATTGCTCACTAAGAGCTATTTCCGTGTTGCAACTCATGCAGAACTAAAACAGGAAAATGTGTGAAGTGGGGGCAAAATAATAATGACCAAGGTAGAAAATGATTGAGAGGAGCAGGGACAGTGTAACTAGAAACAGGCAAATCTGGAATAAGACAGAGCAAGTATTTTGTTGGGAAATGGAAGCAAGCATTCATGGAGGAAGACTTTTCTCACTTAACTGGAATGTGGGCTAAGTAAAGTCCTCTGTGTGTGTGTCTCCGAATAGCTCCTGCTCACACCTTACACTGAACTCTGAGTTCTTCAGAGGTGGTTTTTCTGTTGGCTGGGCACAGTTTAAAAAAATGAAAAATATTAGTAGCTAAAAGGAGGGACAGGAAGGCAAGTTTGTGTTTCATTTGTGCAGGGAATGAGTTTAACTTCACTGGACTGAACTCAGTTAACCAATTCCAGTGAGCTTTACTGTATGAGCACTTTCTTGGGTCAAATTATTACATTTACAAATGTTCTTAGTTTGAAACTGATTTCTTTACTATATAATTATGGTTACATTCATGATTATTTGGGTCTTTTGAGGAAAGGGCTTTAATTATCTCAGTTTTATCTCACAAATTAAAAAATAAGGAAAATCTGCATTTGTAGTGCAGAGATTTTAATCCTTGTCTGGTTTTACTGCTTCATGGTATATCATTTATTGCCTTCTTCCCCTGCCTAAAATTCTAAGCCTTTTGCATTGCTGTGAGGGCCTCTGTTTCCCAATTATTTCAATATTATTCTCAACCAAAAATGCTGCTAGAATGTTTAGTTAACAAAAGGAGAAGAAAAGTTATCCCAACTTCCAACTTGTTTTCAGCATTAGGACACAAGATTGCATCATGATAAACTGACCAAAGAGGGAAAAGCCCGAGTGTGTGTGTAGCCTTGCTTACAAACACAGAGCAGCACATGGATTTACTCATGGAACATGCTTTTTCTCCCTGCAGGATGACTGTGGCCAGTTCCCTTACAATGCAAACACCCAGATCCACTGGGTGTCCTTCCTGGACGGGCGCCAGCGAGTGCTGCTCTTCACAGATGATGTCGCACTGGTTTCTAAGGCACGACAAGCAGAGGAGCTGGAGCAACCTGATCAGGAAATAAACCTGTCAATCCATAGCCTTGGACTGTCTCTGGTTAACAATGAAAATAAAAAGGAAATCTCTTACATCGGAATTACTAGGTACTGCACGTGGAAGCCTAAATGTTCCTTTCAAAAATCAAGATTTGTCAGCTTCATTTAATTTTAGTAATAGAGTTGAAGGGGATTTATTTCCAATTAAGTTAAATGGAACCTTTTTAATTAAAATTAAGGTTTGCCTTTATTTTTATTGTGGAATTAGAAACAATAGGATTTAACTTTTATTTAACTTATATTAAAAAAAAAAGGGGGTTTTGATCCTGAGAAATTGGAATAATATATTTTACATGGTTTACATGAATAAGAAAGGTATAAGGACTCTGAACTTGTTAACTTTGTTATTTGTCTTGCAGTTCTGGTGTTGTTTGGGAAAGGAAACCAAAACACAAGTGGAAACCATTTAATCAAAAGCAAATAAACCTGTTGGAACAAGCCTATCAAAAGTATCTCTCCAAGACAGCTTTCCAAGGTCCTGGTTGGCATAAACTGGACAGCAACACTGAGGTATGTGTTGAGTTTGTGTTTAAATGTTGGCAGAACACCTGCAAGAAGTAAATCAGATTTCTGTTTTGCTCAGTAAGGATAGATGTTGTGTTAAGAGAAACAGAAAGTGACCTTTTTGTTCGAATAGTTACACATTTCACACAGTAGAATGCTTTTGTGTTGTGGTGATACTGAGGCAGTATCCAGACTTCTATTCTGAAGTAAAAAATCTCAAAGAATTTTGGTTTTGCATGGTAGAAAAGATTACTGGGTGTGTGCATGTTAGTTGTGAACTATATTCACAAAAATTCTTTGTAGAAATCTTAGTTTTATCTTCTTAGTAACTGCAGTTCCCATTACTTGATAGGGTAAAGGAGCCTGTAGCATTCAAAGGCTCTTGAAATTAATTCACTTACTTGAACCTTTTCAGACATTAATTATACATACCTGTTCTCCATGCATAAAATTAATGTATTCAAGTGGGTAGTTCAGTAGAGGCATTTCATAGTAGCATAATATGGCTTGTTTTCTGTATCATCCATCATCCTTTCTTTTGAAAAGCACACGGATCCCCTCAGCTCTGGGCATAGTTAGGTTTGGTATGTGGCACTGTAATGCCCTTACAGTACGTGGTATCCAAGCCTTCCATCAGGAGGTCATTGCATTTGGCTCCAGATAAAGGAGAGCTCTTTGCTTCTGTTCCTCATAACTTAAGTGGTTCAGGAGCAAGGTAAAAGTGTCAGCTGCATGTAAATATATTTAATTATGCCAGTGTAATATATAACTCATAAAGAATTAGTTGCTAAGATGGCACAGAGGTTTGTGCCTGGGGCAACTGCAGCTGCAGTGTGATGTCCTGGTCAGACTAACCATGGGCTTAGGTACTGTCCTTGTAGAGAATCAGAGTAATTCAGTAGCCATGTGATTGGGTCAGGAAATAAGGGAAACCACAGGTTTTATTTGCTGGTCTGTTACATAGCATTTTATTATTTCTCAGCCCATGTTAACTCTGCTTTCTTACATTTCCAGGTGAATTTCAGTAAGTTTCCAATGGAAATGCGACTCCCAGTCAGATGCAGCATCCGCCGCAACTTCCTGTCAGGAATTCAGGTGGAATTCAAACAGTCCCCTCACCAGAGAAGCTTGCGGGCTCAGCTGTGCTGGCTGCAGGTACCATCCCTCCTCGGGGCCTATCCACTGCAGAGGCACATTAAGGCTTTGATTTTGTTCATCTCTGTGGAGAAGTGTCTCCAAATCTGGGGCGTGTGCTGCTCTGCTCAGTCAGAGGAGCGTTTCGTTCTCACTTTTGCCGAGGGTAGTTTTCAGTGTTCTGGTCAGTGTGTGCCATCAGGGCCGGCCATCAGAGTCGTGGTGGGCATGGAGCTGTGTGAGCATCCCCTGGGCAACACGTCCAGCCCTCGGACCTTCTGTAACTCAGTGGGTAGCACTCCACAGCAGCACCAGAGCCGTCCTTCCGCTCTGTGCTCCTGCCCCCCAGAGAAGTGTGACATTCTTCTTGATCACAATCTACAAGCAAGTTTTACAGCCCTTCTAAAACAGGAATTGTGTTTGATTGTCAGGTCACTAAAATATTCCTGTAATGTTGCAATACATTTTTAGGTTGATAATCAATTACCAGGATCGATGTTTCCTGTTGTGTTTCATCCTGTCACCCCTCCCAAGTCAATTGCTTTGGACTCAGGTAAGAGAAAGCCTGTGGCAATATTAGACTTATCCAGCCTTGAACCTAGGAACTTGGCAATTTATCTGTGACATGTACTTAGCTTTTCTTTTCTTCTCTTTAGAACCAAAACCCTTCATTGACATCAGTGTCATCACTAGATTCAATGAATACAGCAAAGTGCTGCAATTCAAGTGAGTTTAACAGTGTGTTGTAATACAGTTATAGGGATTTAATGTATTGTAGAAGGGAACTTTGTTCTAAAGTTTGTTGTTCTATCCAAACATCTCTTGGCTTTGGATGGAGGTTTTAGATGTCTCCAGTGAAAAAAGATCATTCTAAAACAAACTTATTTTTAGAAAATAGGAGCTGTGACCACATGATGGGGCTGTTATGCAGATTCTCTAGTAATCAGAATTATTTCCTTCTAGTATCAGAGCTGTGTGTCTGGCTGTTGCACAGTGCTGGGTGCTTGGTGCCCTAAAAACAAATAACTTGTACAGTCTCTAATGTGGCCCAGGGCAGTGTGAAATGTTTGCTCTTTAGTCAATATGTCTGGGGGTTTTGTGCTAAAAATGAGACAAAAACATTATACTGATGGTTTCTAATGCAAATATCCGTACCCAGCTAGTGTGGATGTCATATTTGAGGATGGTGAATTTTAATAAAATAAATATTCAGTAACGTGACTTGAGGAGAGTCAGTTGGGTAAGAAGAAAAATATATATTGCTTAGGTTATGTTATCCATGAGGCACCTGGAATCATAATGTGGGAATGTAGGAAGTATTTTGTGATGGTTTTTAGATAAATTTTGGAAGTGTTAGGGTTGAATAACCCATAATAATGTAGAGCTTTGCTGACTGTACTTTAACTTGATACTGTAGATTGGAAATCTTGCATAGCAAACCTTCAGTTGTGCAGCGTAAGCCTGTGATATTTCAGTTGAACTTCTCAAAGAATGCACTATTTATTCTTCCCATTATAGGTACTTCATGGTTCTTATCCAGGAAATGGCACTGAAAATCGATCAGGGATTTTTAGGAGCACTCGGTGAACTTTTCACTCCATCTACTGACCCAGAAGCTGAAAGACAAAGGGTAATGTATAAGAGAAACAGAGTTCTGCTGGAACTTCATGGTACTAGTGTGGCAATTTCCTGGAAATTTCAATTCAAATGCGTGAATATTGCATTTGACAACAGTGAATCAAGGGACAGGATGAGATAATTCTGTATTTCTGTTGCACACTGGCTGTGAGCATTACTAAGTGACATGTTTGAGTAACTGATACCTGGGTATGTGTAGCTGTTTTCTGCTCTTTGAATGGTTTGTTAGTGGATGACATAACTGTCAGTTGTGGCTACAGAGTGTTAAGGGTGTATGAGAAATTAGGCCAGGTTACAGAGTGGACTTTTGTTTGTCCTTATCTTTAGAGAGTAGAAGGAATAGGATTTTCATAGCTCTAAAGAAAATCTTATATAGGTAGACCTCAGAAAGGTCGCATGTTGTTCTACTGCATGTAGAAGAGTCATTCTTACAAGTTTCTTTTACTTAGAAGTTGTATTTTCAGATGTACTGTATAAAAATTATAATTTTGTGAAGAAATACAAAAAATTGCAAAGAACCTTCGGAAGTGATACTTTTAGTGATTGAGGAAATTAAGTGAATATCAGTATAGTACAAAATAAAAACATTACCTAGAAATTGTTGAATTGTGTGTATGTTTTTTTTTGTTTGTTTTTGTGGCATTGTGTGTTTTTTTTGTGTTGCTTTTTTTTTTCTTTTTTATACCCTGAATTCAAGAAATACAGTAATACATTTATATTTAATTAGTTAGTTAACTGTATTTTACTATGATTATTGTTTCTACTGTTTTTATATATATATATAAAAATACATGTATTTAGATGTACGATTAATTATATTACATATATGCTGATGAGATAAACTTCCTTTTTTTCCTTTTCATTTTTAAATAATAAAACCAGTCCAAATTAATTCAGCAAGATGTGGATGCATTGAACACAGAGCTAATGGAGTCTTCCCTAACAGACCTGTCAATGCTCAGCTTCTTTGAGCACTTCCACATTTCTCCAATTAAGGTATGCAATTTTGGTTATCAAAACCCCTGATATCAATCATCTCTTAATCCCTTATACGAAATACATCCCTAGGGAGGATTTTATTCTCTGGAATTTAATACTTTGATGGAAAACTGTCTTTGTTGCCCATCAGTACAAACAGACCTTTAACCATTACTAAGTGGGAGAGTCAATGGGTATAATAATGATGGAAGCCAGATAAAATGTTGGCCTGAAGTATCCAAGGCATGTACCATAAATTGTAATAAAATACACTTTCATGGGCTGGTCTTCAGGTCTCTCTTGAAGCAGTGAGATTGTTTTGGAGCAAGAGAGGTAAGATCACCAGTAATGAGACATTATTCTGAATCAACAGAATTCTTCTCTAAGGCAGTCAGTTGGAATAAGAATTTAGAGGGAGGACATTTACTTACTTTCCTTTCCCTTTCACTGAAGATATAAAGACAGACATAAACCCCAATAGAGATGATTAAAATGTAGTGCTTTTTTTCAGCTTTTTGCTTATTTCATGAGGTATCTGTTAGGCTGATCTTAGATTCTGGGGGTTTTTTCTGATATGATCATGCTTATAAACTTAGAAGAGCATGGTGAAGCCAGGGAAAGCACTGGAGCAACAAGACACAGTTGTGATATTTGAACATTATTATTGTCTGCTTGGTCTGGCTAAAGATGTTGAAGAAACAGAATTTTTAAGTTTCTTTTGCATCTTTATTTGAAATGTCAGAAAAGCTGCTTGTTAAAGTACAGGAAGGGGCTGCTTTTTCATTCCTGTATTTTTCACCTGAATGCAGTAGACTTTGCTTGATATTTGGATCCACTGCATAGTGGAAAGACTGAAAATTGCTCTGTGGCCTCTTGAAAATAATGGCGATTTGGAATCTTGAAAAAGTCAAATGTAGAGTTAACTGCTGTGCCCTCTTGTGAGTGAGCAGAAGGGGGAATATTGATTATGGTGATGAACAAGGGAAAACAGCTTTCTGTTGCACTTTCCACTCTTATACAAAGTGTGGTGTTTGTTTTTTTAAAAGTAATTGTCTTACCAACACTAAAATTTTTCTGTTTTACAGTGTTAAAGGCAGTTCTACAAAGTTTGTTCCTCCAAGAGTTGTAAAAATACACACAAGCTAGTTAACTAAATCAGTTTAAATTTTAGCTCATTGTTTTTACAGAAGTTTACTGATGTAAATACAACAAAAGTTAAACTTCTAGGGCAGTTGGACCCTTCTCTGTATGGAAATATAAATACCTATGTATTATTTTTTGAAATTGAATGTTTCTTCAGAGAGAGTAAAAATATACTTACCACTCTTTCACCACTAATTTTTTTGCATGTGCACCACACAATCTGTCTGCTGTGGTTTGGGGGTTTTTTTGGTCTTAATTTGTCTTGTTTCACTAATTTTATCTTGACAGTTGCATTTGAGTTTATCTCTGTCTTCTGGTGGAGAAGCGTCAGACAAGGGGGAAGACATGATAGCCATCCATTCTCTGAATTTGCTGTTGAAAAGTATTGGAGCTACTCTGACAGATGTGGATGATGTTATTTTCAAGTAAGCTGATAACATTGGTAGTTTTCTTTAATACTTTGAAGCTACTTATACACTCAGTGTTTGGATCCATGGTGAACTTTGCTGACTGACTCTAGTATAAGTGGTTAAAGCCTTGGGGAAAAAGAAGGAATGAGGGATGATGGGGTGTGGGATCCTTTTTAAGAGAATAGGCCTTCAGGATTATCTGAAGGAATTGAAGGAGGAAGGATATCTGGAACTAATGTGTGATTCCTTGTCTTTCAGACTTGCTTTCTTTGAAATTCGATACCAGTTCTACAAGAGAGATCAGCTGATGAAGAGAGTTGTCAGACATTACAGTGAACAAGTAAGCTCATCTGGTCAAGTCTTTGTGTGTAATTTTTTGTGTGTGTCTTAGAGAATGTAGAAAATAGGAAAGCAAAGGTGAATACCTCTGAAAGATACTAATTTTTTATTTCTTGGTACTGAAGTAGGAATCTGGTGACACGTTATGGAAATGTAAACATGGAAGTGTCCTGAAAATGTGTTTTAAAATTTTTAAATGATTCCTTCTATTCTTTTTATTTTTATCTTTTTTCCGTAATAGTATCTATTAGTTATCTCTGCAGATAATATATAGTTTGCCCAAGCCTATCGTGGTTCTAGTAGGAATACTTAGTTGAGTATCCAACACTTTTCTTGGGTAATAAATTAAAAATGTACCAGCCTCAGGTTCTGCCACGAACTCTGTGTAACAAGGCTCATAACACTGCTTTTGGTTTTTGCTTTTTCCCCCCCGGTATTTAGTTCCTGAAGCAAATGTATGTCCTTGTACTTGGATTAGATGTTCTTGGAAATCCATTTGGCTTAATCAGAGGCTTGTCTGAGGGAGTTGAAGCTTTCTTTTATGAGCCATTCCAGGTATGACTCCCTGATTCTTTAACTTATTTTTATAATAGACTGATGGAATATGCTGGTAGAGTTATAGTTTTGTCCTCACTGAACTCCACGCCCTGAGCAGTAATTCTTTAACACTGATTTTAAAGAAATAACATATCCAGGTGGCCTTACTTGCATCAGTGTAAAGGAAATGCTAGTTATGCTTGAAACAGATGCATCAAAGTATTGTTTTGTGCTATTCATAATAAACTTCTTTTATAGGGTGCTGTTCAAGGACCTGAAGAATTTGCTGAAGGCTTTGTGATTGGTGTTAAAAGTCTTCTTGGACACACAGTGGGTAGGTGTCTTATTGTTACTGTTTTGATAAATACTGAGGTGGTGTTTCGCTGCTGAGTGTTTTCAGTTTGTCACACTGTTGTCAGTATTTGTGACACAGATCATTCATACCTCCTTGACCTGAGACCATCTAAATGTCTATTTTGGAGACTGAGCAACCTAAAGGAGAAACATTGAATATGTAACCAAATTAGTAACATGCTGTGGATGAATACGAAAAGTAATTTTAGTGGTCCTAAGATGTCTGGAGAAGCCTGAGAAGCGTTCTTAAGACCAGCTACTGTTACAATTGCCTTAGATTCTTATTTAGCTGTGCCTTACAGTAATTAGAGGAAATACTATTTCATCCAATATGCTACATAACATGTAGTGAAGTGGTGTCAGAGTTCCCTTTTGCGGTGTGTGTGGATATCTGAGCAGATTCCAGAGCTTTCTTATGTACAGCCTATAGTGTTTGCTCTGTGTACATTGATCATATCTGAAGGGAATTTGCTACAAACTTCTTGGCTTCTTGTGTGTTGTGTGTTGTTGTGAAAGAGCAGCTTTTGCTTTGTGCCCTGTTCCCTCAGGTGGTGCAGCAGGGGTGGTGTCCAGGATCACTGGTACTGTTGGGAAAGGCCTGGCTGCCATTACTCTGGATGAAGAATTCCAGCAGAAAAGGAGAGAGGAAATGGGTCGGCAGCCAAAGGACTTTGGGGAGAGCCTGGCCAAGGGAGGAAAAGGCTTGTTACGGGTATGGATTTGGAGTGTATCTTGTGCCAGTTTGTAATACAGGCTGGAAAACCACATGCAGGGGAGTCTCCTGCTGCTTTTGTCAGCTCATGAACTGAACAGAGACAAACAGGCAGTGGTTTAGAGGAGACTCAGTGTGGTGCCTCCACTGTAGTCATGTTTCTGGTCAGCCTGAGGAGTTGAAGTTAGGATCTTGAAATGGTAAAATGTATGAATTAACACTAATTTCTGCTGTGAATTATATAAACAAACAAATAATTACTCATGTTCAACCAATGTGTTGGGCAGTTAAAGTAACTGGGCCCTTACTTGGCCTTACAGTCAATTCTGTCATTCAAGTCAGTTGACTGTGTATTGTGAGCTTTGCCTCATAGTAGAAATTATATTCTCTGTGCTCAGGTCTTACAAAAACTGCTAGGTTTTCTTGACTTTAGGGAATGGGAACATAAAGCAAGAAGAATATGTATAAAAATAAATACTACTTTAGGTTGGAGATATTTTTTTTCTGGAATAGGAGCTGTGCAACCCCTGTATTTTTTGGTAACCTAAAATTGGGAACCCTTTCTCGTTGCTGAAAGATCACATCGCTCTCTGTGAGAAAACCCTCATGTATACAATGATTGAGAGGTCTGTATTTACAGGACTGCAGATTAAGTCTTCTAATAATTTCTATCACTCTCCATTCAAAATAAAAACAGTCAATGTATTTCTGAGTAATTACTTAGTAGTAAACATTGTGGAGTTGGTTTTGATACAATTGCTGAAATACTGGAAGTTACCTCAGGGCATTTTCATTCTTCTGCCTTAGTGTCTTTAAACGACTTGACCTTTAAAGTCTTGCAGAGTTATTTGCTGTTAATTTACCTTGCTCTAATTGGTGTCACTTACTCATGTCTGGGAGTCCTGGCAGCTCCCTGTTAGAGTGCAAGGAAAATAATTACTTAATTGTTGCAAGACTGGTGATTACTGTACAGCAGATTTATTAGTCCTGCCAACATAAATGTTTCTTCAGCTGATTCAGATTTTCCCCTGCTCTACTTGCCCTCAGTTACAATTTTCTTAAGAATATAAAGGAAAGAAACAAAACCAGACCCCCCAGCCAAACAGTGTTTCTGATATTGAACTTTAATGTAAAGTTTTAAAATGAAGGATGAGAGACAACAATTCCAGTTTATAAGTGGGAACTTTATCTTCTTTTTTTAGGGTGTTGTTGGAGGTGTGACAGGCATAATCACCAAACCAGTGGAAGGTAAGCACTACTTAAATGGTTTCTCAGTGCTTTACAATTTATTTTGTAATTTTAAGAAACATCAATCTAAATATAGTGATGCTAAGGCATAGCAAGATTTATATTTCAATTTCAAATGTCAGCTTATATGATGACTTCTTCAAATATTTTTATTATTGGCTTACCAACTTTTCAGTCTTTGTATGAGTTAAGAAAAGGTTTGTCCTCATGGTGTATTTTGTTAGGCCTACTGTAGTACCCAATTTATTGTTTAAAGCCAGAATAAAATACTAAAAATAATTAATTAAAAATCGCTAACTGAAAAGGTTTTTTGGGACTCCAAAATTTGGAGGGCTCTTAGAAAGCAAATTGGGTTTTATGCTGACATATTTGTTCCTGTTACTTCATCAGTATGATAGATGATGAAAAACATCCAAGACAAAATGCCCGTTTTTAATCTCCAAGTCACAGTGATTTCAGTGTTGGGAGTCAATTGTTACTGTGTTGTCCTTCACAGCTTTTGGGTGATACTTTGGAGTGTAATCCCTGTCTCATGGGTGGATGAACACACATGCTTTCTAAACACTCTTTGGCTGATCCACAGTTACGTATCACCAGACACATGTAATGGTTGAAATAGTTTGACTTCCATTACGTTTGTGCATCTGAGTGTCTTCAAAATATTTTGTTGTTACTGCCAGCCTATAAAAACTATCTATGGGCCTACAGTCCAGTATGAGCAGCAGGATCTTGTGATCATCTCAGTTCTGCTGCCTTTGGAGCTGGTAGGGTGTTAAGTGAACAGTGTTGTGTCTGAACAGACTGGGAAGCACAGTGTGACTTTGCACAGGTAGCTTTTTGCACCAGTGGATTGTGTGGAACCAATGGCTGTGGGCTGTTTCCAATACAGACCACTTCTGGAGCAGCAGTGGTTTAATTCTGGGGTTAATGTCTTCAAGGAGGTCGTGAAAACTGTTTCTGTTCCCTTTCTTTCAAAGGGGCTAAAAAAGAAGGTGCCGCTGGATTCTTCAAAGGGATTGGGAAGGGGCTGGTGGGAGTGGTGGCCCGCCCGACTGGAGGCATCGTGGACATGGCGAGCAGCACCTTCCAGGGCATCCAGAGGTACAGTGGCAGGCTTGAAGTACTGCCCATATGCTGGGTGCCAGTGGGAGGGAGGGTCCAGTAGTGCCACACAGTGATTTGTGTTAAATACAATATGCAGGATGATATGTGGGACTGGAGAATGTCCGTTAGCCTGTAGTGAATGTGATTTATAATGATCTGGAAATTGCTGCTTCAGAATAAACCTTGCAGTGTTGTAGTTCAGGTAGACAATAACTAATCAATTTTGTCCTTTCACTCCCTCACCTGATCAGAAAATAATTGAAAGACCTTGTGTAAATGTTACTTTTGAGGTAGGTTTGTGTACTGCTGAGTGCAAATACCTAAATGCCATTTAAACTTACTGTAAACAATTAGACCACTGAAATTTTCAGAGTAAAACTTCCCAGTTAGAAATTTGGTTTGCAGAAGCTCCTTGTGTTTTAAGGAGACCTTTGGATAGTGTGTGTAATAATTTACTGAGGGTTCTCAAGTTTATCTGCACCTGTGAGTAAACTTCTCCTACTTATTCTGTAGGTGTTTAATTGGCTAGTGCTACTTTGGATTTATTATTAGCAGTGTGTCTTTGCATCTGCAGGGTCCCCAGGAAGTGTCAGTGGGATATGTGGCAAGGGATGCACTGGGGAAACTCAGAATTCTGGCGTAAGCTCACCAGGATGTTGTTGCACTGTCCCTGGCAGGGCGGCAGAGTCCACTGAAGAAGTGTCCAACCTCCGTCCCCCGCGGCTCATCCGGGAAGACGGAATCATCCGGCCCTACAACAGGGTGGAAGCTGAGGGCTATGATTTATTTGAGGTATGTCTCCCATGGTAAATACACCTCAAGTCTTCTGCCCTGCAGGGTTCCATAAGGGCTAAGCTGTAAACAAGCTGCCAGGGATCTGTAGCCGTCATTAACTGTAGTGCAAATGTGCCCCAGCCTATTCCATAAGGCAAACCTGGACAGTGCTTGGGGTAAGCTGAATGCAGCAAGGAAACTGCAGCCTTGCTGTTATGTGATCTGTAATCACTTGTCTCATGCTCTGAAAGGAGGGAGGAGGATAAAAAAATTAGTAGGATTAAGATTTGAATATCTGGAAACAAAAACATTCTGATACTCAGTGCTAATTTTTGGCTTAATAACAAAGCTAAGGTTGGTTTACAAACTAAGCAACTTTTAAGTAAAAGATTAATAGAGCTTGAATTGTTTGGTCGTATCAGCAGTTGAAAAAACTGCATGAATTCTCAAAATATCACGTTTTAGTTTTTCCTTATGTTGTTCAGAATAGCAATCTGTCATAGCTACAGGCATTGTGTGGACGTTTAGGCTGCTTCCTCGTATGAAAGTGGCTAACATATGGAGGAGCAATAACATCAGTTTTCAATCCTAGATACTCAGAATCTCATTAATTTGTATGACTTCGTGTTCTTAAAACTTACCTTGAAATGCTTATTTTGTTGCTAAAAAGAGTAAAATAGCTGTCTGCATTAACATATTAAGACCAAAACTTGCATATTTGCTACTTGCTTCTAGATGGTCTTTTAAATCTTTATTTCCTGTTCAGCTTCTAATGATTCTTTTCTTTCTCCTTCTCTCCTGGCACACGCAGCAAGAACTGGACTAATGGAGTAAACATTTTCCATGTTTCTTCTCTGTTTCTGTCATGGTCTTTTATCTGCCTTAAGCGTTTAGGTTAAGGGCATGATTGCGTTTAGCAGAGGGAGTCCCTTTCATTGGTATCTTCTCTGTGTAGCAGTTGAATAAAACAGTGTTTCATGTTGTCCAGGCTAAGAAAACAAACTTGAATAACCGTCTTCAGTAAGATGAGATGAGTGAGTAAGATGGGAGAGACAGGGAGGGTTTGTTTCCTGTATATTTTTATTTTCTAAGGATTCTTAGCTCCTTAGGAATGGCAACAACAGAAGGCACTTGGGAAAAAAAATCATGGTAGGTTAGATCCTGAGCTCGTTTATTTATTAGCACTCAGGTAGAGCTGGGGAGTGAGCTGAGGGAGAAAGCAACATTTTGAGCAAAATGTAAAATAGTGAGATTGAATGGAATTCACTTCTGTGAAAGTGCTTATGATTCCGTGATCTAGAAATGCTGTTTCCACAGAAATGCTGAGAAAACGCCTCTTTGTGGTTTCTGTGCTATGCCATGGCCTGTCAGCTGCACACCCTATGACCCACTATGCCTTCAAGTTACCATTACTACTTCTTAATTAATATTTCTCAATTAAAACATACAGCCAGCTTAGTGGGCTGTGGATTTCATTCACAGAATCTTCTAAGGCTTTGCTGTTCAACATAATTGAAAAAGTGTAAACTTTCAGCTGTTAACAGGAACTTACATGCACACACACACATATATAAATATACATATATCTATTTCTAAACTAAGTGATGCCATAAATTTCATTACCAATACAGCATCCTAGAAATTAGCAAGCTAAGCTTAACAAGCTGTTGTCAGAGCAAATTTTTTGCCTATCATATGGGAAAAAATGTTGAACAGAAACATCTCTGCAGCCAATGCCTTTTTAGAATTTAGTGGTCAATTAAAATTGTTTAAAAACATTTAGTGAATTTTTTAAAGCTGATTAAGTGAAATTGAGTTGTGATATACTAAGCAGGTCGCATTCTTTCTTCTTGAGTTTTTAAAATTTTTTCACTATTTTTTTACATCTAGCTTAAAGGAATATGTGACACAAGTAACATTGAAGACTGGATATTATTCAGTTCCTGCACATCTAGTGTTTATATTTTTCTTAGTCCTAAATGGTGCAGATTGGAATTGTATGCTAACCAGGAGTGAATCCCCTGTAGAGTTCACTAAATATAGTTTATTTCTCTCAAGAAGCCACTTAATTGAATACAGAATTTTTTTTAATTAATTGATTTTGATTATTATACCGGAGGTCACTGTTGGGGAGGTTTTGTTTTCTAATGTAAAGTAGAAGCAAGAGGGGATCATGTCTTTACAGGAAATAGGATATTTAATGAGAAAGATGAGTCAGAAAGTCAGTTTTATGTGCGTTTACGAATTTAATCACAATAGGTACAAGTGCTGTTTGGGTTTGGATCCTGTGGTACAAGTAGTTTAACCAGAATCCCCACCCTCTCATTTATTTTAACTACATTTAATACATATGTCCCTTTAGACATATTACATCAAACATGCTTACAAGGTTGAAATCTTGCAAGGTTAGCTTAAGGAGTAGATGCCTCAATCCAGTGATTGGATGAGAAAATGTTTCCCTTAAATACTTGTGTGTGAAATACAGACATTGGTAGACAATAGAGCTTGTCTTGGGAGGGGCATCTTAAAAGACAAGTTACTTTTTTTCACTGGTAAGTGGGTTTTTAGGTGCAAAATGAGGACAGGAGCCAGATGGAGTAGGTTGGTTCGCCTGTGTATGGTTGTTTCCCCAGTTCTTGTTCCCAGGAGTGATGGACGTGATGTAGAGAGGCTGTGTGGGGCTGTGCCTAGGCCCTGGCAGGGCAGATGTTGACCGCTGGCAGGGCAGATGTGACCCCTGGCAGGGCAGATGTTGACCCCTGGCAGGGCAGATGCGACCCCTGGCAGGCCGTGCCTCTGGCTCCTGCAGCGTGAGCAGGACACTGTTCAGTTAAACATAAATGCACAGCTGGGCAACTCAAAGGACAGAAGGGGCCACTCTGGGACAGTTGTTTTCCAAGGAATGAGTTCTCCTCCCTGTATGAGGAGCGTTTGCAGCTGAGGAGATCTGCTGGCTTGGGAGATGAAGGCCTTTGGCTTGGTGGGTCTCTGCCTGGCTTTGCAGGGCAGGCTGTGCCCCCCCAGCTCTGCAGGGCTGACAGGGGGACTCATACATTATTCAGTGCCGTGGCAGGACCAGGTTTCATTTCCCAGTTAAAGCATGGAGCTTCATAAAGAATGCAGAACCCCTCGTGAATAATTGAGGCAGGGTGGGGAGCCTGTTGTGTGGCAGAGCACAGGCTATGCTGGAACTGCGCGTTCTATTTCTGGTTGCCTCCCTGTTCTGCTGGGTAAATCCGCACTGCTCCTTTCACTTCCTTGGAAAATAAGAATGAGTTAACTTCTTCAAAGTGCTCTAGTCTGCCAGAAAAAGAACAGCTCTTGATAAAGATGTCTGAATTTGAAGAGTGTGCAGATCATGGAGTGATTTACATCAAGTGCAACCCCCTTTTTACATAATGGCACCGCCACTGTGCTGGCATCGATCAGGTGGGCTGGGAGCCGCTCTGGGAAATGCTGCATCTTGCAGGCACAGCCCTCGGAGGGAGCTCTTCCTGCAGTACCATATTGCACACACACACTAAAAATACTACTGGGATTGTTTCTGAAGTGATGAGAAACGGGCTTTCTCTCCAAAGCTCTGAGTTTGAAAAGAGAAACATGCTTATGAATAAATCTGTTTAAATATGTGGCATGTCTAATTTCTTCATGTTCAACGAAAGGATTTAGAATATGGATTGCAGCCTTTGAGTTGCAGTCTTCACGTGGTGGGTTTTCTATTGCTTAAATTTGTGACTTGTTTTTGAGGCAGTTATGGTTCAGGTATAAAATGTGAGTTCTTGTTTTGATTTTAGTCATACCCTGCCATCTTTCTTCTAAGGTTTTGAAGACACTTTGAGATAAGCAGTCTCACTGGCAGATTTTTTTCCTTTCTTGTATGTTGAACAGTTTCAGGAATTTTTAAGATGGTCAGAAAGGGATATTTTTTTATAGATCATGTCAACCTTGTGGTTGTGATTGCTGTAAAATGCGGAATTTAACTGTATGTCAAAACATCACATCACTAGAGAGCAAGTCCAGGAAAATACTGTGTGTTGATTTCAGCTCTTGAATATTCATCCACTTTGGGGCTTAAAGGGTTTTTGGGGTTGTTTGTATGATGTATGATGATGCTTTAAGACATTTGGTGAACTTGTAAATATATGAAAATAAAATGCAGATATAAATAAATGTTGAACCCTCTTTTAATTGATTCTTATGTAAGCTGATCTTTCAAATTTTGGTTACTTAAACTACACAGTGTTCTTATCCTGTATGGTTGATGATAAACAGATTAATGGAGTGGAGCTTTTATTGTCTTCTTAGCCAGTTTTATGGGTCCTGCTGTGGTTATACAGAGGGAAATTTATGTTTACAAGAAAAAACTAAAAACATACTGAATTTTTAGTTCTTCTTCTTCAGTTCATTCTTTGTAGTTTGTCAGAAAGAACTGGAGGAATTTACTGTTATGCAGAGGCTGAATTCCACAGTCACAGCTGTCCAATGTACTGAAAGTCATCTCACTTGGCTCTGAAGAACATCAACCCCGTTTTGGGGCATCCAGTTGCAGGCACTTGCTAAATGTGGCTCTGGAGTGCCTGCCCTCTGTACCCGGGAACTCTTCCTTGTGTGTCTCATCTTCCTCCACAGGAGCTACACCTTTTCCATTAGAGCAGATTGTACAATAAAAAAGGTTCTTGTGTTGGCTTAGAGGGTACATAGCTAACATGCATTGACATTGTGCCTATATAACTTTCTTGCTAATTTTTACTAATTAAACATTATTTACAAGTGGAATGTGTATTTTGTCAAGACTTTTTGCATATGAGGAGAACCAGTAGTTGGCACAGATTTCTTCTCATACTCACTTAGAGGTTGGGTTTTATTATTATTAATTTCATAATCTTTTTCTTCATGATGTTTTCATGTGTGTTCCTTTCCCATGAATATGTTCTTGTGTCACCCTGTGAATCTTGTTGCCTTTAATCCAGTGTTACTGTGAGTGTGATGTGGGGATGGCTGAGACCGTTTGGTGCTGGTCTGTGTTGAAAGAATGTTGTAAACATGGTGACTTGTGCTCAGAAACTTCATACTTCAGTTAAACAACATGTACAGAATAGGAAATCTGAAAAAATATTAATTAATAGCTGCTGAAAAAAATCCTAGGAGCCCTTCAGTACTCCATTTCCAACCTTTTTATGTAGTCCTAATTTGTCACTTGAGTTGTAGTTGCCTAACCAAAACATGATGAGTAATTTAACTTTCATCTGCCTTCATATTTTGGAAGTTGAATAGGCATATCTGTCAGAACCTGGTCTTGAGGTGCATTGGGAATTTGTGTCTTGATAGTTTCTTTCTAAGGATCCGGGTCACGTGCTGCCTCCTTTTCAAGGTACTGGTGCAGGATTTCCCTCTTGAATGAAGTCTGCAGCATGGTGTGTAGCAGAATGGACATTACTAAACAGAAAGGGAATTAAAGCTGAGGAAATAGTCTGGTACTGTAGTGTCAATGTTCCACCTTGGAGTGGAACAGATCAGACCTTGCAGTGACTCAGACTCAGCCTGCCTTTAAAGAACTGCTTCAGTGAGCCTTTTTAAAAGGCTTTGATATTGAAGACACCACTTTGAATTTTCTTTGTACAACCCCAAAATTACTTGTGTTTCAGAAATTGCACATCAGGAAGCTGGAGAAAGAGATGTATCGATGCCACTGTGCACTTCCAAGAGGCAGAAGAGCAAACCTTATTGTTACCAACAGGTATGAAGATTTGAAGGTTTTCTAAGGGCTTGGCATGATTTCAGCTTGGGAATTAGACACCTCGCTTATTCTAAACAGATTGCTATTCTCTGCATATGTACCTTCCTTAGCTATTTTTTCTTGATTTAAAAAATACATTATTTTGTTTCCTTTTTGGAAAATGTAATCTGGTTTTGATGTCAGTGCTGAATACTAATTTGGGAAGACAGTTCATTCTGATATCAGTGATCCTGTCATCATACTGGAGGGAAAAAATCTTTTTTCTTTGTTTTTCATTTTTCAAATTAGCTTGTGATGTTAACAGTCAAGCCGGTGGTTTGATAATGCGCATGTTTACAATCTTGTTAGTTACAGGATATTCTAAATGAAGTCTTAAGTTTTGTAGGAGCATGAAAATTAGTATTTAACTCATTAGACAGTTTTTGGAATTCGGGATGTTGCCAGTCTTGGCTACTCAGTTTGAGGATGCAATTCTAAATATATTTGGATGATGAAAAAGGATTATGATCTCCACATCCCATGTGCCACCAATTTGCACTTTCCTGAGTGTGTGAGATAGTCTCATACAAAGTAAGACCATGGAGTCATCCCCCATGTTTGTTTTATAAAGACACCTCAGAGTTCCTGCTGCAGCTGAACAAGCTTTGTCAAGATACTGAGCAGTCTCAGGGAATGATAACTGAGTGGTTTAGTTATCTGCACCTCCAGATAAATCCCAGAATATGCTGGGCTGGAAGGGACCCACAAGGGTCAAGTCCAACCCTCAGCCCTGCACAGGCCCATCCCCAAGAGTCACATCCTGTGTCCCAGGGCATCATCCAAACACTCCTGGAGCTCTGGCAGCCTTGGGGCTGTGCCCACTGCCCTGGGGAGCCTGGGCAGTGCCCACCACCCTCTGGGGGAAGAACCTTTCCCTGAGATCCACCTGACGCTGCCCTGACACAACTCCAGCCATTCCCTGGGTGCTGTCCCTGGTCACAGAGAGCAGAGATCGGTGCCTGCCCCTCCTCTGCCCCTCCTGAGAAATTGCACTTCTCTCCTTCTCCTCATTCTTCTCGATGTGCACAGAAGTTGTAGTAGAGCTCCAGTCCGAGCTGTCTCCTGGTCTGGCCCTGGTGTGCTCGCTGGGTGGAGCTCGGAGGTGCTGAAGGAACAACGAGCAGCTCAAGTACCAAGTGAGAGCTGTTGGCCCTGGCCACAGTGGTTGTGTCCCTGTGCAGCTGTTTGAGTGCCCCCATTTGATACAGCCTGGCTTGCAGGGACTGATTTGAATCAACTGATGACCGCCAGTATCTGAATCTAGTGAAATGTTTGGGGGTCTGGCTGGGTTCTGGTTAAGTTGGGCTGCTCATACTCTATAATGTCGTAGATCATCTATGAGTTTTAAAGGCTAAGTGATTGTCTCAGAATATCATAAGGAAATACAGGCCCACTGTGAGTGGATACTTTTAACCGTCATAGAAGAATGCCTTCTTAAACACATTTTCATTTTGTTTTGCTTTTCCAGCGAAGTTCTAGTCCCAGGGAGAAACTGAGTATTAACTTCTCTTTTATTCTGAGCAGGAGAGTGATATATGTGAAAGAAGTGGAAATCTTGGGCCATTTAACAACAGAGTGGGATCACTTATTTGAAGAGTTCACACGCAATCCCTCCTATGAAGCAAATATTTTAAGATTAACTGTTTGGGTAAGAAAAGCACATCAACTTCCTTCTGTTTAACACTGGAGGTCCAAACATGCTCTTCTCTTACTTATGGTTCTAATTTCTAACTAAGGGACTATGTGACAGGATCTACGTAAAATTTCTTGAAAGTAGGAGTTGGGCTGGGCAGACACCATGCTGAAATCTAACCTGAAGTTGACATTCAAGCCCTCTAAGCATCAGATTGTGCATTCTTGTTTTGTGAGTCATCTGAAGCACATTTTTGTTCCCCTCTGCAGCAGGATCAAAGGATGTTCCAAAGAAAGGACAGTACAGGTCATGAATGTGTAAAGACAGTTCAGCTTTGGGACGAAACTGCAGCAAAGGTATATCCTTTTTTTTTATTTCCCCCATTCTTCTTCTTTCCTTATGATATTGTTATCAGTTGTTGAAACTCAGCATGTTAAAAAGATGGCAATGTTAAGAGACCCGTTATGGAATGGGCTGCTGTGCCTGTGGATCACTTCTTATGGTTTCATGTTCAAAAATGAGTTAAACCAAGAGAATGATGAAGCAAGATAGTCCAAAGCATTAGAGAGTTTACGCAATAATAATTTAAGGTTGAAGTTGCATTGTCTCATATTTTGGATATTAAAACTCATTAAAGAAAAATTTCCAATATCTATCGTATTAGGCTGCATTAGATTCACTGTAGTCTTTAGGATTCAAAATACCTTCTACCACATCCTCATTATTCCAAGATGGCTAGACTAACCCAGTAAATGGACCTTGTACAAAAAGGCCTGCTTAGATTCCTCCCTCCCCATGTCTGTTTTTTCTACTATTTATGTCTAA
Organism: Grallaria varia; assembly: GCA_013396735.1. NCBI lineage: Eukaryota > Metazoa > Chordata > Aves > Passeriformes > Formicariidae > Grallaria > Grallaria varia. The sequence continues at coordinate 171,966 of VWZG01009295.1, read as the reverse complement.
ATGTTTGCTCCTGTTGGTGCTGGGGAGGCTGATCTGTTACATGAGCTCTTGTTCTGTGGGTGCTGGCTCTCTCAGGTAACTCATACAAGCTGATCTACGACTTTATATAAACTCCAGGATTTACCTAGGAAAGACTGTGTCCTACTGCATCGTTGTCAGGTGCTGGGAGAGGAGGAGTTCTCCCTGATACCAGAAGGGGAATCAATTAGATCCACAGTATTTTTGAAGCACAATTGAAATTGTAACTCGGGTACATGCCAAGTCAGCAGCTGGAATCAGAATCAGGGCCAAATTGCTGCTATTAAATTGATCAAGCCTTCTAAAAGAATGGGTTAGACTGGGGAAGAAAAAAATTGCTATAATTTTGAGGGCCTTTATCTACTGGAAGACTCTGTTATTTCTTTATTGTGTCTTGTCTGAAAAAGTGCCCTCAGCTTTTTCTTGCAGTGTGTCTTCCAAATCACACCTGGAGTTAACTAATTTAAGTCCTTTAGTTTGTCCATGTCTCAGTGACCTGGCCAAAGCTGGAGCATTGTACAGAACACACGAGCCACACTAGAATGGTGCTTCCTTGTGTTTAATTACCCTTTTTGGTGTTATGTTCTGACTGCACGTTCCTTTGCCGGTGTTTGTGCTGGTATCTATACATGGATTTTTCTGTTCTCAAGTGTAACACCACCCAATTACTTTCTGATTCTTGAGTTTATCAGTATTACCCTTGGTCTTGCACCTCCCTTTTTAACGTAATGCCATTTGTATCACTGTAACAATTTGATAGGAAGAGTGTGCTTCAGAAATACCTGTCCCCTCTCTGGAGAGTGCTGTAGTGCCCTTTGTATGCAGGTGAAACGAATGTCTTTAACATCACGTTAAAGCTCTCTGTAGCTTCTGGTTCTGTCTCCCTCCAAAACCAGGGAAAGGTTTTATGTTTGTCTTTCAGTGCTCTGAATCTTTTCCCAGCCTCCACAAGTTATCAGAAATCCATAAATGTTTGGAATCCTCCAAGCACACCTGATGCAAGTTATTCGTCCATGCAGCTCAGCTTATTCTGGAATATTCATTGTTGTAGAAATGAGTTTTACTTTTGTTGAAGTCATGGCTTAAAAAAAGCCCTTACAAGCTTTTCAAACACTTCAGCTTTCACCCAAAGCTGGAATTACTCAGTTGAAATCAGGGACCATCTGAGCTACCCCAGGGCATGGCTGGGTTTGGGTTTTTCCTCCCTAGACATTTACACATGTTACACTGACATTAATTTTCTCAGACTAGAAATATGTTAATATTATGTATATATCCATTTTATGCATAATGCACAATATGTTTAATGTTAGGCAGTTGAGACATGGGGGTTTTAACTCTTAGATTGTATTCAGGAATTAAATAAAAATGGCTGATTTAGTTGAGTTATTTCTAATTTTAGAATTATTGCTAGGTTCTATTTTAATTCATCCCTTTCTGGATTTCAGCTAACTATCCAGTTTGTGTGGTTTTCCTTGTAAATATTATCAAAAGTGCCTGCTGTCATTTATAACTTCCTTTAATTGTTGTGAATGATTCTCTTACATTTACGGATAATGTAATTCTGTTACAAAATGACTTTGGGCTGAACAGAGTCCTCTTCTGGAGCTCTTTAGCTCAGACTGAGGGTTATAGTTGTAGGCTCTCAATACTTCTCTATCTGTTTTATAAGTAAAAAAAAAATTGATTAATTTGATCTGGTACTGTATTTTCCTCAAAAGACCTTATTCTTATAGCATTCAAACTTCTGCTTAAAAATAACATGTAGGAACAGGAACAGAGCATGTCAAGAGCTGACGTGCCAGTTAATGGATCCAGCATGTTGCAGTACTTGATCAGTATGTTTGTTTAAGTCATTTGATCCCATAATATCACATATTCAGTGAAGACAGAAGGAATGCTTCCTTTAATGTGTGTTGGTGGATCTGCCTTAGGTGAAATGGCTGTTGAAATGCTGACTGCTGGTTCACAGTGTGGCTGTGACTGGGCCAGGCTGCAGGTCCCAGTGGGCTCACTGGGTAGGGAGCTCCTGCCTGAGGTTTTAATGACCTGGCTTGGAAAGCCTCTTGAGCAGGGTAGTATTGGAAATATCGTTTGGGTATTTGTGTGAAAGGAGATCACTTGTCTTGGGGTGCTGCCTGAGCACCAAATTTACTTCATTGGGAATAACATCATTAATGTCACTAGAAAATTCAGAGTGGATTGACAATGTCACTGGAACTTTTTCTGGGCGTGACTCAGGAGCTAAGTAACTTAAACTAGTCTCTCTGTATGTAGGTTTTAATTAGTGTGTGTTGAAATGAGCTATGTTTTAGTAGCATCTTACAGAAGAAAATTGCAGATCGTGTCCTTCAATTTTTCTCTTTTTTCACTGTGTTGTTTTACAGTGGATTTGTTGTGCCATTCAGGAAGCTCTGGCAACCAGAAAGCAGCAGAAGCTGGTGAAACGAGCATCACTGCAGTTGAAGAAACCAGTGTCTTGATAATGACAGGATTTGTGGGTCTGACCTTTGGTATGCAATTTTCTCCCTAAAATTGATTAGAAGCAACATGGAAACCTTGGGCCAAAAGTATAGATAAAATGCCTGAGGTCTTCTTTCAAACTTGACAGCCATTAGCACTTTAGTTTCAGAAGTTATGCCTCTGTGGGAAACTGTGGATTTCATTATTCTAAAACACACATTTAAACTGAAAAGTTACAATTTTTGATAAAAAGTGTTCCCACTCTGAAATTTTATTTTCTGCCCTTTTTTATGTCTGGGGAATGGATTCTGTAATAAAGTGTTATCTTATTTGCACTGTAAGTTTATGGTTTGCAGACAGGTTGTAGTACTTGTGGTTCTAGTGTTTTGCAAAATGAAGTACTTCTGTTAGTGACTGAAGCTAATTAAAAAATCCTTCTATTTTAGGCAGCATTCTCCTTAAATTAAGAAAGAGGTGTACACAATTTATCTACTGTAGTTTCATCGCTTTCTGTTTAGTATTCAAAAATACTGCATTGGAGCAACATAAGAATAAGTATAAATGAAAGAAATAGACTCCTGTCTGGATATGCTTGCTTGGGAATGTTGTCACACTGTAAATGAAAATATGCACTTTAAAAATGGAAATTACTCTTCACTAGTCATGTGCATGTATATGGTTTTGGTTGTATCACTGTAGCTTAGAGACTTTTCCAGGGGGAACAGCACACTAGTTTTAGCATTGGCTCTCAAAAGCTTAAATCAAAGTAATTAGCTTTCCATATTTTAGTGTATAGTCACCCCACTGGAAGAATGCCATCTCATTAAGTTAAAACTCACTTCTGACACACCATTTTTGTTGCAGTGTCTCTTCCTGAGGACTGTTTGCATTCAGTTCAGCAGGATCTTTAGACACAAAGTAAGTGCCTGGGGCTCAGTGGTGTGAATAATCCCACGAGGTTCATTGAGACAAGTTCCATTCTTATCATGAGGCACAAACAGAAGTGTCTGAGTCAAGAGATTTTGAATTTAGTGATCAGTGAACTAAGAACTTTTGCTGTCAGTCCCTGGCTCTTGAATAAGATAACCAGTGTCCTTTTGAATGCTTACTCACGAAAATTTACTCTTTTTTACTTCATTTGGGAAGAATAATTTCTGATTTTTTAAATTTAATTTTGCACTAGGTAATAGCTATATGTATATATATATATGACAATATTTTTGCATATGTCTATTCAGTAAGTGGAGCAAGCAGGAGAACCAGGCCTGGATTTTCAAACTTTCTTTGTACTTAAGGGCTGGTGGATTCTATAAATGCACTCTTAACCTGTACCTGTGAGCTCACCGAAATTAGAAAGCTGAAGGCATTTCTAAGCTGCCAAACACAGAACTTTTAAGGAACATTGCAAAGATGATTTTATTGCTGTTGTATGCACATGGCTATTAATCCAGTTTGCTACTTGGGGAAAAAATGTGGTACAGCCTTTACTGCTGTGTTATCACCTGTTTTCTACAAAGCTCTGCTCGACCATTAAATAAATTACCTGTCTGGGTTGGATGTATTTCAAACCCATGATTAAAAGAAAGACAATAAATTTTTATATGCAAGTATTTGTGCTGTGATTTGAAGTATGTTCTATGCTGTTGGTTTGCCACGTGTCACTGACCCTTCACAGGTTGTTGGAGTCCCTGTGCTCTGCTCAAGAGCCTTGTACCCCTCAGCCTTTCTGACATCTTCTTTGCTGGCATCTCAGGGACACTTGTGTGTGTGCTGCCTCAACTTATTCTTGAAAATAGGCTTCCCTTTAGTCTGTGCACGTCTGGATGGTACCAGGTGCTTATATTTGGGTGGAGACTTGAAGCTCCAAACAGTTCTGAAGACACGTTTCTGACTCCGGTCTGCTGCTTGATTCAGTTATATACTTCCTCTTTTGGTTTTGGTAAACTTGCTGGCTTGAATTGTACCCAGTAGGTGTTTTGCTTTCTAACTTTGTGTGATTAGGTAAAATGAAGTCACCTCCTATTTAAAGGAGTCTGAAGAAGCCGCAGTGTTTATTTTGAACTGCAGATCTTTGCTCCCTGCATTTGAACGTCTGGCTGAAGTGATGGATCCCTTTGCCGCTTGGATCAGCACTCGGGAGGACAGGAGAGAGGAGTCCCATTTCCTGCTTCCATGAAGATGGATGTTTGGGACCAGGAGGGGGTTCCAGGGCTTGCCCTGTGCTTTCCTTGAGTGTTCCATTCCATGTTACCATGTCTTTCTGCCTCTGGTTTTGGAGTGGCCTTTAGCACAGCAGCCTCCTCTCCAGCCGCAAACACTGGTGGCTCTACCAAGGCTTTGCTGTCTGAATTTGGCAAATTTTTCCCCTGTTCCTTCTCCATTCTTTTCCTTAAGCTGGTGCATTTTCTTGAACTGGCTGACAGAGTTAAGGGACAAGGAGGCTCCCTTGTCTGCTCCTTTACTGTGTGTCCAGGCTAAGAACAACTGCAGAATTAAATCCTGTTTAGAAGATCTGTTGCAGTAAGAGCATGTTTTCAGTCAGTCTTGAGTGATGAATTTCAACCAGGTGCTGCAATGCTAAGCGAAGAGCTTTTTCAAAGATTTGGCCGCCTTTTTTCCCTTTCTTTTTTTTTCTCTCCTTTTTCTTTTTAACTGTCTGGCAGAAAAGTGTTTTTCTGTACCTTTAAGATTTTACACTTCTATGAAGCTCTAGAGTTTTTCAGTGTTACTGAGCACACTAAGTTGGCCAAACAGTTGAGATCTTCCTGCCTTGCAATGAGCTCCCAGAAGTTTTTGCTGTCTCAAAAGCCATGTTTTGCTGAATATTAAGACAGGAAAATTAGTGTTAATTAGAACTCCAAGCATTTAGGTCAGGCCTGGGTCCTTGCTTTGCTTCAGTTGCTCCATTGCTTTCTGGTTCATCAGTGGTTTCTCCAGCTCTTCAGAAGCATTTTTGTTTTACAAGGTGTGAATGAATGTTCAGTCCTTGCAAATGTTTTCTCAGTCTTGCCCGAGTTGAACGCTTTGGCCTCCTTTCTGAAACCTTCTCAGTCCTTGCTTCTTAGGTAAGGAACATTATACCCTTCCTTAATGTAGATCTGTTGCCTACTAACCATTTAAAAGGGAACTAGCAGAAAAATTTTAATAAAATCAAATTATCAAATTGTTTCATTGAAAAACATGCTAATATGCTTTTGCATTTTTGTGGAACCCTTTAATGCTTTTTTGAAAAATTAAGAAAATGATGTGAGAACTTTTGGAAAAGCTCATGGGTACATGTGATTCTTCACAGGATGGTGCTATCCACTTCCACTTTACTGTGGGCTTTTTAGGGAGCTTTTTACTTTGGGCAGAAATTCAATGGAAATTATCAATCTGGAGACAAATAAATCTTCACCTGCTGAAATGTTGTATTTTAAACATGCAGTCAGCTTCATTACTAATTTCTTACATGAGCTTGGTCCATCTTGCTGTTAACTGTTCAAAGGGATTTTTAGGATCTCCTTCAAATGGGAATTTTCATTGAATTTTATTTGGACTTTTTCCTCTTAAAATGACCCTTTATTTGTTCGCTACTACTAGTCATTCTCTGCTAGTCATTCTCAATTACACTAAGCCACCCACTAAAAGCTGCTAAAGTGAACTTTTGAAGAAACTAATACCATGACCATTCCCACCCCATAACATGCTTAAACCCCTCAGATTGTGGAATATCCATCCCTGGAGGTATTGGCAGCCTGAGTCAACATGGTCCTAAGAAGGTGCTCCAGCTGGCTGTGGGCAGAACAGATCTTCCAAGGCCAGCTGTTCTGGGATTCTGCCACAGTGGGAAATCTGAAGCATCCTCCTTTTCCCCCCAAAACAGAAAGAAAACCACCCAAAATACTGGATTCAGTGTTTCCTGTTGTAACTTAAAGTCTGTGCATCAAAACAACTTCACATCTTTCACCATCACATTTAACCATTTTCTTAAAATTTGCAGAGTGTGGAAGATTGTTTGGTTTAGTGTAGGCACAGAAGGGAGAGTGTTTGAGTAGAAAGAGAATAAATAGTTTTAGAAGGGATTAATTGTGCAGTTGAAGGAAGGGATAAATTAAGTACTTCAGCTTAACAATCAAGGTAGCAATGTTCTTATTTCAGTGCTGGCAGTAAATAAGCTTTGTTGTAGTAGAGCAACACAGTGATTACAGCAGGTATATCCTAATCTTGGGCTTTGGTTGACAGCAAGGATTATTCCTGTAAGGGTATCTTGGGTCACTCGGAGTATTTAAAAATAAAATAAAAAGGATTCAATTTTAAAAGTGCAAACTGACTTGTAAAACCTTTTGAAAGTAGCTAGCATCTGTTTGACAAAGTAATTCTTTCAACAGCTTATAAAGTCACGTTTAGTCAAACCTGAGTGTGAAGACTTAATTTGGAATAGATGCCAGTGGAGTGACCACCTCAAGAGAAGTTTTAATATAAGAAACAAGTGGAGGGATTTGAGAATCAACATACACAACTTGAAGTTCCACCGGAAAAATCAAAGCTTTAATCTCTTTATTAAAATGTCCTGGACAAAGGTAGGCTCTGGAGGGAGGGGACAGTTCCCAGTTAAACATATGGTGCCACACACATTGAAGGGGGAGAAGTTAATTAGACATCTAGTTGTAAAATAAAATTTGTTCCAGTTTTATGAATATTCTTTAGTAAACTAATGATCCTAATGCAATTCCCTCCCTTGGATTATGGATCTCATTTACATAATCACTAAGTAACAGTGATGCAAATACACAGATCTCCAGCTTTTAGCATTTATTATCCCTGTGCTGCAATTTGCTCCTGTTTTGAATTTTTCAAGATATTTGTCAGCAACTAAGGTGGAAGCTCAGACTAGTCACCTCAGTTGTCTGAAGGAGAAGAGCTGAAGCATGAAAGGAGAAATATCTCTAGAAAGGGAAAAGTTGGCCTATTGAAAGGAATGTGTGAATTTAAAACTTGATTCCATTCGTTATGTCATGACCCTTCCTGGAGGTCAACAAGTAAACCGCTGGTTCAGAAATATTTTTATATTCTTTGTTATTTATTATGGAGTGAGTTGTTCATTCTCTGTCCTGATCTGGTCTTCAGATTGCATTGGGGCCAGGGGGACAAGGGAGGTGGGAGGAACCCCATGATACTGACATGGAAAGCAAGATGGTGACAAATGTATAAAATAGCTAACTCTTTAGAGGAAAAAACTGAGTAAAAAGCTAATTTGGTATCCTGCTACAACTTCCCTTTATGCCAGTAATTGGGAAAATATCTAGTTCTGAAGACAAACTGCAGTACTTGAAAAAGTAACTGTGTTGGATTTTAAGAACGAAGAGGAATTTCTGTTTGGATTTCAGTCAGAGAGGCAGAGCCTTTCCCAGCCACTTTACTGGAGCCCGCAGATGGAACACCGAAAATGCTCTTTGTTGGTAAAATGCCAACACTGCAGCTCCAGTGCTGACCCTGTGAGTGCCCACATTGTTTCTGGACTCTGCTGTGCCCAGAGGTAAGTGCAGTAGAGATGAGCAAGTCTGAAAAGCTCATGTCCAAAGCAAACACTTGAAAAATAGGGAAGCTGCTTATACACCATATGATGTAGTGAATCCTAAGGACTCCAAACATGTTCCCCATCAGGGAAGACGTACCTTCCCCTCACATATGATCAAAGCTTTATAGGTAAATCACTGAGCTGTGCAGGTCCTGATAAATGTGGCCCTGAAGCTGCCCTTGGCTGAGGTGATGTACGAGGACTGTGTTGTGCTTATAAAGCTTCCTCTGGTGTTTGTCATCCTTGCCTCTGGCTGTGCTTTCCCTTTCCCTGCTGGAAAGAAATTTGTTGTTGACTTTTCAAGACCTATGTGTTTAGACTAAGATGCTTCTAAGGAATCCAAAAAGGCTTCTGCAACTGATCCCACTGAATAGTTGCAGGTTAATCATTAAAAGTGGCACAAAGGTATATAATCAAAATGCAAGTTTTAGTATGATGAGAAACTTTTCACAGTTTAAGAGCTAATATTTTTTTATTACACTGTTAGGACCTTCTTTAGAATTTAACAGAGCACCAACCTTGAGTAACTGATTCCTGATAAACACCAGAAGAGCAGATATTCTCTCAATTGTTGTGAATTTAACAATTAACACAGAGCATATTACTCAAGTCAACTCTGAGTTAATTGCAAAGACTTTTTGACGTTTGACTCCTTGTAGTGCAGCAGAAATCTGTGTGACATTTGATAGATGAACGTGTGTGTAGGCTGGAAATGAAGAGGTGCTCCTGTGAATTGTTATTTCAGTTGTTACCCACAAGGTGGGGGAGTGGATCTTTGCATTTTGCTGCAGTTGTCTCACAGCTTCCTGGGCACTACACTTTTACAATCATCTACTTGGAATGGTCGCTGCAGAGCACAGAGCTGAAATCAGAGGCTGTCAGAAGCTCTGCAAACTCTAGATCTGAACCTGGAATTTCACAAGTGTTGAAAGAATCCACTATGATGATCGTTCACATGTTATGTCTTACTTGTGCAGCCTTGTAGGACTTGGTGCAGCTTTCCATGTGTACAGATTTCTTTAGGGGGTGATGTTTTAGGGTAAAAGCCTTTCTGTGTGGCTTTCACTCAAGTGTTCATTCTGCTTATGCTTCTACTTTCTAAAGATTCTCTTCCATAATTTATGGAAAGAAATACCTAAAGCAGGAAGTAAGACTGCCTAAATGTTTAATAATTTGACCATGTATTTTTACTGGCAAAAACATATTTAATGAGACTAAATCTTCCTGGAAGGGGTATGGGAGAAAAGACAATCTTCATTGTAGGGGAAATAAAATGTTTAAAAACATTTGAGACTTCCATTAGCATGAAGGGCAAACTGAGCTGGCCGTGGTAGCACTGACACTTTGGATAACCTGAGTAACAAAATCTGAATGGCCTCCCTTTTCTAGTAATTTCTGTGGTACCTGCCTGACTAATCTAGAGACGTTTGGGTTATTTAGGCACTTAGAACAAAATAAGAATGGAGAATGAAAAGTGGAATGGAGAAACCTGGATAGGCCAAGAGACTTGAGAAGCATGTTCTGACTGCAGTACTTGCTCCCTGTGTGTGATCTGTACTCACCAAGTTTAAAAGCCCAATCAAACTTATTTATGTTTGACTTGTAAGATGTTCTTTAAAACTTTCCCCTGCACTGAGATAACATGATTTTTTATCATAGACAAAAGTACATGGATGAATTCTTCAAGTTTTCTCAGTAGATGTCTTACATATTCTGCCTCTAATAGTTGTTCCTTTTCTGTTTGCACCTTTACAATTTTAAATGTAAATTGTACCTGTAAATAGGACAGATACGATATTGCAGATTTTCTATTTCAAGTCTTCAGAACTCTATGCATGTCTTGGAAAATAGATACAATATATAAGAATACATGGAAATACTCACAGGGCTGCTGACAGTCACCTACACCCAACTGTCCATCGAACCAACCTCTGAATCAGCTCAGGAAGTTTGTGGCTTAACACAAATGAAACGTGTCGGGGTGGAACTGAGCAGTTGGAATCAGGAATCCAGGAATCAGACTGCCACCAAGTGATTTGTGGCATCAAATCACAGACACTGCCTGAGTAGCTCTTGTTTTATGCTGACCTCCTGACATGTCATGGTTGTGTACATCAGAAGGAGAAATTGGAGTTGCAGGTTATATCCGTTCTTCAGCCCAAGGTGTACACAATTGATCTATCCTGCTACATCTTTTGGGGAAGCTACTCAGTTACCCCTACACTTCAGGATTTGGGGTACTGCAGTACTGGAAAGCCAACAACACATCAACAACATCCCTCTTCTGTTTTCAACATTCTCAGCAGCCATAGCATCACTGCACCACATGATTGTTTCTCTCTGTCCTGGTGCAACAAATATAAGGCAGCCCTTCTGTCTCTGTCCTTGGCAACAGCTGCACCAGAATTCCTGTTTATGACCAGAATTCCTGGTAATTGTGTGCAGTGTCCACCCCTGCTGTCACAGTCCTGTAGACATCTCTGTGCTTGACACAGCCTGTGTTTGAGGAAGCAGAGGACAGTCCTAGGAGACTCTGTAGGGAACATAGATGTTATTTGTTCAAATACAGGCTGCTTGTGAATTCAAATGAGTGGCATGATTTAATGCTGGACAGAAGTGGAAGCAGTACCAATTGTCTTAATGACTTCGAGCTCAGGCAAACAGAGGAATGGGTGGGAGACACTTTAAATATTACTCCCTGCCTATATATTAAGTCCTGCAATACCAACACCTAACACAATCAACACAATTATCCAGAGTGGATTAGTTTAGTAGAGGCTTAGTTCACATTTCCTATGCTGGATTAATTTTCTGCCAGATTAACAGCTGAGTACCTAGAGAGGGGGAAGGAAAGAGAAAGAGGGGAGTGTTCCCTCTGGGTGATGGCAAGCTCTTAGATTGGCTGTTCCATTCCAAAAATGAGAAATGCTGAAGAATTAGCAGATATTTTTTAGTTCAAGTTCCATGCTAAAGATGGGAAGTTTCATTTGAGCTCAGATTTCATTGAAAAATGACAGTTGTCCACAGTGTTTCCATTTTTGTTGTCACTGAAGAATTGAATACTAGAAAAGGAATTTTAAAAAGTATTTCAGCTGGAAGCTGAAATAATCTGGTTTGGAAGTGTTGAGTGTTGTCTGATGCAAGGTGTTGCTGTTCAGATGGCTTCACTGCCTCTTCTTTTCTGTGTGCTGAGGTCTGGGACCTTCTTCTGGGGCAGATTTGGCAGAGCAGAGTAAACAAAATGCCCCCAAACCAGAGTGAGTGTGAAATTCCTGCAGAGAGGCTGTTGGCAGGCAGGCCCTTGATTAATCCACCCCCAGATACACAACTGGGGGATGTTTTCCTAGGCCTGTGCCAGGTGAGCAACAAGTGGGCATTTCCAGCTCCAAATCCTTGCAGTGGTTTTAGTCAGACAGATGCCAGTGTGCAGTAAATAGGGCATGATTTAGGGTCCAGTGTACCTAGTGAGGATCAATTGATACAAAAGCTTTGCAGGATAAAGTACATCAAAGGGGAGAGCCTACCCCCACATTTGGGCTCAGGGCAGCTATCCACTGCCACTTGCCAAGAGATTACAGGGCTTTCTGAGGAGTTTGGGGAAGAAAGGCCTCTTAAGGTTTCAAGTTTATAAATATACAAAGGAAATGGTGTGAGGGCACAGTATGTGTCTGAACTGGGGCCACCTGAATTTCCAGCAGTTCAGTCAAGAGACTTCTTGTGCATTTTCAGTGGAACCTGAAATAGATTCAGTTCAGGAGATACAAAGCAATACAGGGCAGAAGAATAGCACTGCCCTTGCAACACAGCTGAATGTCTCTAATAGCAGCTTTTCTGAAGAAAACATGCTTCTCTTCAAGCATTCAGGTGAAGATCACAGCACAAGTGATTGCCTGCATATTGTATTATTCAGCTATTCCACCAGGCCTATTCTGTTACTGGGGATAAGGGCTTGGGAAAAGCCTTTTAGAATTAAGACAATTACAAGCCCCATTTTGAACACTTACTCTGGACTAAAGTGGGGCTGGGGGGAAACACAATATAGTCTTGCATTTCTTTCATGAAGTTACAGTAAATGTGGTAAGCATGGATCACAGGAGAAATTGAAACTTCTAAATGCTAAAAGATCTGGTGAGGGGTGAAAGTGCCGTGTGCTGTGAGCACTGCTTTGTATGGTCGGTGTTAGAATAGGAAATTAAGAGTTTTATGTCTTTGACAATCCTATCAGCGTTAAGGGACTTCTATGTCTTTTACAACCCTATCAGCTTGTACAGGCTAAATGATGTAGCAGATGAGGCAGCTGAGAGCTCCAAAGAAGTGCTGACAACAGTAGGGTATTATGGAACATAGAAACCATTTTGAGCTTGGAAAATGAGAATGCTGAGGGAGTACAGACTTCTGCAACAAAATGTGTGGATGTGACAGTCATTTAGAGGTACCTCAGCCACCTGATAGACAATAACTTGCCACTGCCCAAAATAATGTAAGGACTCCTTTCTCAGCTGGTTCCCTGAGGTGTTTGCTTTTCCCAGAGAAAGGAAGAGTTTGGGATGACAGTGCAGTCTGGGGTGGTTGTGCAGTTGCTGAGCTGTCCGGCTTTGAGCTGTGTCTTGCAGCACTTTTTATGTGCTTTTTAAAGCCTCACCCTTAAACTCTCTGGTTTCCCATCTGACAAACAGGATTGCAGTCCTTTTGTAACTGGCTGGCATTTGATGCTTAAAATTGTCAAGTAATCAAGTGTAATTAATGTAAATACTGTTAACTCAAATCTCTGTTCAAGTGATTCTGTGCATTGACAGTGCAACTGTGTCAGTAACAGAGTATGACAGATGTTTGTTGGTCCTTTGATGTTTTATGAACAACAGAAAATATTAATCCCTTTACACACATCCATTTTGGCTGATCCTTGTAAACTAAACACACCAAATGTATCTATCCCTGTGCACCTTGCCCCTCACTTCTGTAACAATTACTTGAAGAGTTTTTTTGTAAAATACAGTAATAATTGCTGAATGACATTTGAATCAAAATGTATGGATTCACTGAAATCTTAAGAGTAGCTGGATTATGTCAAACTTGTCTTAATTTTTTGCTAACAAATATGTTTAAAGACAAACTGATGCCCTGCTATCCAGACCTCCTACTCATTGCTTGATGAGATCTAGTCCCCTATTACAGCAGCACACAAAAAAACTGGCATTATAGTTTTTTGAAATGTGCCTTTTCAATCCTAATGAAAAAAAAAATGTTTAAAACTTAAGAATTTCTTGCCAAGTTGAGTGAATCAGTTCTTTGAGCCAAAGATCTCCAAAACAGCTAAAATGAATCCCACTGACTTGTTACCCTTCCAAATAGTGTTATACAAAAGAGTTTAGGAAAGAGTGGTGGTGTTCAATTTTCATAAATGGAATATTTAGCAAATGGGAGGGAAAGCAGATGCATTAAAAGCATCAATATGTTGATACATACTGATTTGAAGAAGAATTGCTCCGATTCAGTTAAGAGTGAAATTAAAGCAAGAGAATTTTCTCCCTCTTCTTCCCTCACCAAGGAAGAGGAACCTGCTGATTAGAGCACCAGCCTCCCACAGTCCAGGTAACCATCTGCTGATGGAGCTTTTCTTTCTTTGATTGTATGACGAGGCCTTCAAAACTTAGTGGGTTTGCCCTAATGGGTGCTGAAGGAAAAAGTGAAAAAGGTATTACTGGAGCAGGAAATGAGGTTTTTCTCACAGCTGTGAATCTGAGCTGGATTTTAGATTCAACCTGCTCCTCTTACAATTTCCTATTAAGCTTCAGGAAAAAAGATTGTCTGCTGAGTGTCCTCATGATAGTGTGGAATGGAGAACATGAGACAATGCTGAATCCTCCTCAAGACACCAGTATTCTAGAGAGGTTGGAGCTATATTTCTCCTGTGTGGGTGTTTGAGCATTTGAATTGGCCATCTGTAGGGACAGCAAACTGCTTAAACTTTGTTTTCTTCTTTGTGAGATATTTCTGTAGCAGTCTGGGAATTAAACCAGCGTTCTAATCTACAGAGGAAGTGGAGATGGCTAGCTATTCCTTTTTGCAAAAGATATAATGCTTATCTGGAGAATTTTCCTAAGAACTTTAGCATCATTGTAAAGAAAAGCAGTGAATATTTTTAGGTTATATTTAAAATCAGAACTCTATTTTGTGCATTTTGAAGTCTACATTGAGTTACAGTCACAACTCCATGATAAGTAAATTCCTTCAAAGATTTTCCATGAAGTTTAAATAAAAGCCTTAAACTTTAAACCACCAAAATTATCTGTGTGCTTTACTTGTTTCCATCTTCACTATTGTCAGTGCTGAGCCAGCGAGCACCATTTGTAATACCTTGGATCTGATTCGACCTGTTGAAATGCTCTTTACAAGGCATTTATTTCATAGGTGCTATAAGAAAATTGGCTTTTACTCTGATTATGCATAGACTTCCCAAGCCTTATTTCTGGTTCTCAGAGAAACTTGGAGCATTTCTCTTATGTGGTTTCACACGTAGGTGCTCGTTACTAAGCCAACGTGATGTTCCAAAGCTCCGTGGTGTCCCTTGCCACTGCTGGACTTCAGCTCACGAGTTTTCATGAAAGACCCTCAGTTACAGAGCCTTCTGCTTTCCACAGTTCCTTATCTGTCTCCATTTTCTTTCTTTCCAAAGAGACAATGATTTCAGATTTACTCAAAACGTAATGTAAATGATGGATGGGACCTGACAGTTGCCTTTGTTTGTCCAAGCAGAGTATTGTGTGCAGGGAAGTCTGGTCAGTCAGTCCTGGTGTCACTTCTCTTTTGGGCTGAAGCTGATTTTATACATTTTTTTTGGTTTATTTTTCCTGCTGACTACCTCAAAAGATGTTTTTCAGTGGTGTTCCTGCTCAGTGGGAAGTGTCAGCACTGGCAGGGCTAAGAAAGAAGTTGTGATTCCCAATTGGAACTACCTTGCAAGTAATTCAAACTTTGTTGCCCAAAACAAGCTTGTGGAGGGGTGATACTGGTAATGAAACCTGATTATAAAATTACCTTAAAATCAAGTTTTCTTTGGTTTGGTGTTAATTCCCACACACAAGAACTTTGCGTTCTATTTGTATTCTCTGCTAGACCACAATGTCTTGGCAGTGGCTCATTTAAGGAATTCCAGAAACACTGAGAAAGCACCAACTTGTCTTCCCTCCTGCTCGTTATTTATATAAAATTTAAGTGCCATAGAGAGGCAACTGCTGAGTAGTTCTTTTTGTCATAGTGATTCTGAGGAGAAAATGTGTATCTTGAATGTAAATTCTGTGTATTTGAGAAAGCAGCTCAACAGATGAACAAACATATAGGTATTTTGCATCAGTGTTTGAGATCAGCTGCTCTCTTAAGATTTCTTAAAAACAGGTTTTTAAGTCAATAGAACTAAATAAGAGCTCTCTGCCAATACCTGGAAGCTTCCATTTCTTATCTGAAAAAAATGTTCACTACTTGGCTTTGTAATTTTCAGTTTCATCTTGCTTTTTTTTTTTTTTCATTTTCTTGCCTAATAATGCCATCACGATCATCTCTAACAATATAATATGGCAGGTTTTGGTTTTTGGGAGTTTTGTTTGTCTGTTGTGTTTTGGGTTTTTGTTTGGTTGGGTTTTTGGGGGGTTTTTCTTGAAAGAAAAAAACCAAATGACCCACAACCAGCCTCCCACACCCCCACCTGCCTCAGCTGCCTGCCCTGATGAAGTAAGACATAGATAACTATTTTATTTAACCTACAGCTGTTTCTTTTTATGGAAAATATTGTTCACAGTCTGTAGTGAAAAATGGAGACTATACTTTGAGGTGGTTTGCAGTGCCCCATTTTAGCTGCTGTTCTTCCATTCTTCTTCTGGTTGTCTGTTATCCCATGAACTCTTCTAGTGGATGTTCTGGAAAAAGGTGGTGTGGTATTGGCATTGTCCTGGCAGTGCCTCCAGGCTTTGGGAAAAGGCCTGTATTGCTGTTCTGACCTGTCACTCCCTGCAGTATCCTATAAACACTGAGCTGAAATCCCAGGCATTTCTGTGACTGTGAGGGGATGTTAACACAGTTGCATGATTGTGTAGGTTTGGCCTGGCAGCCAAAATGACTATTTTGACAAGTTAAGGCCTTCCACCTCAACTGATCTATATCAATTGTTTTGACGTGGTGGCTCAATTCATACACTGACTAAATCCAGTGACCACAGAATTAGTTGGGAAAGACCTCCAAGATCACTGAGTCCAAATTTTGGCTGGTTTTAGTGCCTAGGAAGTCAGAGTCTTGGGAGGGAAAGAGATGGCACACTGCAATTTTAAAGGGCATGACATGCATTTGTGTAACACACAGACCTGTTAGTAACAGAACACCTACTGAAGTGGCTGAGTCTGCATAGTTTCAAGGAGCTAACAGGGTAAATAAATGTCATGGCATAGATATTAGAGGTGGAGGTTAGCAACTGCTCTGGGCTCCAGGGCCAGAAAGTGTGCAAAAAATGTAAAAATAAGCCTTGGCAATTGCTTGGAGAGGAAACCTTTCATTCCAGTGCTGAGGCCTGAGGTGTCTGTCACACCAGTGAGCAGTGCAGGAAACATTCAGCATTTACAGTGCCCTGGATAAAGGCTGTCAGTCTCAGCTGGTTCTGACCATGCACTGGGACCATGGATGTCCCTTCAGGGCTGGCACAGAACCTTCTTACGCGACTCGTGTGAAACTGCAAGGGGGTGGGTGGGTGAGCAGTTGGGTTATGTGTCTATTAAAAAAAAAAGTCAATCTGATCATTGAATCCCTCTAGGTTGTGGCCTTTTCTGAAGAACACTTATTTTGTAACAACCATACACTTTAAAATTAAGAAAACTTTTTCTTATCAGAAGTTGTGTTAGTGAGAACTCAGCTAAGAGCACTGCAAGAATAGATATCTAACTCTACTGCCCATATTCTGGTTAAATGAATGTTGGATTGAAGGAGAGTTTTCGTGCTGCCACGTGCCTTAGTACGTGGTAGTACTAATTTTCTCAATCCTACCTGTCAGTGACACTGTCATCTGCCATGGTTTTAAATGAAGATACAGTAAAGAGTTCCATCTTAATTCCGGTGAGTTAATTCCTGGAAACTCTTTAAGAATGTTGTATTATTGGTGTTCTCTGTTTATACTTAGGTTGACCCTTCTGCATTTCTTTTCTTTGCAAATACAACATAGAAAATCCTTAAATGTCCTCTTTTTGGTTCTGAAGCCTATTTTATTACTGCTTATAAGCCCTGTAAATAATGCCTGTATGTCCTGTACTAATGTTGGAGAGAGGGTTCCCTGGTAACTTTCCAGCTGAGGAACACGCTTCTTATAAAAATTATCTCAGTTGAAGAGATTGGGATTTGTTGAGTGCTACCCTTTTCCTCCTTATTTCCTTTTCCTATTCCTGGATTTATAGCAAAATTCTCTAGGAAAAGAAGCCAGCAACAAGGTACCTTTTCCAGGGATTAAGGAATTAAGTTCCGTTTGGTTTAGATTAGTTTGGTTGAATGTTCCTGTTTATTTCATTAAGCCCAATTAGCAGACTGTAGCAATTTGATCTTGGTTAATTTTCTATTAAATTTGTGAAAACAGGACCACACACTGACTGGGCTCGTAGGAATATGAGCTTCTGAAAACTCATAATAGATTTTGTCATTCCAAGGAATGTTACAATGAATTTTGTGTAAGAGGGACCCTTTGCTGTTTTGGAGATTTCATTACTCTAAATGAGGTGAACTTTAAAAGCCCTTTGTGATTAATTGCTCTGTTTCTGGTGATCAAGATAAACCGACAGTTTAAAAACCCCTCCAAACCTCTTATCTTTCTATGAAGACAATGAGTCCTGCAAGCACACCAAGCACATCAGAGCAGTGACACTGTCACAGTAAACAAAATGCATTTCCTAAAGGTTTCAATGTTAGTTGAAGCTTAATCTGTTTCAGAAAGAATTTTGGATTTTCTGCTCTATTGCAGCTGAAAAAAAGCACAGTCAGCATTTTCACTGATTTTTCACCTCCAAACTACTTGCATGGGAGACATTCCAGGTGCCGTGTTTGTGACATGTTGGGCTTCCACCCAACGTGTTTATGGCCTGATGTGAAAAATGGTATTGGGTTTGGGTAGGAGTGCAGGGCAGTGCTACAGCTTCAGTGCATTTTCAGACGGTCTCATTAATTATGAAGGGATCTGTGGCCATATGCTCAGTGGCTGACTAAGCTTGACCATCTCCCAGTACTGCTGAAGCCCTTGAAGGTTGTTGAACTAAATGTAAACTTTTTTCACCACGCTGTCCCTCCAGCATCTGAGCTGACCCAAGGCTGAGATCTGAAGCTGCACTTGCAGCGTTGTTTTTGCAGTAGAGAGGAAGAACATAAGCCAGGCCTAATGTTGGGACTGGAATCTGATTGCTCTGTTGTAGCTGAGGCCTTCCTGAACATGAATCTCAGAATTCCAGCAGTAGTAGTTTAATATCAATTGGATCAGCAACTGTTTGTACCTGATTGAATGACAAGGAATCATCTTTCCTTGGTCCTCACACACTGCTTTTGATGCTCAAT
Organism: Grallaria varia; assembly: GCA_013396735.1. Taxonomy (NCBI): domain Eukaryota; kingdom Metazoa; phylum Chordata; class Aves; order Passeriformes; family Formicariidae; genus Grallaria; species Grallaria varia. The sequence continues at coordinate 153,353 of VWZG01009295.1, read as the reverse complement.
TCTTCTTCCTATTCCAAGTTTTTACCTCTTCTCTATTTCCCGCTGCCCACTTTGGACACGGCTTCATTCCCGGCATTCCCAACATGCACTTGCAGTTTTGCAGGCACTCAGGGGCAGTGATACACTAGAACACCCTCTGCAATGCTGCACTGAAGTCTGAACTGGCAGCAGATTCCTGCAGTCACCAAACGAGCCGGTCCCTGCCACGGGAAGGGCCGTGGCAGTAAATCCTGTGGTTGCCTCAGTAAGTGCCAGCCCTGCTGCTGGCACTGCCCAATGTGTTCCCCCAGGAGGTGTCCTGGTGTGGCAGCACCACTGTCCATGCACTCATGCCCAAAGCCAAGCAGTGCTGCACGGTCCTGGTTAACGTGGTTGTGTCCTTGCCTGGCGCCCAGCCTGGCCCCGCAGACGCTGTGCCCGCACGAGCACATGGGCAGCCTGGGGCACGGGGAACCAGCCAGCTGGAACCCTGAGTCGGGAGGGCTGGGAAGGTGCTGTCTGGGAGCGTGTCCTGGGCAAGACGAGCTAAAATGTCTTGGTTTGTGAACAAAAGTACTCTCTGGGATGTGGGAAGTTGTTTTCCTACTCAGCCGTGATCAGGGGTGCAGGAACTGTGTGTATTCTTCATAAGTGATGACATATCACAGGAACACCACATTGCTTCTTGTTCTCTCCTAGTGGAAGCAGACAGCAAGAACCCCAAAATTAATTAAAACAAGCTGGAGAACAGGGCTAAAAAATGTCTGGAAATTCAAGGATCTAGCCCAGGAACTGAAAGTCTTGTAATAGATACAGACACACTAGGGCAGCCAAACCATGATGATTCTACACACACAGAGAATTACTGCATTTTGCAGTGTGAAAACTTGCAATATGCTATACCTTTTGTGGTGAAAAAATACAAATTTTGCCCCTGTAAATCGATGCATTCCTGTACAAGTTGAGATGAATATGCATTAATGTAAATAATAAGATAGGCAGAACTTACCACAAATTGATTTTTTTTCGTAAGTTTGAAATATGCCATAAATGTCATATTCAATAGCGTTGACAATTGCAATAAGTTCAGACCCACTGTAAGCCACAGCTGAAGAGCACCAAAACTGTGTCTCCTAATGGTCTGTAGGGTAAGCCAAGAGATAATGTCACTGCTGGAGGAACATGAGATGGGAGTAGGATGAAGACTAATCTGCTGTGGTCATGGCACACTCAGCTGCCTGTCCAACACACCATTTGTTGTAGGAAACTGGCCACAGATGATTTATAGGAGTGGTTTGTGTGCCCTGATGTGGGAACTGGCAAGAGACAAGTCTGATTGCTGATGAAAACAAAATATGTGTTTGAAATATAAAAGACATTGAGAAGGCAAAGGAGGGGAATAACTTGGAAACTGTATAGTTTGTATCTGTGGTAATCTATTGCTCAGCTCATAGTCCAGCTGCTTGAGCAGCTCTGTGTTAGGCAGAACTGATGTGTGTAGTGAAGGTGTTGGGCAGTGGTGTCATCCCAGCGACTTCCAGCCTTGCTGACTTGCAGTGTGGTCACATCTGTGCCATAATTCACGCCTGCCTTTGTACTGAGAAAGCAAGTCTGAAGATTTTGTTCGTGCTCAGCAGCAAAGCCAACTCTGATGGCTGTAGCACTTCCTGCCATTAGTTGTCCTCTTCTCCTTTTCTGCTCATCAACATGCACACCAGAAGAGGCTGCTGAGGACACAGTGTAAACAGTCTTCTACTGTCTCTGCTTAAAAGCTGTTTTATTAATTAGGTTCTATAGTCATATGTCAGATGCCAAGTGTCTGTTGGGCTGGCAAGGGCTGTGTTCAGCTGTCCTGATGGTGCCTGGGGTTTAGATGTGAGCGGGAAAGCAAGTGAACTGCCACAGTCTGGTCTCCATGGGAGGTGTTGGGAAGTGCTGCTTTAATGAATGGGAAATGATCTGTTACTGTAGCTGACACAGGAACTACTGATTCAGTCACTCCACCTTATCCCACCCTCAGTGGAAGTCATTATCCCACAAGGAAATGGAATTTGTCTTGGTGACCAGAGGCAGTTAGAAACAAGGAAAAGGAACAACCATCCCCTCCCAAAGGGTGTTGGAAGGATTGACTTGTTTCACAGGCAGTACCCTGTGAATGAGGTGGTGCAAAGCTCAAAGGAGAGGACACCTGTGAGCATAGCCTTGTAAAAACGGGTGTTAAAAATGTGAGACCACCTGTGTTGCTGTGGCACAGAGCTGGTAGTCTGCTTGTGGTCTTACTGTGCATAAATGATGCCAGGTAACACCCAGGTGCAACCTTAACCAGCCACACAGAGGCTTAGCATCTTGTCTGCTATGTGTGTGTACTCTCAATTACTGCTGAGAGGAATTAAGTGAAAAACCAAGAAAGGCAGAAAAACCCAGTTTTCCTGGTGTCTTTGTGCTCATTCCACCAGCTAATCTTTGGAAGCTGGTTTGGAGCCTAAACTCAGTCCTGTTTCTCTGCATGTGTGTGAAGGGAGCAGACGTGGTGATGGAGAGGTCAGGGAAGGAACAGACGTGCCCTTGCATTTGCACTCCGTGCAGCTTTACAGAATGTTCCATTCCCCAAAAAGAATTGGGGACATGGAACACGAGGGGGAGGCTGCTCTGCACAGACCTGAGGGGTGTTGGGAGGCTTTTCCTGCTGTCTGTCCCCAGATGGGAGAGGAAAACGCAAATGCAGAGTCCCCCTTTGGGTTTCTGAGGAGCAAGACAGACGTACAATGTTGTCAGGCATTTTTTGATGTGGTCTTGTTTAGGAATAATGTATGCAATAGAAATCACACTTCCTTGAGCAAAGGAATCCAGTCCAGGAAGGACTGTGTGCTCCATCAACAGGTACAAAAAGATATGAATGAGAATTAACCAAGAAAGTAATTTTTTAAAAGTCCTAAAATATCATCGCTTTCAGGGAAGGTCCCTAGTACAGAATTTGTTTTTCAATTACACGTATATATAAAATATATTAAAAAATACAGTCGTGCAGGGCTGAGGTGAGTCATCCCTTAGTATTGCTACTTATTTCTTTTATGATAATTTAAATGAAACTTCTTGCTTGATTAAATTTAAACAAAAATTCTCTGGGGTAGCAGTGGCACAAAGAATTCCTGCTGTAAAAGCTCAACAGTAACTCAAAATACCTCTGTGTTGTAGGTCATGTGTTTGTGTGTGTGTTGGTCCCTCAGCCACTGTGATCCCTAAAGGAACCTCCTCCCAGGCAAACTATCTGGAGGGTGTTTTCTTATGAAAAGGTCTCTGAGATCTGAAAATCCCTGTAATCCATTAATATTGTTACCATCTAGCAATGTATTTTACTTGGAGTTCTGGGGTGTTTGTTAAACCAACAATTCTCGGTATAAATCTGTATTTATACTTTAAAGCTGTATGTGATCAGAGAGCAGAACTGAGGAAGCTTCAATACTCACTTGACTAATTGTTTTTATAAACCTAGCAATTACATCTCTTAAAAGCATTGATTTGGCCTGATTTCAAACTGGATTAATATCTTAAACACCATTCTTTCATGTGAGGGACCGATGGTGCAGAAACAGAGTAAAATGGGAAAAAAATTAATTTATATGACTGCAGATTTTTAACTTGCAAGTATCCAACTTTCTAAGTAAGAGTTATCACTGGTTTGCCTCCAGAAATGTTGTTAACAAGTGGAAATATGCAGGATATGTGAGGAGTTTTAAAACTTTTAATTTCTTATCTCACTGGTTGTTTCTTCGTGTAGATTGTCCAGAGGCCTTTTCTCTACTCTGTGGTGACAGTATATTAAATTACATGGAAAAGGGAAAAGGCTTACCCAAACTTTATGCTTCATGATTGAAAATCTTGGGTAAAAATACTCCTGGTGACTTCAGTCACTATTTTGTAATCATTACTTTACAGTTTTTTCCCTGCATATATTGTGAATTTTCAGATGCAATAAATTAAACATCTGCTATACTCTGTTTTTAAGGAAAGCTGAAAATCTGTATTAAATGATGCCCAGAGCAAATGTATTTGCCTTTGGCTTAGCCTCCAGCTTGAAGACTGTCCAAAATTTGATGTTACTCCAGGAACATGGTTTCCAAGGGATTTGCCACGTTAATGCTAAAAAGAATTGATACACACTGTGTTTTGGGTGCATCATAATCTTGAGTTGTGTGTGACTATCCCAAGCAGGGAATTTTCCTAGGAATGCTGAAATGGCTTTCCCAGTCACTACACAACTACTGTAAGGCCTGACTGGTGTGTCACTGGCACAGTTATTTCTGATTTAGGATATTTTGTCTCTGTCTGTGTCAGCCGAGTGGCCAGAGCTAAGCTGGGGAAGGCTCAGTGAGGAGGAATTGGCCGGTGGTGTTGACCAAAAGAAGCTGAACAAAAATCCAGCTCCCTCTCCCCAAAAAAGCCAGAGCCAGCAGTGATTTGCTGCCCTGGGCTGTCAGGCTGGGTTTGGCTGTCGGGAGCACCCGAGAGCTGCCTTTGATCCCAGTGTCGGGCTGTGTCTCACAGCACTTCAGCAGCGAGAATAAGTGAGATACTGAGGTGACATTTTGTCTTAACTTTGGCACATTATGATTTCATCATGAATCTCTCTGTCCCAACCCGTTTCATTTATCTAAAATTTGGCTTCTTTTCACAAATGGACATAATGATAGTCATTAGTATTGGCAAGACTTAGCAGCTGCAGGTTTCCTTAGAGCAAAGTCCTTGGCTGTTTCTCCAGTAGATCTTCACTAATGCAAGGTCATTCCCATTTCCTTCTTTCATTTCTCCCCATCCCAGCAAGTCAACTTAAAGAAATAAACTAAATTAAATAAATGATCTTTCCTTTTCAGCTGTACTTGATGTGCCATGATGCTACATAATTTTACAAGTGCCATTCCTGAGGGATCACTGTAAACAGCAGGGAATCCAGTGCAAGGTCATCTCTGTCTACATTTCCTTTAAACCCCTCTATGCTGGGACTCTATTCCCTCACAGTGCACCAGCCAAAGGCTCCTTTCCAGGGAAGCTGGAGAATGGCTGTGCCTGTTGCAGTGTGTTCTTCAGGCTCACAAATACAGTGTCCACTGAGCCAATGCAAAGGTATTTGGTGCCTGGACTGCTGTGATTATTTGTGAAGCCTTTTTTGAGGAATAAGGAGGGATGCTCATTTTAATAGTGGTGGTAACAGCATCAAAATGTCTGCTCCTTTCCAGAGAGATTAGACAAAGAAGCCAGTTTGGCTTCAACAGCTGCTCTCCAGGAGCAGCCAAAAAAATAGCATGATATCCAGATTTGAAAATATGGTCGTATCCAAGAGGGCCATTTCCCTGCCAATGCATTCAGTTGTTCTTTATCCAAGCTAATACCAAGGTTCCTCTTGGCCGCCTTCTTCCATTCGCCATTTCAGTGTGGTGCAGGATAGGTTGGCGTTTAATATCTGTTTCTTATCTTTATCAGTGACCTGGACAAGAGGATTGGGTGTGCCCTCAGTCAGGTCCCAGATGACACCAAGCTGGCAGGAGGGAGGATCTGCTGGAGGGCAGGAGGGCTCTGCAGAGGGACCTGCACGGGCTGGATCCATGGGCTGAGGCCAATGGGATGAGGGGCCTGCCTTGGGTCACACCAAACCCTGCAGCTCCAGGCGGGGGCAGAGGGGCTGGAGGGCTGGGAAAGGCCCTGGGGGTGCTGGGACAGTGGCTGGACATGAGCCCAGGGGTGCCCAGGGGTGCCCCGGGCTGCCCAGGTGGGCAGGAGGCCGATGGTCCTGGGGCTGTGCCAGCCCTGGGGTGGCAGCAGGACCAGGGCAGTGTCATCCCCTGCGCTGGCACTGCTGGGGCTGCTCCTCAATCCTGGGGGCAGTTCTGGGCCCCTCCATTGAGGAAAGTAATTGAGGGGCTGGAGTGAGTCCAGGGAAGGGAATGGAACTGGGAAGGGGCTGGAGTGAGTCCAGGGAAGGGAATGGAACTGGGAAGGGGCTGGAGTGAGTCCAGGGAAGGGAATGGAACTGGAAAGGGGCTGGAGCAGCAGGAGTGGCTGAGAGGGCTCAGCCTGGAGAAAAGGAGGCTCAGGGGGGACCTTATTGTGCTCTAGGACTCTCTGAGGTTGCACTGAGGTGAGGTCTGGACTCTTCTCCCAGGTAACAAGTGACAGAACGAAAGGAAATGGCCTCAATTTGTACCAAAGGAGGTTTAGATTGGATATTTGGAAAAATTTCTTCAGGGAAAGGGCTGTCAAGCACTGGAAAAGGCTTCCCAGGGAAGTGGTGGAGTCCCCGTCGCTGAAGTTATTTAAAAGATGTGTAGATGTGGCACTTTGGGGACATGGTTTAGTGGTGGGCTTGGAGTGCTGGGTTAAAGGTTGAATTCCACGGTTCCAACCTAAACAATTCTGTGATTCTACATGCTCTTCACCTCTCCAGTTGATTAGAGTGTGAGAAAGAGGTAAAACCAAGAGTTGCAGGCCCTGGGGCTGTCAGTGTTATTCAGCCTCCTGATGCTTTGGTGTGCTATTTAAGCAAGAGAGGGGGCTCAGACTTCTGTCTCCTCCAGCCTGGGACAGGCTTTACTGCAGCAGATCAGTTGGCCAGGCTGTAACCCATCCAAGGCATCACTGCAGGTCTCAAGTCTCTGCTGTGTTTTTCCTGCTGTGGGTACAGGCTTACCACTGAGGTGCTCATGAATAATGATCTCAAAAACAGCTTACAGAGCTACACAGATTTCTGGAGATGGAAGGATACGTTCTCATTCTTCTCAAGACAGTAGCAAATATTGTGTGATTTGGATGGAAGCAATAATTAATTCATAATGTTTTTATCTCATAGCATACCTTCTACACTGCATTCTGAAGTCTGGAACACAGTGGTAGAGGTCAAGCAAATACCTGCCCCATGGATTCCAGATGTTTCAAACTCTGTCAAAATCATTCCAAAAAAGTCCTGGTAAAAAATGGCAAGTTAGCATCAATATGAGAACAGATCTTTCTCAGGAAGGGACTAAATAAATGGCTGTTAATTCCTCCATGTAAGCTTGAAAAGGTGGTGGCACTTTGTGTACTGTATTTCCTCTGTGCTCACACACAGAAAATCTGGTTAAAACAGAAAATCTAGTTAAAAGAGCAGTTTACACTTGACTTACTATTTCAAGTTAAACTAGTTTAGCAACTTTCTCATGGAACTCAGGTAACTTTAATGCCCTGTTCAGGCATTGTTTACTTGACAGGCTTGTAACAGCTACACTGCTTGAGCTCCTAGAAGACAAAATTTGTTTCGTACCTTGAGGGTGCAAAGTCCCAGGGCAGCAGATGGCCCTATGATTATTATTTCCAACCTGTCTTACCTGACCATTCCTTCCCTGTATGAACAGCTGTTTCATTCACTTCAGTGCAGCCCAGCCTGAGCGGCTATTTTTCTTCTGCCCTTTTCTTTGCACACAACATAAATCTCTTCTTTCCTTTGACCTGGCCTGCAGTTTCATCCACCTGTGCATGCCTTAAGCAATGTCAAACTCTTGCCAGATCCACTTCCCTTTTTCTAGATAAATTCTTTTGAAACTAAACTTTTTTTGTGCAGCAGTGCTGAGTAGATAGAAAGAGTCCATTCAGTTTTAGATACTCTGAATGCTTGGTGGGTGTGATTTTAGTCTGCTTGCTGTGTTTTGGGAGCCTCAGCCCATCCACTGAGTGGCAACTGGGTGTTAAGCAGTGAGTGGGGCCACATTCTTCAGACTCTCATCTTGCAAAGCACTTTGTAAAAACCAGCAGAGTTCATTTTGTCTCTGATATTGTGAAGGCAAATGTTCAAATTACAACATGTCAAAATGAAGATGTTCCCATGTAGCCTCAGTTTGGCCTCCTCATGGGAAAAGGTACTTAGAAGGTGATTTTTAATTCTGTAATTACATACCTTTTTTTCTGGACCTCATTTCATTCCCTGTGCAGGATACTCAGAACTCAACAAAGGAGCATTTTTGCAGTATTTTATTTTATCCTTACTGCACAGGCTCAGGTCCTCTTTACTGGGCAGTGCTCACACTGTGCTGGATATGGAAACAATGATTTCCATGAGCAAACTGATCATTCACATTTAAGAATTTATTTTTGCAATACTACTTTCAGACATTTTAGGCATTTTAGGCATTCCTTTCACTTTTGGAATGGACAGCTGGGGCCGATGAAAGTCTGGTACATACTTTACTGGATGATGACATTTCCAGAACCTCAGTAACCCATCCTGCGTTTTTTCTAACTGCAGGGACAATTCTTGCAGCGATTAACAGTGCTCAGATTCTGCAAATCAAACCCCCATAAAATGAAAAATAAACAGAATGCACAGAGTTTCTGCCTTGGGTACTTTGCACAGAATCACAGATTCCTGGGAGCAGAGCCGGCAGCAAAACCCAGAGTACTGAATGTGACATGAAGTTTGTTCTTTTGCATGTGATATTTTTCTCCTCAAGCTCTCCAGATCCTCTCAGAAAGCAAGACAGGGCGAGGGGACATTACAGGCACCAGCTTTCTTCCTCCTGCTCTTCTTTCAGTGAGACAGAGCTCCTGGGACAAAATTTAGGGACTGAGATAATGTGCATGGGCAAAGAGAACTGCTGAAGTTGCACCTCGGATCTGAACCTCTTTCATCTGATTTCTTTGGGTTTCAGACCCATCAGACCACCCCAGTTACCAGCTCCTTCAGCAGGAAAGAAGAATCATGCCATGGCAGAACAGGGTGACTTGTAGCACAGCACATTTCTGTTGTTGTTGTGACTCTGTGTCTTTCTTTGATTACATGGGTATTTTTTCCTCTCAATCAAATGTTTGATTCACAACCAAGTGTCTGGCTTTATCCACTTTGAAACGCTGACAGCAGTTTTTTTTTAGGTAACTTGAAATGCAAATAAGGATATATTTGAAACAAACTAATCCCTAAAAAGACTTGATGAAGTACTGTAAGCTTATTTTTCTGAAAGCTGAGTCAAGTCCCACTTCAACATCAAACTGTCTTCCTGCACACATTCTATACCAAATAATGAGTCAATGATGCTTTGAAAAAGAATCACCAGACACACTTCTGATTAGGTTCTGTGGCTTTTATTTCTAAAGCAGAAGTAGTGTTTTACTAGATCTAATTCTCTGTCACAAGCAAAAATATTCCCAAGTATACCCAAAATAGGAATATTGCAGCACAATTGGAAGATCTGTAAGATAGCAGCTTTAAAAGTGGAGCTGCTCCTGAGGAAGTGTGTGCATCACCCACTGTAAGCCAAAATCTAGCTGGCTATGAGTGTATCCTACCTGGGGGTGATCTTCTCTTTGAAAGCAGAAATATTTACCAGGAGTGTGAAGGAGTTGTGAAACTGAGGTGGTTTATGAAAATTTGTGATATAAATGCACATTGTTTATTAATTTCTCTGGAAGAAAAAAAAACACAACCCTTTTTGCAGAGAAAACTGGGGAAGAAAAGATGAGTTTTCCTGTAGGTTCTGAGCAGAAGTTCTGGAATTCACACAGTGTTTATCCTTCAGAATTTCTGGAAGACATATACTGAATAAGGTGATTAAGTGCACATACCCACATGAAAGTTAGTAGGGACAAACTTGCTTGTTTTTGATAAACATAGCAAATTGCCAAGTCCAGGATGATGCACAGAGGTGCATTCTAGCCCAAGTGTCTACAATTCCTACTTTTAACACATTCCAAGTGTAGCCAAGTGGCCTGGAATTTTACAGACCTACCCTGACAAACACTGAGCCAACTTTATCTCTTCGAGGTGCAGCTAAAAAACCAGAAAATAGAGGACTGAGTTAATAGGAAAGTTCCAAGTTAATGTTTGAATCAAAATGTATTTGTTTTAGTGGTTGAATTTTGCAGTATGAATTTAAACCTCTCTTGTATTGCATCCATACTGTATCAATACATTGGCATAAGGCTGAGGTAAGAATTAAGAAGGAAAACCGTAACATCAGAGGAAATGTGAGCTGGAAGATACTTATGAATATAAGTGGGAAGTAGAAGAAGACTAATAAAATCAGGACACCAAACTTCTGAAGTCAGTGTTGTGAGCTATTAAAAATAATGGATGTTAATGTAATAATGTATATTCTGAGTTTTTTGAGAGATTTTCCTTCTGAATTGAAGGTCAGAGTGCTTGCCCTTTTAAATGTCAGCTCTGGCACTGTTGCACCATTTTAAACTTTCATTAAGTAGTGAAAATGTGTGTTAAGAAGACTTCCAGTTCCATAATTTAGAACTTTTAGCAGGACTGAAAGTTAAAAGTTACAGGGGAAAAGTACTAGCAAATATACTTCTTAAACTCAGACCTGTAGTCTATGTTGCCTTGAACAAATATGTTTCTTGGGGTAATTAGTTATCCTGTCTGTATATGTTACAATCATAGGGTGGAGGTTATAGGAAAGGCTGGGATGAAATACAGAATCTGTTTAAAAACTGTCATCTTAGTAATGCTGATGCAGTATTTGGTCTTGCGTGTGCAATTAAACTGAGATACAAACTTGCCTTCCACAGAAACCTCTATATGAGAGACCACATGCCCATTGCCTTTAGGTCTTGCCAAAGAACACCTCAAATATCATGACGTAGCTTAATCCTCCCCTACATGTGTCTCTCAAACTACTTTTAAATTTTAAAATATTATACAGAAACTTCCTGGGTCTGAATTCCACCAGGATCCAACCTTGCCTTCTGCTTGGAATAAAACCTGTTCCTAGCTCTCTCTTGACTGCACCTGCTGCAGGAGTTAGTGCTGTGCTGGCGGGTGGGTAGCCCTGTCACCCTGCTATCCTGCTGGACTCGAACTGATCCCGCTGGCAACGGAGAAGGGCGTGTTACAAAACACACAAAGCATTTCCCGTGCTGTGTTATTCCTCTGGATGCAGTTCTCTGCAATTAGCCTGACTGTCTCCTCTCCTTGCCTGAACATACAAAGGCACACAGAACATCAGAGGTTGATAAACTGTGATAACAGTTGCATAATGACTTTCATAAAATAACTTTTGCCACAAAAATAGCTGCTCATAATTGCTTTTGGGATATTTGAGTTTCTGATTCTTCTTGGATCATTCTAATTACTGGAGGTACTTTTTGGAGAGTTTTTTTGTTTTTCCTTTTGGGTGTGATGATAAATAGTTTGATACTCAAATGTGCAGATAAAAGACAATTGATTACACAGTACTTTGTTATTCAGCTGGATGCATATCACTCTTGTGGCTGCAGGACAAGACAGCTTTGAATGTCTCAGGGAATTACTGAATGAGATTAGTATTTTTTTCTAATAATAAAAATAAATCCCAGTTGTGAAGAAATCCATGGAGCTGTAATACCCTATGGGCTGGGTGAGTTCAAATGTCACTGTGTTCCAGCCACGCAACACGAGGGTGTTGTGAAACACATCCAGCTGCAGGGAACTGTACCAGGCAGGTTTAACTGTGCCTTTGCTGTGGGAAGGGGCTCTCAGAACCTTATCTCCTGCAGTAAACCCAGTCCCATCAAACAGACAGCATCACATCATGTCATGACTCTCTGTTATCAGTTGTTGACATGCTGATATAGATTAGAACGTGTGTAACCCAGACTGGTAAAGGTCTCTGATGTCTTGGTGTCTGTTCATAGCAAGTCAGTGGCAGCAGTAAATTCCTTTTGCTGTATTTCCTCCAACTGAAAATGTACCATTTCCCTTTATAAAGCCCTGGTTTACAATCCTGGCTTGGCTTTTCGTGATTATCTCTTGAATATTGCACCCACATGCAGGAAGGGGTTGCAGAAGGAAACTCAAGGAACTATCTTTCCTAGTGTTTGCATTAAGCATTTGGCTCATTTTTCTTTTTAAAATACTTTATCTCTCATTAAAGCTGAATCTATTTGATTTATATGGAGTTTTGGCTGGAGTCTACAGGTTGTTTTTTTTAAAGCTCAGTTCTTACTTTAAATACATAGGAAGTCATCTTATCTACTGCTAACCATATAGCATCTTGTATTTTGGAGATTTTAACAGTTTCTCTGGGATGTACCCTAAAGTATCTGCCAGCTTCTGCAAGACTTCCCCAGTGAACAATGCTGTTCTTTCACAGATTTTCTTTTACTGCTTCCTTTTACAGTCTTGTTTCTGCATATCGGCTTGATGCTACAGAAGCTTTCATGTTGCCAGACTTCATGAAAATTACTGCACTGCCAAAATCACAGAATTGTTAGGGTTGGAAGGGACCTCTAGAGATCATCTAGTCCAACCCCAACATAAAATACTTAATTCCAGACATAAAGCATGAATGCCTTTCTTTCACGGGTCTCCTTAAAGTACTGCATTAAATCTACAGCAAAAAATGCTTTTTGGTTAATGAATTATTAAGCTTTCTGATTTTTTATGAGCATCTTTTGGGATTGTGCTAGTGGAGTAAGCAAATAAAGTGTGTTCACCTGTAGTTTGCACTGACAGCTGTTTTGGGAGCAATAGAACAATGTGTTTTGTGCTGAAAATGGGAAATAGGAACAGCAAAGACTGGCTGACACTACCAGGCTTCTGGGAAGTTTAAATAAAACTAGTAAGTGTGTTTGCCAGGGTGATTTCCTAATCTTGACAGGAAGAAAGGATCAAGCAGATCTGCAAAAGCACTGTCTTTTTCTAACAAAATGTACCTACTTCTGAAATCTTATAATGAGTGTCAGTGCAAATGCCATCTCCTTTTATTCTGTTTGCCTTTTCCATGTGGATCCAAACATACCTCTCTGTATAAACACAATTTACCTATCACCTCCCACCCTCCAGCCCAGCTCATCTCTTGCAGCACTTGCACGATGATGTCACCTGTCATTAGCTTGATGAAGAGGGGGCTGTGACCCCTAAATTAGTGCTGCAGCCAGAGGATGTGCTGAGTAGGCACTGAGTGGGAGCCAAACAAAAACATGTCCATTTAGAAAGGCTGCAGTGGATGGTTTTGAGAAATGGTTTCCATGTCCAAAGTTGTCTCTGTGTCTGCATTGGCCCATCATGATAATCCTGACAGGCATCTGCTGTGGGGAGCATAAATGGGCAGAGGAGCTTCTCTTTATGCCATTGTATTTCTAATGCTGCCTATTGGTTAGATTTCTGAGAAATTATTAAATATGAACTCTCTTTTTAGCTCTGCAAGTTTCTGTTGGCTTTTCCTCTTATTTGAAGGAAGTAGTCTGAGCTACTCAGATTCATATTTTGTTTTTAAGTATTAAATTGATTTCCCTTATTCTTCACCACAGTAACTGGAAACAAAGGTTCATTTTAGGATGCAGGTTGCACCAGGGTTAGAGTTCCTCACCCATGGCAGAGGGATCACAAACCAGTGCAAATATGGGGCTTGACAGCAAGCCAATAATTTCTGTGACCTGGGAGCCTTGGCTGCTCACTCCTCACTCCTTCTAGCATTCATGTCTTACCTCTTCATGGTCTTGCCACACTGTAAAATAATGAAAGATTGTTTATACGATACATGTAACTGGTTTTCTGAGGAGAAGGTTGGGGAAGGGACAGTGGGTGTGTGCTGTACTCAGGACTGTTCTTACGCTTGAGCCCTGATGTTTTTGGTAGCTGATACCATTACACTGTTTGTATCTCTGGATGGGGGCTTGGAAAGCCTGTCTTTAGCCACGTCTCATCAGGACAGCCCTTTCAGGATGGCACTTGGGCATCCCTGTTGACCCAGGGCCTTAGAAGAGCATCTGAGTTACCTCTGAAAGAGACGCCTGTGCCTGAGAAAGAGCTGCTTCTCCTTTGGCCAGCTCACCAGGGCCGCATCTCAGAGGCTTTGTTGGTCTCAGACAACTGTGCTCTGAATGAAAACTATTGCAGGAGCCGTTTAAATGGCCACTGAAATCATCTGTGTCTCACTGGGGAGTACCAGCTGCAGTAAATCACACCCTGACTAAAGAAATTCCACCTCTCTCTTCTCCCTCTGATGTAAATTGAGGTGCGGTTCCTGAGTGCCTGGCACCTACCAGCCTAACCTGAGGGGGAGGGAGTGGAATCCACTCGGTCCAAATTAATCACAGCAGGTTACTTTGATGCATAAAATGCCATATAAGTAATTTGTGTGATGATATACCCCTATCCTCCACCACTAATCTTCCACTGATTCTCTCAGTTTCCTGCTCTTTTGCTTTAAGATAAGGGTCCCAATCTCTTCCCTCAGTTCAATCTGCTCAGTTTTGTCCTGTGATTGAATAAGAGACAGGGTAGCCAAAAGACTGGGCTAGTGCATCCAGAATCATTAATTCAGTCAGTCAAACAAATGGGAGGCAAGAGAACAAGAAACAGTGACCAATTGGTCACATGGCAGGGGATCTGCCCCGGAGCATGGAACACACTGAGCTCAGCCCCTGAGCTGGATGGTCACAAATGCCAGAATGATTTCTTAGCATGGCCCTGGCTGTGGTAGCTCCTGCCAGCCTGCTGAGCAAGCTTGGCCAGCCTTCTTGAGATTCACAGAGAAGATTTATTCCTGAAGCCTGACCTACATGAGTGTGTATCTAAATGTGTGAAAGCTGTGATTTGATGGCAAGCAATGAAAGGTCATAGAAAAAGCAGGCAATGCATTTAAATCAAAATGATGAAGCTGGGTAATTTCATTAGCAACAGTTGTATTTACTGGAAGTCACAGATGGTGCAGTTTAGCTTATGGCCAATTTGTTAAGACAAAATAAGTATAAAGAAAGAAATATTCCAAGTGAGAGGTGGTTAAAAATTAAATAGGCACCAGATGGCTCAAGATTGTCCTTCATAGAAATTTGGTGAAAGAAGACATAAACAATCCAAAAGCATTTCTGAATGGGACACTTACAGGCTGGCTAGGCCTTTATCAGAACTAGGTTTAAAAGCAGAGCAATTAAACTTCCCTCGTGTGTTAGCATTTGACACCCCAGCAAAACGTTCTCTGTGACCTACCAAATTATTTTCTGTCTGATATGTTGTTTAAACTGAGAAGCAAGGTGAATGGAATAATCCATAAATGTTCCAGCCTTCCACTACCTTTAAAACAACCTCAGCTTATACTTAAAGTGAGGAGAAATTTTCCTGTGCAGTGTGAATTTATGCATCTAGGTGCATTCATGTCAACACACAGGCCTTTATGCTCAGAGAAATGGCAGTATTTGGGATCTTGCTTGCTTTTGAGAAATGTTAGCAATTGGTACAGATCCCTGAGGAAAGGTTACAGGTTACAGAGTTACAGCCCTAGACTGTATTCCAGGGGATACAAGTTCCCTTTTCTGGCTGCATCACAATTATTTTCCTGGCTCTGGAAAAGCTCAATTTGCACATTTATATACTTTATCTATACATTAGCAACTATGGTGAGTTTGGGGGGTCAAACTATTCCTGTTTTTAACATAATGTTTAGAGCTCCTAAAGCTGATCATCAGCCCTATTGCCTTTGAACTCGCTTATAACACAAATAACATGTTTGTAGGTGGATCACATGATTTTATTATATGCAGTGGCGTGATTCTGTTTTCTACTCATGTGAATAGCATACTATTTCTTACACACATAGCTGTTGGAGGATTTATGATGTTTTGTCCATATTAAAGCACATCCCTGTGCAATACCAGTAAATTTAACAGTGGGAAAAAAAAAAAAAAAAAAAAAGTAAAAACATTATAAATGATTCCAAGGAACAGGAGACAGCGTGTACTCTCTGGTTTTATATGCAGCTCTAGATATAGGTGATTTCAGAGACACAGCAGAAATCTCTTTAAAGCAACTGCATGTATGGAACTGGTTCTCCTGGGGGTGGGAATGGGGAGGGAAAAAAAGGAAAAGCAAAGGAAAACAGCCTTGAATGAGAGAGGCAGCTGGAGACTGTGTTGACTAATTAATGAGCAACATACACTTAAGAGCTTTTACTCATCCTGCACTGGCTTTGCACATTTTCTATTTCATGTTCCAGTCTCTGGGTATGAAAGCTCTGCGAGCCGTGCCTGCTTGCAGGGAAAAGGCTACCCTTGGAAAAGATGGCTGGACTCACTGAAGGGAAATGAAAACATTTACAAGTGTCCTGGAAAAGCCTGGAATGGTCCAGATGGGGAACACAATTTGAAGAATTTTAAATTAAATGAAATAATAAAAAAATCAGAATGATCCAGGAATAATTTCCCCATGTGCCAAGGTACCAGTAATGCCTATGCACCAACCACAGCCTTGCCAGGGGAATACATTTTTCAATCAGGAAAACTTTTTTTTCTGTCTCAGCTGCCAGAGTTGCACCTACAAACAGGAAGGTGATTCACAATCATGGCTTCATGTTGAGAAAGACCATCCAAGTAAGGGTGACTATGATTTTTCAAAATTATTCTTTAAGGACAAAAAAACAAAAAAGGATTTTACTGACCTTGACTAGAAATAGCACAGAGTTTTTATTGTGTATGTCTGCAGGGCTTTCTGTGTGGGAGGAGAAAGAGGGCAGGAACAAAAAGACTTATAGGTGAGTGACAAGATGAGTTGAGGCTTGTAGATGGTTGAACAAATGCTGATGCTCTGAAATCTCTGTCAACTCCTTGTTAAACGTGGCAGAAACACTACAGCAGGGAAAGTATAAAGATTACAAATTATATAGCAAGGAATTTGTAAATGGAATGAAGTTTCAACTCTACAGCCAGTTTTCTACCTGAGCAGTTTCATGATTAAGCAGATCAGATGCTTTTAAGTTTAAAAAATATATAGTTGAAAGTAAATTTAAACTAATTGAAAACTCATGTGAATTATATATTCTGCATATCAGCAGAGAATAACTGGGGCTTGGTCTTACAGTGCTGGGAAATGCTGTTACTCTGTGTGTAAGTGGGATCAGAGGTGGTGTTACTGTCCTGGGGTTCATTTGTGTCACTTTATGGGGTTTGAAATCCTGTATGGACTAAGCTCTGTTGGTTGTTAACCCTTGGTATCCAAAATAATACAGGTCTGTTCTCAATTCTCCTATTTTTTCTTAGTACATATTTGAGGATTCAACAAGCTTGCTTAGCTGACTTGTTTAATTGCACTGTCTTGAAGAAGTCTGTAAGATGAATATAGACTGTTCTAGCAAACATAGGCCTTTATATACTTCTATTGTGGAGCTTTTGTTTCCAAGTGTCTCTTGTCTGTCCCAGTATGGTAATATGAGGAAGAACTTTTCTTATGAAGACCAAAGTAAAAGATAATCTGAGAACTCTGAGTATTGCATTGAAAAACCTCTTCACAGGTAGTGAATGTGTCTGCGAACAATAGTGTTTGGCTTGTGCAGTCAGACCCTAAGAAAAAAGAAAAATGCGTCATCGCTGCAGTTGTTCAGACTGTCTTGTGGGCAGTATCATAACAAGTGCCAGGAGAATAAAACTCTATTTAAATCTGTTAAGCTGAAACCACCTGAAAAGAATTATTGGTCCAATTCATCATTCCCAGAGGTGCTTACAAGCAGCATCTGTGGCAGGAGCTCTCTCTTCCAGCACTGAGAAGGTTCAGGAGCACGACTGAGGAGCTCCATTTAGGTGAGTTATGTGAAAGATGTTTCCTGATTGCTTTGCTGGCATGTGGGATGTGTGCACGTAGCAGGAAACAGCAGGGGATTTCATGTACATCTCATTTAGCTGGTGCTATGTGGAGTCTTGTGCAAGGAAAGCCTTTTCTGGCTCATGTTTAGTCCTGCAAAAATGGTCCTCCTGCTCAAAAACTCCCTTTGAAGGCTTGTTCATCTTTGGGTTACTGACTCTGCTGGTATTAATTAGAGACAAGTTGCTAATGTTTTTCTTCTTAGGGCACAAATTTACCACACGGTTTTTTCTCTTCTTCTTAACAGATTAGTTCTGAGTTTATCCTTTGTGGTCTTCAAGTATCAGCTGTTGTGGATGTTTCTACAGGGTTTGTGTCTCTGGAGTCTGCTCAGCTTTACTGACCTGAAACTTAGGGCTTTGTTGTGTCACTGAGGCTCTGTAAAATCGAACAGTTATACTAAATGCCCCTTGTGTCAGGAGCTGGGCATTAGTTGGCTCATTTTCACCAGCTCTGTGTTCAGCCTGTGTTGGTGTGTGTAAGAGGAGTACCAGGTGTAGAGTCAGATCTGCACACAGGACCTGAAAACTACAGCAAGGAAAGCTGGCACTTCAAACTTTGCTCTCTCTCTAGGGCTGACTCAAGGCGCAGTTACAGCCCCCCCATTTGTTGAAACACATTTTAGTAACCCATTCAGAGCTGACAACAATATCTAGGCATATATATGCTTGGGACAGAAAGCTTTGATAAAAGGAATTCACAAAACATTTCATAAATAGGAGTGTATTAACAACACAAGCAATTTTCCATAGCCCATAGATTACAGTGTTTGAGAAATTACAGCAGCTCTTAGATGAAATTGGATTGATCCAGGAGAATAAAATCTGTAGCAGTTGAAAGCAAGTGGGAATTATAGGTAGGCAGGATAGGAAGGTGGTTCATGTTATTGGGTTGTACTGGCACATCCCTGTCTCTGCGAGTCCTGCCTATGTCTCAGGAAGGCTGATGGGTTAAAGGAGAGGAGTTCTTGAAGAAGGACCTGGATCCAAATTCTGGAGAGACTCTGTTTGCTCCAAGATCACCTGGGGATTTGTGAAATCACACAATGTAGAGCTCAGCATGAGCTCCCAGGTTTGCTTCACTCCTCCTGCACAACACAAGGGGACAGTTCTTTTCCTTCTCAGGAGGTGGATGCATTTCAACAGTGCACCATGATTTGGTTTGATTTTTGTTGTTTTCTCCAGTTAATTCTTTTGCAAGATGAGCAGATCAAATTCACAATGACAAACTCTACAGAAGGAATTGTGTGGAGATGTGTGAGTGGTGGATGAGACACCAACTAAGAGCTGTCAGCAGCCATAGAATTGACATGTAATACTCGGTACTTTAAGAGCAATTTACATCTTCTAAGGACCATACTATATAAACACTAATTAATCTCTAATTAACTTATCTATATGTATTAGCCAATTAATCTCTAATTAGTTTATTTGCAGATTCTTTCACATTGGGAACTAATTTAGGTGAGGCGTAAACCTCATGGGACTAGTTCTGATCTCTCAAAGAGGTATAAGGCAGGAGGATGTATAAATCCATTATAATGTAGTCACAGGGATACAGCAGTGAAGAACTGCTCCAAGGAATGTATAAATAAGGCTCTTGGTGAGTTCAGAGAGAGATGCCGTGCAGTAGTGAGAAGCAACATCAAAATGCTCAGAATTAATTAGCCGATGTTGATGGGGCTTGATTATAGTTTGGTTGTTTTTAAAATGTATTTCTTCACAGGGCGACACATTACTTGGGGAGAGTATTAGCAGGAGTGTACAAATGTGACTCCCATGCCACAGCTGGCAAACTTCCTGCTGATGCAGCTGGTGTGGGCAGAACTCAGAGTGATGGACGGGAAAAATGGACCATTTTTAAACACGGGACCTTCATTTCATGTCCACTCAAGCCACTCATCATGGCTGAAAATACCCTTCAGAGTGATACTTCCCATGCACATTTGGCCTCATGACCCCAGATCTTAAGCTCACTTACCTTTAAAATGGAGACAAAAACCTGTCTGGTTTCCTGTTATCCCGTCTCCAGACAATTGCCTGAATAAAAGTGGGGGAAGGAGCTCATTTCTCCAGCATTCCCAGAGGCTGTAGCTGGTTTGCTTGCATGATGTCCATTTCCAGTCTCCTCTTTCCCATTGCAGGATGACTGAAACTGTTCCGAAGCAGCCGCTCCGTGGCGATGGCAGGGCCAGCCCAGCCCCTGGGCAGTGGGATGTGTGTCCTCTGGAGCAGGCAGGGGTCGGGTGAGGAGGCAGGAGCAGGGCAGTTCAGCTCCAGCTCCTGAGGGTTTCCACAAACGTGTTGCCTTGCCCATGCAGATCACTAAAGAGAAAATATAAATATAGAGTCTGAGCTTGGGCAGAACTGCTATGTTACCAAAGTGCTGTGTCATTTTATTTGCTGTGCTATTAGGAGGGAAAGATCTGTTAGTTCTTAGCCAGTTATAAAGCTCCTCATATTGTATTTACAGAATTAGTGAGATCAGCTGCAGCAGCTGGACTGCCACTTACTAAGGCTGCAGGAAGCACAGTGTCAAATGCTGACACTGGTCCTGGAGCTGCTCTTTTATTGAGATGTCCTTGCAGCACAGAGCTGTGTGCCATCATGTTTATGGCCTGTATGCAAGAGAAATAGAAGAAATCGTACACATTTTTGAAGGTAGTGTTCAGATTCAGTTGTCATAATTCACAGTGTTGCTTCAGGGCTTCCATATTGCTTTGGGCATAAAGCTGTATTATAAATTACAGCACACAAAGCTGAGTTTGACCTACCAGTTGGTGCATAATAAACTGACTTAATTCTGAATATTAACTACATATTGTGGCCTAGAGGTTTATTCCTCTCTAAGTGTAGTACTGAATTATACAAGAATCCTTTTCTCGTGGGTAAAACCTAAATATAAATACATTCCTAGTCTTAATACCACACAGAAAGGTGCCAATGGGAGACTATTTTCATCCTAAATATGTTTCTTACGGTAGCAGAAAATAATTCCTGAATATTGCCAAGTATGGGAAGTAATTATAGAGACTTTTCCAAAAGGAAGATGAATATCTGAAGGATTTTGGTAGTTGCCACTGTCCATGGAGAAATACTCTGGCTATAGTGGCATGTTGTTCCTTGGGGTGTCCAGCCCTGCCTTACCAGTACATATTTTAATGGATCTGAGCTCAGGTCTAGGATTTTGCCTTAGGATGAAGTATCTGATAAACAACTTAAGCCCTAGTGAAGATGTCAAAAATAAAAAAGTTGTGGTCAATCCATCTTAGAATTTAAATGCCACTCACGAAATTTTTGCAATGGATCAATAACACACAATACCATAATCTGCATTACCCGTACCCACCAGTACAACCAGGGATGTGTCTGAAGAGACTGAATCAAAATATGCTCATTTGATGTGAAAATGTTGCTGCAGAAAGCTGCAGGTTAGTTTTTTAAATTACTTCATAAGTATTGAACAAAACACAGCAGATAGTGAAAAATCCTGGGCTCATATTTTTTAATTAAAAAAACAAATTCCTCATGTTATATGAGAAGTAAATGTGTATAGATTACACATGGCATTTTCTGTGAAATTCTTATGCATTTGCAGGATTTTTCCCCAAGAAGTACAACAAAAACCTGAGATGCAGGTATTTTACATCTTCTATGAATTGCGTCCTGTACATAGGCTAGTTTTTGATATTTTTTTCCTTTCAACTATGCGTCAATCTAATCAGACTTCTAAGAATTGAGGATACAACAGTATTGTTCAGGTTTTGGGGTTTCATTTGTTGGGCTTTTATTAGAGAACCAGCCTGGCACTGTGCCTCTGCCAGCAGGAGGCACGAGCTGAGCTCTGCACTGAGTACCAGGGTTTATCTCACTGCACAGGACAGTCCTCAGGGGACCTGGGCCCTCTTCCCATGCCCGCATCTTCCAGGTGATGGATCTTCCCTGGGATCTTCTTAAAGCTATCAACCATTCTAAAAAACCCCACATTGTGGCAGTATGAAATTCTCCAAAATGCTGAATGGAAGATTAAAGAATTGCAGTGCATGTTTTTCCTCATGGCAGCTTGGAAGGAGAGAAGATGAGGAGATTATTTTTACCTCTGCTCCTGTACTGCCTGGGGGGAAAAGGAAACAGAGAGGAAGAATGTAAGGTTGGCCTGCTTGGGGTCTTCCCCTCCCCTATCCTTGCTGAGGAAAGAAGACTGAACATTCCAGAGCCCCCAGCTCTGCTCTCTAGCAAAGTCCATACCTGTGGTGTCAGTCTGGGTAGGCAATAACCAGCCTGACCAATTTAATCAGAGCCTCTCTGGGCATCATTTCTCAGCAGGTTCCTCAGGGGTTACTCATAACACCCAGTTTTTGTTTATCCTTGCCTGAAACAGCTCAGGTGGAACACAGGTGATGCAAATTCCTCTTGAATGCCAAAAAGCTTAGGAAAAGTTGTGATTCGAGAGTACATAAATACCAAGGCATCAGAAAATTGTTTTTTAAGGAAAATAAAAAAAGCTGATTTCAAAATATTCTGAAAATAGCCTTGAATCAGCTTTTAGCTACTTAGATTTCATATACACACACAGAGAGTATTTCTGTCTGTACAATTTCTTACAGTGTTTTATTCTGGAATTAAAACCAGTTGTGATAACATCTCATTTTCAGTAGAGTCCTGGTGAGAAGCATATGACAAACAGCAGTACCCCAATCATTTCCAGAGACATACTTCATCCATCATAAATATTTAAAATTCAATCATTAATCAAGGCAGCTGTGTACTTCCTTCAAGTGATCAGTCACTAATAGCTTAAGAACTCTGATTAAAAAAACCCCAAAAAACAAAACAACAAACCAACAACAACTCAACAAGTGGTTTTTATAGAATTCCTCCTGACCAGCCCTTCTTTGTGTTTTGCAGAAGGGAAAAATCCCAGGACAGCTCCATCTTCTATAACAATCCTCCAATTTAGCAGCTAAGTTAACTTGACATCTGGAACTTCTTTCTAGGGATTTCTCCCATTTGCAGTTACCTTTTGGAGGCAGGATCTGGGTTTTCAAGTGGATACTTGACTGTAAGAAATGATGCTTTGAATGATTCTATTTTTTTTCTTGTCAGTATTCTGTTGTGTACATGTAACCACCAGAGCAGAAAAGCTGAAAAAGAGGTGTAGCCAAAGCTGAAACAAAAGCAAACCCAAAACTGAATATCTATTTAAAAGAACCCCCAAACCCTGCCCTGTGTGAGTCCTTCAAACTCAGTGCAGTTCCTTTGCAGGAACGAGCAGCTCTTGGCTTAGCTGTAAATTCGAGCTTGCAGTCACTGTGACTTTAAACCCGAAGCTTATGCCTGGCAAATTTTGAGTGAAGCTCATCAGTGGCAGCAGGATAAAACTGGAGTGATGAGTTCTTGTCTTGGCTCTTCCTTGCCTGGCAGGGGAGAGTGTTGGTTTGTTCTTTTATTTATTACGTGTTGGCAATTGCATTTATAAGAAAATAACAGCTGATATTTATGTGGTATCTGAATATATGTAGCTTGTTACAGTCAGATTTCATCTGTTTGTGCATTTGTTTAAAGTTGTATGTGTGAGGCATCTGATGGTGTGAGTCTCTCTACTCTGAGTGCATTCCAAGAGAGTTGGAATCATCTCCTATCCTGAATGGTGAAGATACAGAGAGACTGGCCTAGCGTGTGCGATGCCTTATCTTTTACCAGGAGTCCTTATTTTTGCACTGCTCCAACCTGCAGCCTGCGTTCAGCCTCAGGATTCTGCAGTTTCCAGCCGTCTGATGGAGTCAGTGAGGCACAAGGCGAGCTCGTGTCTGAAGTGACCCCTTGTCTTCTGCCTCTTATCTTGCCAGGGTGGAATTTGGGGAGCTCCTGATGCAGAGCCAGTCTGTACAAACAGAGATAACTTGGTGTTGGCAGAGCAGGGAGGCTCCTTCCCTTCAGCTGTCCTTGCCCCTGCCATGAGCACTGGGGGCCCCCAGTCCACTACCACAGGTCCATGGCTGCCCTCCCTGTTCTCCAGGTGCTCTCCGCACGCATGGAATGTCACAGGAGTTCCTGGGCTGTGAAGTACCAGGCAGGACAAATGCAATATGGGCACTATTTTGGGAGATAGTCCTGTTTGGTGCCATCAGTGAGGACTGCAATTTGCTGATGTTTTAAGACCATGCCCTAACAAACAGATAGTATTGACTGCCATTTCCCCCCTTTTTTGGCTGTTTTCCTTGGAAATATTTTGTCATCAGTGGCTAGAACACGTTTTTTGAAACTTCGGACCTGACAGGACATAGCTGGCTCCGCAGACAAATACAACCCAGTTCAGCTAAATAAAGTTACGTGTTTGATAGGAAAAAAATTTCCTACTGACATCACACACAGAGCTACTGAAGTGCCAGGACACCTTCATTTGCAAGCTGTCCATCTTCAGAGACTGTTGCATCCTGTCTCCCTTTCTTTCATGGATTATTTGGGAAAGAGGCAGAAAGCAATACCTGACACGGGCAAGAGTTTCTTGCTCTGTATGGAGGCCCTCGTGGTGCTTGGTTGGGTTTTCTCTGTCAGTAGTTTCAGGTTTTGTTTTGGGCTCCTCGGGGCATGTCCTGCTGTTTGAATTGTGATTGAGTGGGCCTGTGTGTCCTGAAGGGGCCTGTGACAGTGCTGCATAGTACAAGGGGACAGCCTTGTTGGCCTCCCTTGGCCTGCTCGACTGAATTTGTTAATCTGGGGAATCGATGCTGTGGGAGGGAGCTGGGGGTGAGGAGCCTGGTGAGTCACTGTGGTTTGGGTGTCTGAAGCTGTGCACTCCTTCAGGTTTGGGCACTTTTCCCCCCTGCTTCAGATCCTCCCTCTCTTTTCCTCATAATCTCTGAGGAAATCTATGGTAATTAGTTGATGCCTGTTTTGCTTTTGGTCTAAGTGTGACCCATGATTGGATCTTGTTCCCAGAGGTGAACTGCAAGCACCGTGTCCCTGCTTTTACCACCTGATTTGGCCAGATGTGGTAACAGCCTCTCCAGCTGTTCCACTGTGGTCTGTGTCTTAAATGAGGAGCAAGAGCCAACCTCTGCAACTTTGGGGTACCCCTTGATGAGCCTCCTGAAGTTTTCACTGTGTTGTGGCACTCTTGGCCAGTGTGGTTGTGGGGTTTTCTCCTGCTTTGTCTTCAGCTGCCCAGTCTGTTCCCTTATCCAAGATGCACCTTGTGTCCAAATCTCTCTCAGACACAGCAAGAACTGCCCCAAAGTGCCTCCAATTCCCAAAGGCTGTTCTCCAGCAGCATGCTGTGCTCCCCACACTGCAGAGCACCACCCTCTGCCTCCTCACTGGTCCCACTTCTCTGCTGACCACATTTTCTTTAAGGCACATCCTTCCTTGATTCAGTGGGCGATGTGTCTGTGCTGGCACAAGCACAGGAGGAAGAGGAGCAAGGACTAAGGGGAGAGTGGAGGAAATGTGAGGAAATCCTGTCACTGGGGAGAGCTGTCACCACGCACTGCCTGGTGTGAACCATGGCCTGAATGCCAGTTGTAGCAGCTTTAGCCCTGCTCAAGGATCATCTGCTTAATTCCCAGATTTGGAGTCAACAAGCAGCAAGTGTTTCTCCATTTTCCTCGTTTCCTCTAGGCAAAACCACTGCAGACCCAGGAAATGTGTTTGGCATGTGTCTGGAAAATATTCACAGTGCTTCCCAAAGAGAAATCCTGCCATTTTCAAAGACTTCACAAAGTTGCAAACTTGAAGTTTGGAAAAAAAAATAAATATATATAGTGTGTGTGAAATACAGAATTAGAAGTTAATCCAAGCGAAATTACACACTTCCCAAAAAAAGCAGCAGTAGGCATTAGCTCTTTGTCCTTTCCCAAGGTTCTGAATTTTCAGGAACTTCTGATTTGTAAATCTATCAAGAACTAGATCTGCATTTATTAAATTAAGCTAATCTCTCTTTTCTGTTCCAGAACATCCCAAAGAAGTTGCTCTGAGACATTCTGTAGACAGGAGGCCTTGGAGATATCCCTATTTTGCCTGAGTCCTGTACATAAAGGAACAACAGCAGCCACAGGGAGGGGAGACACAGCACCAGCCCACCCAGCACACAGGTAGGACTCTGGGCAGTTTGCTTTAAAGCCTTGGTGGGTTCTCTGCCCACTAAATGGCACAGGCCAGTTCCTGAGGATTTGGCGGTTGGCTCTTCATGTAGAGACTTTTCTGTCTGTGTTGGTGCAACAGTAAAGTGAAATCTTGTAGATTTTATCTAATTGCTGTGTTGTCAGCCCCAGGAGAGCTGTCCTATTGCTTTGAGATTAGGGGGGAGCCCACCAGTACTGGGGGAAAACAGCCTTAACTTCTCCATCCTCCACGAGCAGTAACTGTCTAACTGGAGAAGTGGCTTCCACTGGTGCTCTTTATGCGGAGCTGGGGATGTGGAAAATGTGAAATAATCCTAAATAGAATAAAGGAGAACCTGGCATTGGAAGAAGGTCAGCTGAAGTCTCGGCTGTTTCTGGGACGAAAACGTAACTGAGGGAAGTAGCTCAGGTCAAAGAAAGGTGGTCTGAAAGAGGGAAAGGTTTCTCCAGTTCCTTCCTGGTCAGCAAAATCCTGCACAAGGATCTCTCTGACTCCTGCAAACACTTGACCTAAGAAGATCTACACAAAGCCAGGTAGTGCCCTCCCCTTTGCAGAAGGGGCTGCTGGAACAGGAGCCAAGGTAACTTACAGCAGGATAACAAAACCAGCTGCAGTTCTTAAAAAATCACCACACATCTTTGCCTCATGAGTTGTAGCAAAATCCTGTAGCAGTCAAGCTGGCAATATATTTGCTGCCTTGTGTTGCCTATATAGTAAAATATTTATAACATCTATAATGTATTAGATGAAAATCGTGTGTGAAGTGGCACTGCAGTTTCTACAAGTGCTGACTCCAGTGCTTGTCCAACAGGCCTGATTTGCACTCTGGTGGTCTGGTGCAGAAGACAAGCTAATTCCTTGTGCAGTGCAGGATTTAATTTTGGACTCCATGATGCTCTTTGTCTGTATCTTCATACTATATTTTCATCATCATGTAGGTCTTTGTATTCTGGTAGCCACTGGATGAGGAAGGAGGGCTCAGGTACCTGTCCAAATATCACCTAGAACAATTTTAGGTAGCAGCATATGCACTTTTATGAAGAGGCAGTAATGAATGGTACAAGAGCTTGAGAATGTGCCAGAATGTGCATAACCAAGATTTATATAAAGAAAAATTTAATGTTTCTTCATTTTAGAATTACTTTAGCAGAGATTCCTAGGTAGCTGTTAGATTCACAGATCACAGGATATGCTGAGCTGGAAGGGAGACCCACAAGGGTCGAGTCCCACTGTCAGCCCTGCACAGGCCCATCCCCAGAGTATCATCCAAATGCTCCTGGAGCTCTGTCAGCCTTGCTGCTGTGCCCACTGCCCTCTGATCTGTCCAGGTCTCTCTGTAGGACCTCCCTGCCTTTGAGGGACTCAACAGTTCCTCTCAGTTTTGGGTCATCTGTAGACTTGCTCAGTGTCCCTTCCACTCCTGCATCCAAGTCATTTACGAAGATGTTGAAGGGCACAGACATAAACCTCCCAGTGGTGATAATTTCTGCCTGTCCTCGTCCTTCCTGGTAAAGACACATAATCAGAATCAGTGCTCAGTTTTGAAGTGTAATCTCTTACCAGGACCTGGAATTACCCAGTCTCTGAACCTCTTCTCTTGCCCCTGGTGCTGTGGCAGATCCCCTCGGTGCTGGCAGAGGAGCAGTGCCAGTTAATATTGGCTGCTCTGGAAGTGGCCCCAAACCCCGTCAGGATGGGAAGTGCAGGGGGAGTTGTGGTGGTTTGTCCTACCAGAGGTGCTGCCTGCTCCTCAGCAGAGCCTCCCATGCATTTTTAGTGCTGTCCCTCCTCTGCTTTGTGTGCAGCTACTCCACAGGGCTTTGGGAAAGGTTGTGGGCACCAGCAAGGAGAGATGCGCTCCGTGGAAGTGGCTTGGCTTGCTGTAACAGTCAGGATCTGGAGTTAGATTGTGGCTATGTGGTCGGAAGTCCTCGGGCACTCTTCTGGGGGGCACCATGTGCTCTGTCAGGGGTGTCTTCTGCTGTCCCTGAGACAGGCAAAGCACCAGTTGTGGTCATGTGTTGGGTAAGCCTGGGG
This sequence comes from Grallaria varia, assembly GCA_013396735.1. Classification (NCBI taxonomy): domain Eukaryota; kingdom Metazoa; phylum Chordata; class Aves; order Passeriformes; family Formicariidae; genus Grallaria; species Grallaria varia. Next base: position 125,636 of record VWZG01009295.1, on the reverse strand, counting down.
ATAGTTACACAGCCCCACAGATGCAGAGGAAGTGGAATTTCCTTTCTGAGCACCCCATGTGAGCAGCTCAGTGAGTGAGTTCACTCTGTGGTTGAACAGTGTTTGCAGGGGAAAAGATGCTGAAAACAGCAAATATACTGTTGAATCCAACCTGCTACTGGTAAAAGACGACTGTCTTACAGATTCCTCAAGACATTAAATGTGGGTTAAAGTCTTTTACTCTAAAGACTCTGAAATCAGAACTTGCTGTACTTATTTGCAGTATTATCTGTTTATTCATTACAAGAGTCTCACTTGGAATGTTTGTGATGTGAATGTAAATGTTACCTTTAAAAGACACTTTGTGATTGGCTAAACTAGTCTGTCTGCACAGAGAAAAAATTATCTCATGAATGATCTTCACAGCTATTTAAATGAAAACTGGTATTTGTGAACTTTAAAGAATACAGATTAAGGAATTCAAGGCTATGAAATATATTAGATGCATTACATGTCTAATTAAAAAATAATAGTGGCAAAATCTGAAAGGAAAATGGGATCATAACAATGGGACATTCCTTGTAGGAGGGAAAGAAATTACCTTTTCCTTTTAGTTGCACAGCATGGTTTCAGACCTGTAAGCCAGACTGGTGAAATACAAATGTAGATACACACACCTTGACAGAGATGACAGATTTTCACATCTGGAAAACTGGATAACAACCGTTTAGTTCACGTAGAAGGATGAAAATTATGCTTTCACTTCTGATACATGGCATGAACACTAGATGAGCAGATACAAATTTCAGCTTATATGAGCCAACCATGGGGAAAAAAAAAAAAAGAGAGAAATACTAGCTTGGAGAAACTGCCTTTTGGTGAGTTCTAAAAGAATTGTTATGACATGTTTGGATTTTCTCCTGTGCTGCTTGCAACGTAGATCATCTGCAGTGAAGTAAGTGATAAAGTACCATCTGACTGAATGCTAATGTTTTGGAGCCATCAAGCAGTAGATTATCCAATTTGTTGTACACTGTGCACATGTGCACCTGCTAATTTGAAATGCTGATGCACCAGAGAGAATCTAGGCTGCCCAAGGAGTCAGCTCTGACCCATTTCTTTGATCTATGACTTGGTCTGGCTTTGATATTAGCAAAGAAGTTTGCTATCCACTCGCAGTTTGAGTGATAATAGCTTAAGGCCTGCCTGTGACTTCCACTCTATTGTGAGAGGCTGTACACCACACAACCCCAAAACACAGGGAATATATAAACTTCAAAGGGAAAAGAAGGAAGAAGATAGGAGAAGCAGCTTTCCTCCACTCCTCCGAGGTTAGAACAAAAAGCAATCTGCTAAAGATGAGCTCACAAAAAATGTCAGGCTCCGTATATTTAAAATAGAAAAATGTGACATTTTTCCCAGATTAAAACATGTTAATGGGGAAAAAATTGCAGCCATAATAAATATTGTATGAAAAGCTGCCAAGTAACAAAGCCTTGACAAACTCAGGAGAACAAGGAACTTCAGTTGATGCTGCCACTTTATTTTTGCATTATATTCTATCTACTCTTTCTGTGTATGCACAACCCTTCAATGTCAGTGGGAGTCTGACATAAAAGACAGATTAATTTAGACATCACATTGGTGCATGTCTGCCAGAGCAGTGTGTGGTCCCCTGGTGCTCCTACCAGAAGATCCCCCAGCCTCTGTGGTCTCGCGTGAGAACCTATATCCTGTGGGATCCCTACACACATCTTGATGATTTTCAGGGGGGTTTTGTTACTGACAGACCAAAAAGTCTGGGAAAATACCCTGGAATTTACTGCCAATAGTGATTAATTCTTTAAGAAGTAGCTTAAAAGTATGTATCAATTCTGAAATAAAAAGGTGTTAATTTGTAGGAAATGATGCAATATTATTGAGAGTCATTAAAATAGGTCAGACTTTGCAGAAAGACTTAAAAAACAAACCCTTTGAATCGCATCAGTTAAACTTCAAGTGTATCTCATAAAAACTGAAAATCAGGACTAATGCTTTAGACATTTAAATGTGGATAGGGATAATTGACATCTATATATGGGATGCATACATCCTATCTATGGAATAATTGACATCCTATCTATGGGATAATCGACATCATATATATGGGATATGTACATCCTATCTATCGGATAATTGACCTCCTATCTATGGATGTTTTACTGGAGTTCCAAGCTGGTTCCTAGTCCGTGACATGAGGATATTCTCACAGGTGGAGCTGAGCAGGCTGAGTCCGTGTTCTGAAGAGGGAGTTTGTGGCCTGCCTGTGGTTTGGGCACATGCAAGCCAGTGAAACAGTCTGGGATGTGTGCAGAAATCAGGCTTGCTAATCCAGATGTTTTGCAAGCGTTCAGAATGCCACATCTGGGGAATCTGGGGGGTCACTCACTGGTTTGTGCTCTCTGTCTTGAATGCCTTTTCTCCCAGGAGGTGACCCTGTGCCAGGCTGTGACTATGTGTGTTGGATGCTTTGTTCTGGTCTGCAAATGTGAGACTGTTTTGGGGTTTGTGTTCCCTGGCCACAGGGGGTGGCAGCTCTGACTCTTCGCAGCACAGCTCCCATCTCAGACACACTGGTGGGCCCTCCCGCCTTGGCTGCTCAAGGGGCAGTGTTGATCCCCCCCGTGAGGAGGCTGTAGGTGTCTCATGTACTCTTTAGGCCATGCCTCCCCTCTTGCCATAGATTTCTGGCTCGACGATTTCTTTGTATTCATTTGTGAAACTCTTCCAGCAGAGCTCATTGCACAGGAGCCTGTTCAAAAGGGGATTTTCAGGAAGACACAAAGGGTGCTGTCTAATTGTAAAAATAACTTAAAAGTTGGACAGAGGCAGATTTGCAGTGATGGCAAGAAGCAGTGCTTTAAATAAAAGTAAATACAAGGCTATCCTTTCTATCCTGTGCTTTATTCTTTTAAAAGGATATTGTGTTATTTTCACCTAAATCCTGAGTACCTTTATAAGAATTGCAGTATTTTGCTTGAAAGCTCTAAGATACAGATAAATCTTAAGAAGTTTTCTTTCTCTTCAGTCATTTGCCTTCTGCTTTTCTGATGTTGTGCTCTAACTATAAAAGTTAATGAAAAAAGTGTATTTCTAAAGGAGTGAACTACAAAATGCAATTAGAAAATAATAAACATAGAGAGGTTCAATTTGCAGGGATAAAGAAATTGTGACCAAACCAATGACTATATTAGGGTAGCATAGTAAAATATAGAAATTAAATTTCAGACATATAAAAAGTCAGCTAATTCTTCATTATCTAGTGTAGGATAGGGGAGCTGAAGGGCAGAAAACAACTGGCACAAAGACTATTTACCCTTCCCAGATGTGTGTTGCTAGAACTCCTCCCAAAGTGTATGTGAATGCTCCACTCTGCACCTTTTACTAGAAAAACTAACTTTTGTCCTGAGCCTTGGTGAGTGATGATATCCACAGCGGGCTGAACTGTCCTCTGTTTCCTTCTGTGCAGTGAACTTGGAATCCACATTGAAGAATTCACTGTCTTCCTGAATTATATGTGTAATAGTCTGCTCAGGGAAGTGTAAAGCCATCATAATAGTCTTAAAACCCAAAGGATCCAGATTCACCCCGGAATGGCTGACTGAGCAATTGTAATAGCACTGCTCCTGTGTGGAGGATTAGCTAAATTCTGCTCCCTTTATCCACAAAGCTGGATGAATGTGCAGGCTTGCTGTCCACCGCCTCGCTAGCAGGAGATCTGTCTTGCTCTCTGGTTCTCGTTTCTCTAAGTACTGACTCACAGCCTTCCTAAAGCACCTGGTGAGAGCCCCAGTGCAGTGCCCAGAGCTGCATTGCTGAGCCTGTCTGTGAGCATGTCCGTGCAACGTGGAGAGCTGAGGTACTGCCTGTGCATGACAGATCATTTGCATTTCCTTAATAGGGAGTAATTCCTGTAAGCAGGGCTCCAATTTTGACATAGAATCAGTGTGTGAGTTTTACGGTCCTGTACTTAGTGATCTTTATTTTTCTTCTGTTGGGGAATAATGTAAAGTGGTCAACAACAGAGCACAACAGGAAGCATTTACAGAAGAGTCGGAACTGTAAATACAGATAACTTTCTGTCCTGTATCGTATTGTGCATAGTTCAGGTTGTTACCCAACACAGAGGCATTAGAAATCTATATATCATGACTACAAAGATAAACTGGGGAGGGGGAGAGCAGAGGGAGAAAGAAAGAAATTAAGTAGCACAGGCGAGGGAGCAAAGCCTTTTGATACTGTACTTTCAGTCACAAAATTTAGATTAATGAGGACAGAGCTGCTTAGATTGCTTTGGAGTACTGCACATGAACTCCACTGAAAGAAAAAGGAGACTTTCAATGTAACCTTCACTCTGTAGTTCTGAACAAGCTGCTTGCTAGTAATGTAGAAAATTTCAAACGTCTCTAAATATTAGAGCACCAAGCCAAACAAAGGAAGAACGACTTACTAAGGTGTGAGCACAATGTGAGTGACCTTCTTGATGTGACATTTGTTTGGCATACGAAACACCTCCAGCAGATGTTTAGTAGTCAAAGCTATTTGAGAAGACTTTTCTGTGGAAGTGTGCAGATCATTTAAACAACATACAACAGGTTCTCTGCCCACACAGGTAGCAGTGAATTTTTATGATAAGAGTGTATAAGAAGAGGAGGTGCTTCTTTCTGCTCCCTGTGTGCTCTGGGGGACTCGTTCCTCCTTTCTCCTACCTTTAAATGAGTTGGGTGCTTTGTTTTGTTGTTTTCATTTAACATCATGTTGGTTTTACAATTTCTCTTTTGTCTCTGAAATGTTTTGAGCATCCCACTGAGAAACAGGGCCAGCCTGGTGTTTGAGGACAAACCCAGCCTGTCCTTGTCTGAAGGGCATTCTTGTCCAAAGTGTTAGTTTGTGTTTCATGTCAGGAGCCTTTGTGCTGTCAGAGAGAAACTTGCCAAGGGACATAGTTTGGAGCTGTGTAGGAAATGTCTTTAGCCAGGTTGGGAAGCATCCCTTGGTGTCTGTGCAGAGGGCAATGACCCTACCCCTGCTGTGCTCAGGGGATGAGGACAGACCCCAGCCCCTGCCCTTGCATCTGATCAGTCACTCTCCTCCCACTGGCATTCTGTGGTGGATGCCAGGCTGCTGGGGATGGAGAATGGTTTTCACTTTGACCTGAAAATCTGCTGTGGACCCAAGAAACCCTTTCTGATTAACATGTCTTTGAACTCGAGATATTCCTGAAAAAGCTCTTTGTGTTTTGACCAACCCATGGCATTTGTGCTTCCTGATGAGTAAACTAGAACTGGTCAGGAATTTTCTGAAAGTCTAGATGTCCTGTACTTCACAGGAAGGGAGTGGGTACAGCTTGAATCCCTTTAGATTGCTGTCTTGATCAGCACACACCTTTAATGAGCAGCTCCTGGAGTCTGGTGCCTCACAGGTTCTGCCAGTACCCTCGAGGCTATGCTGTTGCCTGACACATTTGCATATGAAAGAATGTCAGTATTTCAGTAACACAGGAGATTTTTGCTCCCTGGCAGAAGAAGGAGCAGAACACAGTTCACAGAATTCCATGCACCATAGCTATGGTGCTTCCTTGGATTGGGTTCCAAGCTCAAAGGCTCTGCTACCAGGGTAAGTGCGAGTTAGTCTCCTCTCTGCTACAGCTGGCTTGGGCTTTTCCAGAGGTGCTGTGATTTAGCTTTGGGGAGTGTGTTTATAGGGACATGTGCTTTGACGTGCCTGATTTTCCTAGATTGGTTTTACATTGTAGGCTCTAAAGAGGGGGGGAGAAGCACTGCTCCTTCAATGAATAAATATTTACAAGGGAAAATTTCAAGTGACATATCCCATTCTATTCTTAAAATGGTGAGTGGTGAAGTGGGTTCACAACAGGAGAGGGAACAAGAGTCTTTCTCTCCATGTGAAAAAATGAAATGAAAACAAGCTGCAGCACCTGAATAACTCTGCTACAGAACATAAATTAACTTCAGCTCAAGTGCTTTAAGTAGTGTGGCTAGTATAGTATTATGTCTAATGTAAGGTTTATTTGTCAGATTGGATGTTACCTGTTCCCAGAGAGGTACCTGTATTTCAGTAAGGTCACTTGGCCGTGAAGAGCTGATATGAAGAGCTCTTGCATATCCCACTACTCACAGAGAGCTGTTGCCTGTGGCACATCCTCCCCTCCCTGGTAGCCCCTGTGGGATGGTTTGCTGCTTTACCACACGATTTCTTAAGGTGCTTTTTGCCCCTTTAGCCCACAGACCTCTTTGCCTGGAGCTGAGCAGTCAGCTCTTGAAGCAACTGGTGTCTTGTTTGTGAGTCCAAACATCCCCTGTGTCAAATGTCTGACTCAGGAGAACCATCAGAAATGTAAAAGGCTCTGGCCAAATTACTAATATTTTCTGCTTGGAGATGAGGTGGGGTTTGCTTGGGTCCCTCAGCCTGGTAACTGGAAGGGAACTCCTGGAGCCTGACAAACCGAGCCCACTGCCCACACCAGCCTGAGACTGGAGTTGCCAGTGCAGCTCAAGAAAAGCCCAGGGAAGGAAGGGAGCAGGTGAATTGTCACATCTGTGGTATTGGAACAGAAAAGCATAGACTCAGTACATGGCAAACATTTTAAACAATATCACTCTCAGTATTCAACTCACATGACAAATATCTTGATTGATCTGTTCTTGGCATGGAGTGCTGCATCTGAATGAAGCCTCAGCCCCTGAGATGCCTCCCAACACTTGCAGTCATCTTGATATCATTAAGTGTCCTTAGTTTCCTGCATGGTGCACTTGTTCTTTTCTACTGTAATTGAAACCCCCCCCAAAGCATTGTGTGTGGCAAAGTGGCAGTCATTATTCTTACAGTTTTCCTCTTTAGAGTATTAAGATTATTTTTATTTTGTTAACAGAAAGGCTTGAACTGCAGGAGCAGGAGAGCGATGAAAGAAACTTCTGGCAGAGCCAGAAATGGAGATTGTAGTCCAGGAAATCAATGCTGTTGAATGAGTGAAATATTTGTGTCTGGCAGCAACACTCTAGCTGTTTAGCACTGCGTGTGCCTGTCCATTAGTGCAGCTCTGCCTCCTCACCATGGCTGAAGGCTCTCTTAGGCCAGGTCTGAATAAACCTCACTTCAGACTCTTTTTCCCAGCATTGCATTTTGAGAAGTTCTTGGCCATCGCTCTCTAGGAAGAACCTGTACAACCTCCTTGTAAACCAAACAGAAAATGATTCTCCTCTAACTGTTATGAAGAAATGTATTTCTAACAAGAAGTCTTCTCACCAGATGCCTGTTTACCATTGTCAAAATAGTCACGTCTCCTTGCATTTAGGTTGTCTGCAGATTAAACCCCCCACTCTCTCAGCTCCATATATGGTGAGGATTTTTGCAGTGCTTCTGAGCGTTCTTAGTGTTTGCCACTCACAAAGCACTCCATCATGTTTTCCTGATTCTTTTCAAAGTATAAAAAAGCCAATCCAATAAGGGAGATTAGATTTCTGAATTACATACATGGAATCAAAATTACTTTCCTAATTTATTTTCTGTATAATGTATTTTGCATCTCAGGGGGTTTATTATCCTTTGTTTGGGATTGTTTCTTCCCTCAGTTGTCTGCAGTGATGGACACGTCTGTCCTGGTGTAATGCAGGGCCTGTAAGATGCTGCTATGGCTCAGATTATTCCTTGCAGTGTGGAGTATTTGGCATTTAATTGCATTTGGATCCCTTGTTTGACAATATTGCTTGCTCACCAGGCTCCCTCTTAAGAGCTTGATACTCTTTCTGTCATGATTAACCTGAATAATTTTGTGTAATCTGCGTATTTTGTAACTCCGCTCACCTCTGACGTAGCAGAACCCTTGAGCGTGCTGGAAACCACCTCAGGAACTGAGTTACCAAGTCGGTGCTGCTCAGCTGTGTGTGGGGGAGCAGAGTCCTTCCTGAGGTTTGAATTTGAAGCTGGACATAAGATTTCACTCTCCACATGTCATCGCTGAGATGCAGCTCAAAGGAGAGTTGGGCCCATAGTGGCAGCTTTTCTGCTCTTTATATGTTATGATTTCTTATAGAATAGATTTTTAAAGAAGTGATTCAAAGCATCACAAACACTGACACTCTCTTGTAAGAATTCCAAGAACTTGTAAGAATTGTTGTTTTTCTCAGATCATTGAGAGGGAGTCTGTATTATTGTTTTATTTATAAATTATGATGCTGCGTTGCTCATTTCCTGTTTTTCTGCCCTTTTGAGGCTCTTTTTCAGTTTGTGACCAGTCTGTGGTGTATTTAAACTGAGGCAAGCAAAGGAATTGGAGTTATGAGAATTATTTAAAACTCTTTAGCTTTCCAGTTGAAGTTCAGTACAAGAAGTGTTTAAGGTCATATTCATATTATCAAAATGTCAAAGAATCAAAGCTAATTAAAAGCCCTGATCTCGCTCCCAGGGAAACCAAGAGAAGTAGTCTCATTGGCTGAAAGCCAGTGGTTATTTGTAAAATAGAGTAATAATAAAAAAAACCCTGCAAACAAAATAGATGAAATAATTTGGTGGCATCCTGAATCAGAATCTTTCTACCTGAAAGCATTGACCTGGTTTTGTTTGAGGCCTTTCATTGTTCTGTATTTGAAGTAAACATCGGTTTACTTATCAGAGCATCTACTGATTTAAAAATCATGTTACACTAGAGGTACACTTAATTCTAGAGAAAACAAAGAGCAATGGTTTATTTTAATGCTCTGTGTATTATAAACTCCAAGGACAATTTTTGTGGTTCCAGTTGAGGGAAAGAAAAGGGGAAAAGTACAGCTGAGTTCAGGTTTTACTGAACTCGATATTGTAGCTTCCTGCTGTGGATCACTCCATATTTTTTGTATTTCATCTCCTAATACGTGTCTAATATCTAAATTATCTTTAAAGCTGAAATGTGTAATTAGGAAGCATGAAAGGAAAGTGTGTTTATGGAAACATGAACCTTGTGTAACAGTCATACATGTTCAGCCTGGGTTAATGCCTGGCTTTATCTCTTTCCCTGAAATAGGTTGCCTTAATATTGCTCTTCCAGTGGTTGCAAGGATTCCTGTACATCCTTCATGGCCACAAAACAAAACATTTGCTTTTAAAGTTTGACTGTACAACCAAAACATGTTCCTATTCATCAAGAAAGAGCTTGTACCTTACCAGACCTGAGGGCAATAGGAAAGGAGAAGATGGTGTGTCTGCATCCACTGAGATACTCCTCACGTTCAGATTAGGGGAATATTGGATACTTTTAAAATGCAAGTTTTGCAGGAGGCCCATCTTCTATTAGACCAGCTAAGAGCTGGGAGAGGAAAAGGGCTTTTGTGCCAAAATCTTTGGGGTTTCGAGCTCTGGTAGCTGGTCCAGTAGGAGATCCTACCTCTGCCTGTGTTATTACTGTGCTTTACTATGGAAAACGGAGCTGGTTTTACTTTATGTCAGTGATTACAGAGATTTTCTAGGGCAAATGCAGGTAATGTTGCCTTGATTCAGTAAATACAGTGAGTCAAATAATTCAGTCAGTTATTCACTGAAATGTTCAAACTGGAAATACATGGAGAACGATCCCATATGAGCAACTGGGATATACGTGGTAGGTTTATCACCAGGTCCCCTTTGCTTTTTACAAGCTGTTAAGACTCTGTAAAGTCATGGGAGAAGCCAACACTGCAATGCTGGAAGTACTCGTTTGAAGGGAGTTGTGGGAAGCCAGAGCAGTGTGGATCTTTGGCAGTGGCACAGGGAAGGTTTCTGTTGGTTCAGGTGTTGAAGGAGCAGCTGTTCCCCAGCTGGGGTCAGACACAGAGCACCCGGTGTCTGCACCTGTCTGAGAGTGGCACAGGCTTTGACTGGAGACAATGGCTGGGATGTGCCTTGGCTGTTTGGGGGACAGAGTGTCTGTCCGGGCAGTTCCTGCCTTACAGCTCTGGGAGCTCTGGAGTTTCAGTCCTGAACTTGTCTGTCTGTCTGTCCCAGAGCCCTGACAGCGTGTGTGTGTGTGAGCATGGCTCAGACTCTCCTGCCACTCTTCCTCTCCTCCTTCTCCTACCTGATCACGTCCCCTTGCCCTCTCCCTCCTCACCCTCACCTCTTCCCCCTCCTCCAAGTTGCATTTCTCAGGGCCTTGCGTGAAATATCGTGGTCTAAAAAGCTTGAGTGAGTTGTGAAAAGCTTTTTATTACCTGCCAGAAGTCACTTGTCTTTGCAACTCTTGCAAGCTCCTCTGGTTATTTTTACTTGCAGAGTGTTTTCTCCCCCATTCTTCAGCTGCTGGGCAAGATGGTGTTCATTTGGCTTCAGTTCTGACAAAAGATAAATGAGCTTTGGGCCCTCAGTGATTCACTCTGGCTGCCAGAGGGTTCCAAAATAGCAAACTATTTTTCATAACTGCAATGTGATATGAAGTGAGTTGCAGCAGGTGCTCTAACATATACTACAGCCGTCTGCGGAGTGGGGAATTCATTAAAGTTTCCTCATTTGTCCAAAAAAAAGTCACCTTTCTGAGTGGCCAGTGTTCTGTCTCTGCCAGCTGAAGGTGTGCTCTCCCAAAGCTGGAAGAGGAGAGGGGTTTGGGCTGTGCAGCAAGTATGTCTTGAAATGGAAGCGTGAGGTCAATTTGTTCATCTTGGGAAGAATCATTCTCATTTGGTAGATTCATCATTTCCTTTTCCATTCGCTGTAATTTGATTTGCTGTCTCTCTCAGGGATGCAGACAGCATGGATCCGTGATTTTTTTAGGCCTTTATCTTATTTGTAATTGCATTTCAATGTCTTTCACATTATAGATTTGCTGCAAGTAGAACTTTTAATTGCAGTTCAGGAAAAAAAGTCAAGTTTTTAGTAACTGACAGCGTTCTCTTGATAGAAAGCTTCCCTCCTTGGACCCACAGCGAAGAAATCGAGTATGCAGCTAACCTGATGATTCAATGTCTCATTCAATTTTTGTTTAAGGTCATAGAAAATGAGAATAAGTGCTCAAAGATATCAAAGTGTGTCAGAGCCATGCAAACCTCAAACCTCTGGGCAAGTCCATAGAGGGATTTGGAGGAATGGACTGTCCTGAAGGCCAAGCCCAGACCTTGCACCTGCTTTCCCACTGACATAAACAGAATTCAACCACCTCAGGTCCTGCAGAATCAGCTCTTCAAGAATTTATGCCTGTATAATTGCTCAGACATGGAAAATGCAATGAATATTAATGTTATTCTCAAGGAACAGTTTCCAAAGTAGAAATGCACAGATAAATTTAAACTTATGCATATTTTAATCCATAAAATATAGATTTTTCTTGAAGTGCTGGGGTATTTAAAGTTTACAGATAGCCAGTATTCCATACAAATGTTTTCATACCGAGTAAGATTTATGGGGCCATGTATTGTATCTAGAGGTCCATCACACGTTTACAAGCACATTTAACATTTATACATCTTTCTTCCGTGGAATATGCAGCACCCAAGCAGGTAAATGCTGGCAGTGACACAGAGGCCCCTCTCGTGTTTTGAATACCAGACTGCAGCTTCTCTTCTGCTTTGTGGTTCTGCCTCTGCTGCTGGGCAGGAAATCAGGGATCCCAAGGACATTGCCAAGAGTCGCCTCATCAAACCTTAATCAAAAGGGTCCCCTCTGATGCAGTAGCACATGTAATGGATGGCGACACCTCGCCCCCTGGGCTGGGCTCCCAGAGCCGCCTTTACTCTTTCTGAAGGATTTGTGATACGATTTTTCACTGCAAAATTCCTTCTCGGTGGTTTTTGCTGCTGAGGAGCAAAGTAGCAAAGCAGAGGCTCCGGATTAACTGGCAGGGAAAGTGAGCTTTGCACAAACTGTCTGTAATATTTGCTGCCATCCTCGGCCTCTGATGGGGACAGGAATGAAAGCTGTGTTACAGAGACATCACTGCTGCCCTTTCCGGGAAGAGCAGCACGATCAACCCTCCTAAATCCCCAAAAGCCAAAAGCAAACCAGGAGAAAAGACTTGATCTCCCTGTTATGATTAATATGAATCACATTTTCAAAGCATGCTGGAAAGGGGTGGTCAAGACTAATGTTTTCAGGCTTTTATCACACAGTATAAAGCTAAAGGAAGAAGGGGTTAGAAAAGCAGGTAAAGCAAAGCAATGATATCCATGAAATGCTGGAGTTTCTTACAGCAGCACAATTAGTTACTCACTGGTCGTATTTGATTAGTGTTGACTTTGTCCCCTCCTTTACCTGCATTGGTAATTGTGTACTCCCCCTAAGACTCACAAGGCAGAATTTGGCCTTTGGTAGATAAGAGGTGAAAGGGGACAACAATAAAATTAATCTTTTTTTTTTCCACATTTGCCAGTTTATCCCTATATCTGGACAAAGGCTGGATACATGGTGAATGCTCAAGACCCACTTCCAAATAGTACAGGGATTTAGGTTCTTGAGTAATGAACAGATCTTGGCTTTTGTGGAAATGCTGTTCTTAACTAATTTCATAAAGAACAGAATGGTGAGCTCATCTTTTGACTTGGAATTCTCAAGATAACTGCTCTTCAGGTCTCCCCCAGCACCCTTTTTGCATCTAATATGAAGTGCAGAAACGCATATTTCACACAATACCCATAAGTGTTTTGACAGATGAGATCTGGCAAATTCTTTCTGTGCTGATTTGAAATGTTAATTAGAACAAAAAAAAATAATTAAAAAAGAAAACCAAACCCAAACCTTCAGCTTCTGTGATGAAGCAACAAGTGGGAATTCCAATGCAGCGGTTCATGGTTACACATAGGGGAGGGAGGGGATGTTTCCCCACGTCCTGCTGAACTTCACAGCACCAATACCTGAGATCTGACTGGGCTGACACTGGGGCACCAATACCTGTGAGATCTGACTGGGCTGGCACTGGGGCACCAATACCTGTGAGCTCTGACTGGGCTGGCACTGTGGCACCAATACCTGAGCTCTGACTGGGCTGGCACTGGGGCATCAATACCTGTGAGCTCTGACTGGGCTGGCACTGGGACACCAGTTCCTGTGAGCTCTGACTGGGCTGGCACTGGGGCACGTGTGGCACTCTGGGAGAACATTCTCAAATGAATTTCTGCCTGGCAGTTTCTTGTGCTGTACAAGTGGATAGATAAGAAGTGCCTTGTAGCATTTTGTACTGTAGCATATGCGAAAAGCAGGAATAAAAGAATATTAGAATATTAAACTCTTAATCCATTTATTCATTTGGATATTACTGAATACAGAATTAGAGATGCTGAGGTGCTTGTTCTTCGACCCAGATATATCTATTATGTGGTGTTTTACTTCCATAGTAATTTTAAAAAATATTACAGACGCATATACATTTGATGCAAGCTAAAAAAACCCCCAAGCCAAAATGCATGGATATTTTCTTTTCCTTTTTTTTTTTTCCATTGACAGTTAAATTCAAGGTTGAAATGTCATTGGATAGATCACATTCCTGTTTGCAAGGTCAGACGTAGGATGCTGTGTCTGTCATTTCTTTAGATGACTTACACAAGTATATTAAGGAATACAGAATGGTTTAAATTGCCAATATTAGGAAAGAGCTACTTGGATGCAGCCTGTAGAACAAAAAACCCAGTGATTTCAGGTTTTTGTTCTCTTTTCATGTAGCGGTTAAAAGTTGTAAGAGAACCAACATGACCTTTAAATGTAATAATTCCATCAGTATTATGCTACTGCGCTTCTTTTTCATTTCAGTATTGTTTGACATTTTAAGACTGATACGATGGTTTGTTAAACTGCTCTTGAACAGGCATTGTTGTGTTTGAGGGATTGCTGTGGCTGAATTCCCACCAGGGAGTTTTAGGAGTTGAGATCTCTCCTCTCACTGTGCAGTGCCTTACTGAAGTCCAGCATCTGCTGAGCTCCAAGTTTCAGGTTTTCAGAAAAAGAAGGATAGATTGCCTCGAAAGCTTCATGGGAAATGTGTGTGGTAGGGTTTGTTTGTGGTCAGACTGATTTATTTGAGAGGCAATATTGATCAATGATAACCTCGAAGGCCATAAAGCAGCACCACTAAACTGGCACTGCAAGGGTGTGGGATGCATATGAGACACAAGGATTTGAACTGTGGGAATTAGTTTTTTCAGGAAATAAGGGGTTTCTGAGCTATTAAATTCATCCTAGGTTTCACAAGACAGTAGTTTTCCAGCTGTTGTCGCTGATGTATCTTTATCTACCATGTGAGGCAGTGCTGCAGTCCCTGAAAGGGTTCCTGGCACGGCCACTGGGATCATTTCCTGCTCACTTTCCTCCTGCTTCTGGTATCCCTCGTTCTGGTGAGAGAGGGAGCCCTGCTCTGACCCCACTCCAAGCAAGGAAATGTCTGTATGTATATAAATCATTTGTCTCTTTGTTTGCATTAGGTTGGTACTTTCCATTTGAGGATTTAATGCTTCACATGCGTATGAAAGAAAAACCTTCTGAAACTTTGCGTGTCCATTTTTCTGGCTTGGGATCCCTGATCCCATTGTACTTTGGGGTGCTCGTTTCCAAGGAGAAATGTGAAAGGGACTGCAGAGACCACCTTCTTCTTCTGCTCTGGGAGGGGGTGCAGACATATGGATCCCTGTGAAAAGAGTCTTTTTTAGGGGTCAAACATTTGGCCAGCACATTTTCTAACACTGATCAAAATCCCAAGGTGGATCTGATGCAATGCCCTGTAATCTGCCTTTGAACACCGTGGTACAGAATCTAGATTTTGGGTTTGAAACTCAGTTGTCTCCTTGTTAGCAGGACTGGCCTCAGCTTCCCACCTGTTTGTCTGTACACTTTCAGAGAAGCATATATCTTAGTCTTATTTATTATTTGAAAGTAAGAGCTGCATCATTTTCTGCACCCAGTTGTGTTCTTAGATTGGAAACAATGCCACCTGCAGCTCTAAATACCCTCCTTTCTCATTATAACAACATCCTTAAACCCCAGTCATTTTAGGTGTTATCAAAAGATGTTACTGTAGAGATGCCTGCTGCAGTTAATGTTGCGTCAGCATTTTTACTTTAAAGACCATAAACAGGCCATAAGAGCTTGGGTGAGCCAGCCATTTTTACAGAGGAAAAATGTGAATTGTTGGTGAAATCTGATGTTAAAGGAGCTCTGTCAAGTATTGCTAAACTATGTACCGCTAGGAACGTGTCTTATCAATTATTCTGAATATAATTTAATGTTGAAATTCAGAGGATGTTAATGTTAAACAATCTCCTGCACTGCTGGAAATATAACAACAGAGTGGTGTTCAGATTGTCTGAGCTGACTTTTGCCTCCCACAAAGAGAGATGTGGTAAGAAGACACAGAGTAAGCGAAAAAAAGTCTGAGAGGGATAAAGCAGATCTGTGAGATGTTTTCTAGGCTTATTTGCTGTGAATCAAACTGGAAAGGATGCAGTTCAAACCTGTACTGATTGGGTTGATTCCACTCTGTTTTGAATTGAGCACTAAACAAAGGAGTGGTTAATGGCATTTAACTCAAATAAGAAAGCTGTTTGACAAGCAGATAATTTAACTCCTTTCCAGGAGTTTTGTTGGCAATTTCCCTTCCGTGGTAGCAGTAGCAGACAAGCCTGACATCAGCAAGTGTGTGTTTGCTGCATGTACAGATCCCAAGGTGCTGCAAATGTGCTTCACCCACCTGTTTTTCGAAGCTAACTCTCAGCCCTGCTCTGTTCAGGGTACTCTGGCACCCCTGGTTGTTAAATTTTGCTCGCTAATACGTGTTATCTGGCACACTTAGGCTGAGATGCCTTCTGAAATGTTTTGAGGAGCTCCCACTGCTCACTGAACGAGTGGATTCCTGCTGCCAAACATGGACCACCCAATCCTCGGTTTTTCCATGAATTCCATGACCGTGTGTGCATTTCTGTGTTTGAAAGGGCGTGTTCTGTGGCACACGCTGCTTTTCTGCAACACAGCTGGGGATATTCAACAAAGCAGGACAACGTGTCTGTTACACGGGACCCTCCTCGGTTATTCACTCCTGTCTCTGGCTGGCTGTGCAATGAATCCTCTTGGGGGGGATGTCTTGAAGCTGGAGCCAAAGTGTTGGGGAGCAGCAGGTCCAGTCTTGGCTGCTGCTCTGGAAGCCCTTTCCTGTTGGCTGTCCTGCCATTCTGAAGATGGTACCTTCAGTGAGAAGCTGCTGTCACGCCGTGTGAACTGAAGATCCTTTTGTTCAAAGCTTCCTGAGCTATTTCTGTCAGGCAGAAGGGGCTGTGTGTTCTCAGAGGGAGCCTTTGCCCAGGACAGCCGTGCCCCACAGCAGCCTCTGCTGCCCTGTCTCAGGAACAAGGCTGTCTCTTCAGCCTTTTCTGCCTCATCACTCTGCATTGTCCAACCTGGGACACCCAGACTTGAGTTCCCAGTGTTTTCCAAAAAGTGAATGGAAGGATGAGGCCACTGTTTGTCCTGTCAGTTCTACTTTGTAAAGGGCAATTAGAAGACAAACCAATTAGTTTTGGAAATGTATTGAATACATTTATAATGTAGTTATGTGCTGAGAGGCACATCTTCAGTGTCAGAGAGCAAGAGGCGCCCCCGTTATATGTTTTGAATATGGTTTGGGTGTTATAAAAAGCTTTTATGCAATTCTTTTTGTGTGTTCACAGTAGTTTCAACAGAAGTAAAACACCATCTTTGGCTGGCAGAATGATCCTATTCAAATGAAAGTGTTGTTCCTCAAGAATAGATTGTGTGGCAAAGGTAATATTACTTTTTGACTTTGTGCTGAAGTCTTCTCTAGAGCACAAGCACATCCTATATATGAACGTGCATTCTGAACTTCCTTTCTCTGTACATTTTAGTAAGAAATTTGAGATATATGCATTGCAGAGAGTGAGATATACTGCAGAGTAACATAATGCCATCCTTCAGTCCTCAGCTACAGCAGCTATACTTAACCTCCGATACAAAGCAAATTACAGAGGCCAGTGAATTAGAGATCACTACGGGTCAAAGAGAAATTACTTTAATATCATGATGGTTCTCTTTGTTCTCAACAGATGACATATTAAAATAAGAAACAGAAAGACTGCTGTGAACTGGTTTCCAGCCATGAAATACTCTTCTGTGGAATCCCATCATTATTCCTGTTAGAAATAGGGGTTTTTTTCAGCTACAGTGGCTGATGGTTCATGGTTTTACCCTTGGAGTACAAGAGATATCTTCTAAATATCTGAGCACCCAGTGGGAGGGCTGGGTTTATCCCATGGGCTACTGGGTGAGTTATTTTGATTGCTTGTCTGACATAAGACAGACCATAGGAAAAGGCCTTGTAGAAGATTCCCAAGGATCTGAGTCCTGTTCCATTGTTCCACTAATGACCTAATATGTGAAAATCCTGCCCCTAGAGACATTTGTGCCCCCTGGGTCTCTCTCTCTTCTTATTCTGTCTGGGTGGTGGCCCTGTCAAAAACCACCATGGTGTTTGTGCATCGTACCGGAAAAATCATATGTGGTCCTGTAAAACTACTTTTCCATGTTGAAAAGCTTTGTTTCCACCCAGATATTACAAGCTGTGAATATTCAGCTGAATATTCTGTTGCCAGCTGCCAGAATAACCCCATATTCTGAGAAATGAACTCAGGTGAGCAACCTTTTCTGGGAGCTCCTTGGGCTTCCTCAGGGATTTCTTTAACTGGGGCTTGTGTCCCTGTTGGTTCCGAGTCTGGCATGGATTAGCAAACACACACAGACACCCCACAGGTTCTGACTGCTGGTCCTGGGAACTGTCTTAGTAACAAGCACGTCAATAATGCTCTGAATGAAGGACCTAACGAACCACTATAGGAGTTTGCAACTGTGGGCACTGGCTTGTGTCTTGTATTGGAAGCATTTTAAGGGAGCTCATCTTCCAAAACTGCTGAACCTGAAAAGGCTGCTCTTTATGTACAGATATGCTCTGGCTGCGTGTACGCTTGTCTGGTCTCTGGTGGCTTCTGAAAGTTGGAATGTAAAGGGCTTGCAAATTATTTAAAAGGATGCCATTCTGTTCCTGCACACTTCTTGGTAAACAACAAAACAGAGAAAACCGAGGTTGGTGAGATCTATTCTCAATCCCAGGATCTTTTTATATTGCATTCCCTTCCAAAGTCCAATCAAGCACTATATAGTAACTTGGTAGCTTTTGAAATATTGGTCCTGAAATACTCTCCCTTAAGCTCAAAGCTATCCTACTAACAAAATTCCAGATGATTTGAAGTGGCACATAACGTGTCAAACACATGCACAGTGGAGTTTGTTTTTGTGTTCCTTTCCTTTTTTTATATATCCTATCTTCTGTGGAGGCTTTCTGTTCCTGAGAAAACATTTTTTACCACCCCTCTATACTGTAGGAAGAACAAAGACATTTTCCTGATTAGCTGTACGTTGTGGTGATTAGTTAAGCTCAGTGGGAAGTATTTTAGAAAACACAGGCCGGATACATGTGTATGTGCTTAAACTGCTCTGCTTTCAGTGGGACTCTCACATGCTCTGTCCTTGTCTTTCTGCCTTCCTTGTCCTCTCGGTGAGCTTTAGATTATGTGAGTAGATCCTCTAAATTCAAGTGGAAGTGTTCTTACAAAGTATGCCGAGCCAGAAGACAAAAGCAGAACTCTGCTCTGATGCAGAACAGGCTCTGATGATGTTCTGATCTCTTACTTCATGCTATGGTTTTAAAGAAAAAAGTGAACTAGCCTTTTGGTTAAAACCAAATGTGTCTAAAATTCAAGAGTCGCTCTTCTGAGTTTATTTTCTGAGCCTAGTTTCAGATCAGCTTATGGTCATTTGGACTGCAAAATGTGAGGCTGTGTGGTTTTGTCAGATAACCTGAAGGGGTTTGAGGAAAGGTCTTCTCCTGGGCAAGGGCTGGTGCCAATGTCTCAAATGGGTGCTTTGTTTGCTGCCCCTGTTCAGACCATGCCCTGCAAGATGCTTTCAGAAAAAGGGAATGAAACTGGATGATTTACCTGCTGCAGTGGAGCAAACCCTGCATCTCCATACAGAAATGTTACATCTTAGGTCCATTTATTTTTCTCTTTCTCTCTGAAAATACACACTGTGGTGTTGTTGACTTGCTTTGAACAGTCCCACTGCAAAGCAGATTTGCAAATGAAACATCAGTGGGGCCCGCGTGCTTGCCTATATAAATTTTTGCATGCATTTTGCCACCGTGGTCCTTAAGCCTGGTTTAAAAAGCCTTCTGTAAGAGCCCCGTTTTTGCAGCAGAACTGACCTTCTGCGAGGGGCTGCTGCTTGGATCACACAGGAAATGTGTTTGCAGCGCAGATGCTGCTCTCACTTCTACCTGTGCCACCCTTTGACCTTGAAGGATATTGCACAGGTGTCGGTGGTGTCGGAGGTGTCGGAGTCTGAGGCTGCACAGCTGGTCCAAGGCTGGGAACGTGGCAGTGCTGGCAGTGCCATTCCATGTCCCTGCGTGCACAGGGACACGCTCCCCGAGCAGCTCCTGGGGTGCTCGGGGTCAGGACTGCGCTGCAGTGGCACGTGAAGCCAAGGACACAGACAACTCCTCAGCCTCAGCTTGAATCCACAGCACGGCAAGGATGAAAGGCAGGTGAAATGGGAACGGAAGCAGAGACGAGGCTGAAAATCCATGCAGAGATGATCTGTGGAGTAAGAAGGTACCATCTTCACAGTGTCACATCTCAAGGGTAGAACTGCACGTTAAATATCTTAAAAGCTACAGGAAAACACCACCTGGATATATAACAAACTGACAGGTTTATTCTGGGCTGACAGCATTGTGGATATAGAATCTTCCTCAGTCTGTCTTTTTGATGTTTTCTTTTATCATTCTTCCGTAGCTTTCCTGGTAATCTGGGCAAATCTGTAGGAAGATCCTTGTTTGGTTGTATTGGATTTTTTTTTTCCCCCTCCCAAATGCAGAAAGTTCTAATATTTTTTCAGTTGGGTTTAAAGGTGGTTATGATTTGATTCTTTGGCACTAAAAAATACATTTTTACAGCCATGGGCAAAGTAAAATTTTCTTATATCTTTCTGGTCATTTTTCTTCTCTGGTATGTTACTTTGAGGTGGCCTCCTCATGCCCTGGTATGGAACTCATTAGCTGGTAGCTTTTCTGGTGGATGGTGGCAGAGGAAAGGGGATGTATGAGACAGTCCTAATGACTGGGCTGCCAAGGAAGGCTGCTGTCGACCGTGATTGACATGTAGTATCAAGTCCGGATAATTCATTATCCCAAAGTAGAAATGAAATAAAAAGGGTTGAAGGCTTTCTTGGGGGAAAAAGTATTCTAACCTAGAGATTTCTCTCTCTCTCCTCATTTTCTCTTTTCCTCCTGTCTCCTGGGTTGTAGTCTCAGAACAGTGAGCAGCAACAAAGGAGTAGTTTCTGGATGTTTCCCTGGTCTGTGGAGTTTTTCTCTTTACATTTGCTTCTTTTTCCCCATAATTTGCGGTTTATCCAAACACTTGCTTCTTGAGTTCATGTAGTTAGCTACAACTTTAAATACAAGCATGCTGTTTTCCATCTTGTGTTGGAGTAAGAAAGTGAGCGAGGAAACCCAGAGCTGCCCATCATCCTCAAAGGTAGGACAGGGAGAGGCAGGTCTGTGCCTTTGCTGCAGCTCCAAGGCTGGGCTGTGCCCTGGAACAGCTGGCAGAGGTGGGAGAACCAGGCAGGGGGACCATCCACGGCTCATCAGTGGCTCAGGTGCAGGTGTTTGATGTTGTGGCTCTGAGTGTTCCCACCACTGCTCTTTTTCTAGAGAGACTTGAAAAATTACTGCGAGGTGTTGCCCACCAATTTTCAGGATTTTTGCAGTTTTTCAGACGCAGGAACCTCGAACTTGTAAGTGATGAGTAAGGGCCTTTTGGTGTGTTCAGCAGCTCACAAGGCGAGTCAGCTGAATCGTGGGAACCCTCAGCAGTTTGGGAAATGAGGGCCATTACTTAAGGTAGGCCAGCAGTGTATTTAGAAGTGAGCCTGAGGGAAATCTGTTTCCCTTCCTTTTAATGAGCCCTGTTTATACACAGAGAAATGAAACCCTATTTCTATAGAGAAGGGGAGGCATAAATGGAAAAACTTTCCCAAAGTAATTTTATATTTATTCCTACATTTTCAATTGAGATTTTAAAAGAGGGTCTTCCTGTATTTGAAAAAGATAGAAGGTAGTGTGTCTGTAATTATTCACTAATAGTGTTAAAATAGCTGGATCTCTTCATCTCCTGTATCACCTCTCTTTTGTGGTGAGGGCTTGTTTGTTCCTGCAGGCTCCACCAGAAACCTCTGCTGTAGATCAGATTGGGCAGGGTCTGATATTGCACAGGTGTCGGTTTCTTCAGAGTGTTCAGGGTCTTCAGTGTGTTCAGGGTCATCTTCAGAGCATGCAGGGTCTTCTTCAGCATGTTCAGGGTCTTCTTCAACGTGTTCAGGGTATTCTTTAGCGTGTTCAGGGTTTCCTTCAGAGTGGGCAGGGTCTTCTCCAAGAGGTGCAAACTTTGTGTCACGCATCTCTGAATGTTCATATTCATATTTTCAGTTGAGGACCTCAGATAAATAAATGGGAGCTTGGGCTGTGTAGGACATTAAGGGCAGGCCCTTCCTGGCTAGTGCCTTTGCCTCTGGGAACTGGGCTGTTTGCAGACCTCTGGAAAACAGGCTTGCTGGTCTTGGTGTGCGGAGGCAGAAGGCAGGGCTGGGAGTCGGTGTCACCCAGGCTGAACCTATACAGCCCTTGCCCATTCTGGGTGGTTTGAGAATACAGTATGTTCTGTAACCATTGTGTCCTCATGGCCAAGCATCTGGTTGGGTCTCTGGAGATGATGGTGCCAAAGGCCTCAGAAGGGACTGGGAGGACATGGGAATTGGGTATGAAATACATGCCCTGCTGCTCCAGGGAGTCCCCTGGACACAGGAGAAACCTTTGCCTTTACTGGAGAGGATACGAGTGTGTGAGTGGTCCCAACCCCTTCTACCCCAGGAATAGCCCCCAGCTTAATGTACAGCGTTTACTGAAATACTGTGCCAGGTTAGACCCACACACCATTGAAGTTACAAGGCTTCTGATCAGGCTGATGCTGCTCTGCCAAGTCTTTGGAAAACTGTTTTGTTAATAGATATTTTAAGTATCTTTAGAAAATGTCAGAGGAGGAGAGCAGCTCTCTGCAAATTTGGTGTTGGGAAGGAAATAAGATAGGATGGGATCGATCCAGGCTAGGTTTGTTTCCTCCCACCCCTGCTTTATCTGAGATTATCAAAGCCAACAGCAATGATACCTCTTCAGTTACTGTCGCTTGGAAAGACTCGCGGATCCGTCCCAGCTGTTTGGCCTCAGATTTCACTGTCTCTGCTGGAACGCAGCAGTGATCTAAAACCCTGAGACAAGACAGAAGGGCTTCTCAGCTGTCTGAGACAGGCTGGCACAAAATAAAACACTGTGGACCTCCTCGCTGAGGAAATAGTAGCCAAAAATACAGAGTGGCTGCTGCAAGATGGAGTGGGAAGGTAATGAAATGCAGCCGGAGGTGGCTGCAGCGTAGCATATAAATTGACTTAAAACAGGGGGGAAGGATTGAAGGACTTTCCCAGAGTGAATGATTTCGTAGATTATTGATTTGGGCAGCAGTTTATTTAAACATTAAAACTCTGAATGAAGCAAGTTACCCTGAAGGAAAATGTGTCAGGTATAGAACTTGTTACAGCTAACTGGTTAGCCTCTGAGGACTTTGTACACTGTCCAGATATATTTATTATAGAAAATATTTTCTTGAGGAAAAAATAGACTGTTTCCCCCTCCAGAGTATACTGTGGTATTTTCTGATGTGAATGCTCGAATTTTGTTATCATTACAGTTACTATATGGCTGTGCTCACGAATTTTTAACAACCTCTCTGTTTCCAAGGGAAAGAGAATGAAAAATAACAACTTAAAGAGAAGAAAAAATACCGCAAGAGTAAATAACAACAGTTGTATCATTACCCATCCAGGCATATCATCCCACTCAGTGCTTCCTTTGTGCAGTGCCCCACAGCAGCACTTAGAGGGACCTGTCCCCCTGCAGTGGAAGGGGGCTCCAGGACAAGGAATGACAGTGCACATTCCTGCATCCCTCACGGCTCCTGGAGATCTGCAGGGAATAAATCCCACACACTTAGAGGTGCACTGCCAAACAAGACTGGCAGAATGAACTGAGGCAGCAGCGAGAGGGGTTAGGGAGAATATTTCTTCTGTACTCACTAAGGACCAAATCTTCAGTCCTTTACCAAGCAGGAGGAAGGGATGTAGGAGAAGCAAGACAAGCAGGTTCCCTCACCCTGATGTCTTGTCAGGGGTAAGGCTGGCTTGTCCATAGGTCACACGGGCTTCAGAGTCTCTCTGGGTGCTCTGCTCTTGTTCAGGGCATTGATTTTACCTCTGCCTATTCCATATCCCGCCCTGTTCCAGACCCAACAGCCCAGGCTGACTCCCCTCAGATGTGATACACCTTGAAGTGTGTGTGTGTGTGTGTGTGTGCAGGTAGGAGAGGGGAAGCTTGGCTAGGCAATTTTAAATAACAAAATCAGATTTGTGGCATCTGAAATATTTCTGTTATTTTCTTGGCTAGATGAGCTTTGTGGAGGATAACGAGCTCCTGAAGACAGCTATAGCTGGCATTAAATGGTCTCCCTGGTTTGGCAGTTTAGACTCATATAATTCCTCATGTCCATTCCTACAATTACCCTACAATTCTCTCCTCCTCCTCCCTCGCTTTGCGTTCACCTTCACCTCCCAACTTTTCATGTTAACAGTGCTTTTCCCACTTCTCAAACACAAGCACCTCCACTTCCAGCTGCTGTGCCTATTCCTGCCCCCTCAGAGCCATCTCCAGGCATTCCCACAGCAGCCTTTCCTGCATGTCCCAGGACATTCCTGGAGCACAGCTCAGCACTGTACAACACCATGCGAAGGACCATTCTACTTACCTGAAGTGTAATGGCTCTTTCCATGCAAAGCTTGGCTCTCAAGCTCTAGAAAGTATTTTAAACTATGTATTTTGAGATTATCTCTCTGCCTTCTGTCTCCTAAGCTTTAGCTGAGTGCCCTCCAGATGCCTTTGGAGGATATTCAGGCAGAATTCAAAGCCAGAGCACTGGCACTCAATGTCATGCTGTGTGATGGTAGAAAGTCAAGTTTTGTGTCCTGAACAGGTAGGGCACATTCACTTGTGTGTAACACTTCATTCACTGTAAAAGTCAGCTATTCTGAGAGCTGCTGCTGCTGCTCTTTTCTTCTGGGCACTGCCTGCAAAGGGAACTGTCCTGCACAGCTGGCCCCAAGAGCAGGTCAGTGGGTCCAGGAAAGCATTCGGTGGGGGCAGCCTCTCACCCTAACACACCTACAGAATGAGTAATGGTCAGCAATTGACTGCACAGAGGGAATAGGAGCAGCAAATGGGTTATTAGCACTGCAACACCTGCAGTTTGTGTGAACTGAGCGGACAAAAATGTGTGGTTAGCATTTAGTTTAGAAGTGCTTGATACTCAAGCTGAGGATTTTGGAGCTATAGCTGCTCTGGGCTAGATTACTCCCAGGAAATGTTCTTTAGGGAGTGTCTGCTGTCCAGCTTGTTTGGGTCCTTTCCCCCAGACACAACCTTCACCCCCCAAAAAAGAAAAAAAAGCTAAATAATGCACCATGTTGGATTTCAGAGGATTGCATTTCTTTGTTGGATAAGAGAGGTACCAGGTCCAGCTGTGCACTGCTATTGGCATTGCAGCTGCATGAGTACCTTAAACCAGACTTTAATATGCCCTTCAACTACCAAATAAACATAATAGAGTGAACACTACATCAATAAATTCTCCCTGTCCCTAAAGCAGCTATTGTAAAACCAACAAGCCTGGCATTGAGGTTAATTTTAAAAAGAGGAACTTAGGCAGGAGAGCACATTCCCATCTTGCCAGTGACATGCACTGAGGGCTGGGCTGGCACAATAAAGGTGTTGCAGGTTTGTGGTCCCTGCTCAGTTTGAACAGTTTTGCTTGGTAGGGTTTGTAAGGTTGGCTTCGTCGGGGTTTTGCTCTTGTGGTGCTAGAAAGCATAAACTTTTGTACTAACTGTGATTATCATAATAATATGTTTAAATTTAACTTTATTGGCTTTATCTCAGTAAATAATGCTGTTCTAGGAAGGCAGGGAACAGGGGACACCAAAGAAGAGCAATTAAAACATCTCATGTGTTCCACCTTAAATTTCTGGTAGATACTCTACTGCAATTCTGCATCCCCAGAGGTCTTGTTCTTTAAATATTTAAACAATAAAAATTACTAAAGCTCCAAGAATGATGTCTCATGATATTCAGTGACCTGAAGATAAGCTGTATCAGCCCTCAAGAAGGTAAAGAAAAGACTTGCATGTAGAAGGTGAAATACAGTCTCACTAAAGCTCTTTAAGTGAAATCACCCTTAAGATTTTCTTATGCTAGGAAATGTTATCCGACAGGCCAGCTCTGGAAAATGCCTGTTGTCTTAACTAATTAAGATACATTTTTGACAGGGTGGATATCATATCATCGAAGCAAATTTTACACAAGCTAATAATTTAGTTTTTCCAAGCAAAAGTAACCATGCTGTGCAAAAAAGACCTGTCACAGGAAAATACCAACATAGCAGAGGAGCTGCAAATCAGTTGGAATACATTTTGAGGCTCAAAACTGGTTTCTGTGTCTAGGTGACTATATGTACAAAGCCTCAGCCCAGGAGAATACTGTCTGTTTGTATATTTTTGCAGAAGAAAATTATGCTGTCCTCTTCATGTAAGAAGAAGGTAGAATGTGGTCATGTTTTAACCTAAAACCACTTGCTATTGTGTTTTCTTGCAGCCAGACCTCTTTGCTTTTTCAGTTTTGGCAAAGAAAAGGAAAATTATATTAGAAAACATTCTGCATATTTTAAATACCTGGTGTATTTTAAAAACATATATTTCAGGATGTTTTAGAACCTGGAGACTGTAATCCTGATCCAAAACCATGACATGAATGGGAGCAAACAGCTCATGGAGAGGTGGCAGTGGTGTGGGACCTCCAATTTGTTTATGATGCAAATTTTATGCCTCTTGTTACAGAGAAATGACTGAGAAGCACCAGAGTGCACCCTGCCCTCCCTGGGGAGGACCCCCAGTGTGCCCTCTACACTCCTGCTGGAGGACAGCATGGGACAGCCATGGTGAAAGAGTGGCTTCCTGGGCAGCATCAGGGCATGGCAGGGGTGTCTGCTCCCTTTTAAAACAATGCCAACAAAAGCATTGGGAGAACACAGCTAAACGCTTTTGCCTTGGGTTTAAAAGTGTCCCAGCAATTAGGCCCTAAAGCAATTAGGGCCAGCAGCACTTACCCTGAGATGCAGGGTGCAGGGAAAGCAGCCCACCCTGGTAGCACTCTCGCACTCCATGCATTAAACCCTGCAGATAAGCTGCCAGAGGATATTTTATGCTTCTGCTGTTCTTTGGAAATTGCTATTTCAACTGTCCTCTTTTGAAGATTAAGGAAATGGATTTGCTCAATCACAATATTTTGCCGCTGAAAAATAATGGCAGATTGAGTCGTGTAATATCATAATGTGAGTTTGTCATATCATCATTTCAAAATTATGTGCTCTCAATCAACAGCTTGCTGTAAATTTGAACAGTAATTGCTCACCTGTTAGGCAGGAAAGTAAGGTCTGACAGTCCTTGGTGGGGGGAGGAGGAACAAACTGCCTAGTTAAGGGGTTCTAGCATTCCTCTGCTTTAACACCCAGTGAATTTGGACATTTGTGGCAACGTGGCCTTGGCTGTGTCAGTGCTGAGGGGCTCCTTGCCCAGTTCTCCCACTCCCAAGTTGCCCCAGCTCCGTGTGGTTGGTGCAGTTCCAGTTCAGACCCACGTGTGAGGACAATCCCAGATGGTTTTGTGCAGCTCGCTTTATGCTTCTTTCCCCCCTCACGTCTCTTCAGTGAAGCTGAAATTTTCTTTACAGCTACACCTGGTTTTTAACCCTTCCTTCATCCAAAAGGTAACCAGATGGAGATTTGCATTTCCCAGGGGACCAAAGGCAGCAAAGGCTAACAGTGGAGCTGCTTAGTTCTC
This sequence comes from Grallaria varia, assembly GCA_013396735.1. NCBI lineage: Eukaryota > Metazoa > Chordata > Aves > Passeriformes > Formicariidae > Grallaria > Grallaria varia. Next base: position 98,555 of record VWZG01009295.1, on the reverse strand, counting down.
CCTCAGCATCCCTCCTCTGACCATGCAGGGCACAGTTCTGGGATCCCAAACCAGCTGCAGACAGGCATTTCTCTAAGTTTTGTGGTTTACTAACCCGGATTTCAACCACTAGACTCTCTGAAGTACAACAACTGGTGTTGTCACTGTTCTCAGCTTGATCCCGCATGAACCCGTGCTACTTTGCACAATAAAACCCATCATATGTTTAATTCTAAAAAAAGGGTTTCCCTAAAAGGGTGGTGTGAATCTCTTTGAAATATAAATTAAATTTTTATGTGTGAAACTGGATAAAGCCCTCCTTTTCTGTATTGCCAATTTGTTACATCAAATATCCTTTGTGTGGTCCGTGCCACATGAACAGCAAAATGCAGCTGTGCAAATGGACACATTGCTTGGCTTTTGTCAGGTTGCATCAGTCAAAACAAATGCTGCCTTCTGTTGCTCGGCTGCCTTGCCCACGCCTGTGCCCTCCTGCTTTCTTTGCTCCGTGGAATCCCTTTTTTGCTCTCATTCTGTCTGCTGCAAATGCTTAGGAGTGGGAGTCAGCAGAAACAGTCTGATTTTCACTCCAACTGAGGACAGCAGCAGGCAGAGCAGAGCAGAGCAATCAGGCTCTCCAGCCGTTCACTGGGACACAAAGGGCTTTCCAGGAAGCTGGGAAAGCTGGACTGATCTTAGAAGCACTTGGGTTTAGAGTGTTTCTCTCCTGCCCACCTAAACAGGTCTGATTGGTGAGGAACCACAGGAGTCGAAGGCAGAGGAGGTTCTAAGGGGAGAGGACAGTTCTTGGCTGTGTCTTGGCCAGCAGCTATGTGACTACCCATGAGGGTGATGACCTGGCAGCTCTTCTAAGGAACCCTCTTGCCCTGCTCTCCCGCTTGGCTGGGTGGGCTCTCACCCACCTCACAGGTGACCTGACCCTTCTCTCTCTTAATTCCATGATGTGTGTCAAGAAGCCACATCAGACTGCGCTGTTTTGGTGCTTTTTCTTGTTTACTCTCATTAAAAGGCACTTGGGAGCCATGGGAGGAATATGCCACCCAATGTACACTTTTTTGGATGTTTCCAGCTGCTGGCTATTGTTTGTCCAGGAGCTGCAATTTCTCTGCCTGCTCGGGGGTAAATGGGAGAGGGGGCTGTTGTCAGGACGTGGTGGCTGAGCCCACGGGTCCAAAACGCCTGGACCCTGATCTGTGCTAGAACTGCTTCCAGCAGCTCCCGTGACAAGGCTGGAGGGCTGAAAGGACATCTGAAATGGTCAGCACCCTCTGTTTGGAGCTGCTGCACTCCTGATTACCTGGCATTGCCCAGTTCCTGCCCCTTTGGGGGCATAACAGAACGAATGGGTGTCAGAATAGCAGGGCCTGTGTGGCAGTGGCCACTCTCACAGTCTGACCAGGAGGTTTTAGGCTCCAGTTCTGCTTTAACAATTCCCTGCAGAGAAGCAGGGGCTGCCTCTGCTGGGCTCAGAGCACTCACGCTGGGCTGTACTGTGGCAACGACAGTGGGATCTGGAGGGGAGCACCACAGGAATTGTTTGAATGCCCCTTTCAGCTGTTTTATTTATTTAGTGTGTCTCAGAACACTTTGCAATGCAACAAATGAGGCATTTATATCAGTATTTTTTCCCCATTTTTGTTTTTCAGTCTGTTGAATTTTTGCACAGACTCCTTTATTTTTCCCAGTTGTGTTTGAAATCCCCCAATATCATGGACAGCTACCTAAGTAAAACACTCATCCCCTTTGGGATCACATGTCCTCTTGATTCAAAGTTTCATCCTTTTGAAAAACCTTTAAAAACATGGTTGTTAAAATATGGATAATCAAGTGAAGCAATGAAACACTCCCCTAAGAGAAAACACACTTCAATTCATAAAATATTCCCTGCAGATGTCTTAGGAAATGTTCCCTCTCTTTCTGCAATTCCCACTAGCAGTATGACATGCTTTGCATTGTAGATATTTTTCCTAAGCGTCGGGCATAAGGACTCCTTAGAAACACCATCCTATTTCATTTGCATTCTGTGAAGTTTAACCGGGGGGATTTCTCCTGGGGGCATTCAGAGGAGAGGCAGGGATGGATGGAGGATGCAGAGCTGTCCTCTGTGCTGCGCTGGGTCAGACACCCACATGGAGGCCTATTTGTCTCAGCGGCTACCTGAGATAAATCAGGGAAGGCTCTGCAAGTGGGTGGAAGGTGCTCACTTTGGGCTTTGTAACGTGGACACGGGATTTGGCCTCACCCGTGAGTCAGGGTATGCTCAGGGTGTCCTTGCAGGGACTCAGCTGCAGGTTTGGATGCACCAGAGTGTCTGACACTCTGGATGTATCTGCTACAAATGGTTTGAGAGCTGCATACGGGACACAGTGGCCTGAAATCCAATGCTCTCTCACATCAGCTATTGACCCGAGCTTGATATGTTTCTCTGCCTGAGATATTTAACAAAACAAAAGCAACATGTGCTCTGGGCAGTCCTGAACCAGGAGCTTTGAACTTGGGTAGTTTCTGGGAAGGTGCCTGTTTCATTAAGCAGATGCTCCTTTTCCAGTCTCTGAATGTTGCTCAAGGCGCAGTTTTGATGCTGGAGGACAAGTTTTGGTCCTGTGTTGCCCTTGTCACATAAAAGACCTGTTCTGACAAACACACGGCACGTAAACTGTTCCAAAGCTACCCAAGTCTCTGTACACGCAAGTGCTTGAAGAAGGAATGTTAAGACTGACTTTGGCCCTAAAAAGCTGACAAAGTTTTTTTTTTTTTTGCTCTGGAACTTCTCATATCAAAATGGCCTGATGTAGTGCACTGAGAAGGCAATGATGGTTGGATTAAGTTAATTCTCTATTTTGCTATTGAATTTACTTTAATTGTTTGTTTGAAATAACCCCTACCACCTGTGGCATAATTACCTATCAGGGTGTAAATCAGATGTTTATAAACCAGTGATGGTGCTCTTTCTGTCTCCTCCTGTATGACCCGATCCTGGTGGATGTTGAGGGTTTGGTTGGTTTGTTTTGTTTTGGTCTTTTTTCTGCAAATGACTCGAGGGCCCATAGTCATGAGTGCTGTCATGTAAAACACCATCTGTGATTCTGGCTGGGCTGTGCTGTGTTCCAGATTGCACAATGCATGAGCAATAGTTCACATTGTGGTAATGTGTTGCTCTTTCATGGCGCTGTATGTACAAGACACATTTCCTTAATGACTTTTCTAAAAGCAGTGTCTTGAATAAACAGAGCCAAAGCTATCAGTTTAACAAGATTTGAGGTAAATACTTTGAACATGTCCTTAGTTACAGATTCTGAGCTGGTGAAAATCCCCTAATGCCTGGTTTATTTGGAAGTGAGCAGCAAATTGAGTATGTGATTTCTACCAAATTAAGGTATTTTACTGAAGATAGTTGTAAGATGGAGTGAATGTACTTTAAAAGCCACACTGACCAATATAATGAGAAATATTTACAAGCCTATCAAAAGCTGTACAAAGCAATCCCTTAAAATCTAAGGGCTGGATTCCTGCAGATGTCAAGTTCCTGCAGCTTCCACAGGCCCACCTCTGTCATAACTCCCAGCTAATGGTTTGGAGGCTCCTGGTGGCTACAGCACAAGCTGACATTTATTTCACCTCCTAAGAAATAAACTAGAGAGATTAAAGACAAACTTAAGTCTCATTCAAACCTGATGAGAACAAGAAGCATCTTGCAGGAACAGGACCTGCAGGAATAAATGAAAAATACTTAAAAGTTATCGAAAACCTCTCTATAACTCAGTAATCCAGATGTTTTAGAGCAGGTTCTACTCTCCCCTCTTGGTGTTAGACCGAAAATAACCAGCACCAAAGCACACATTTGGCTCCCAGGGCTGACAACTAACGTGAAGAAATGAAGGAGGTATTAGAGGTCCAGCTAAAGGAAAGATAGGCTTGATCTTCCCCTACCCATCACTTCCATTTAAAATGTTGTCTGTTACTGTTGATTGTCTAATTATGCCCGTCGGAGCTCTGTGTGTTTATATTTATGTCTGTGTATCCTCTGATTTGTCAGGAGCTCTCCTTATCTTCTATGCAGAGGTGCCCAGGGGATGCCCAGGTGGAGTCAGCCTGTGGTGGTCTCTGCTCCAGAGCTGTGTCCCACAGTAGCTGGGATGGGCTCTGGGCTGGAGATTTTTGCCTGTCTGGTGACTGCAGTGGGAATTTGGGCTGCACTGATCAAGCAGCTTGGAATGACGTGAGCAGTTTGAGCAAGTGCTGTTCTCCAGGTGTGTGTCACACTGGGCTCGTGTGTGTTACCTGCTGGAGAAGGACTGGGGAGAGCAGGTAGTGCCAGCCACATGTCATGCGTTTTCTCTGCCCTTTTACTGTCCCCTGATGTGGCACCAGTCCTGAAGGAGGATTGCTGCAGGCCTCCATCCACACCCCCTCCTGCCCTTACCTGCACGCACAGCTTGGCCTTGCCCTTCATGCTTGGCTACGGGAATGTCTCACCCATCAGGACAGTTATTGCCCCCTCATTCTGGATGAAAGCCTCTTATGGCAAATGCTTTAAGGGAAATTATGTCTTTCACATCTGGGTTTGGCGAGAACCTTCTCTGCTCTGGTGTCCTCCCTTCATCCTTTCTTGTTTCCCCTTAGAAAGGGACTGTGTGGAGATGAAGTTCCTTGTAGGTGACCCTGCCCTGAGTTCTAAGGGCCATAAGCACTGGGTTAGAGATCTGGTGTCCTAAATCGCTCTCTCTCTTTCTATATATATACATTAACAATATGTACATGTTTGTAAAAACAGAGAGAGGGAGAGAGAGCATATCCAAGCCCAGCTCAACCCCATGAACAAGATACTAATTTTTATTTATAGCCTTGGATGTATGTAGGTGCATATATAATTCTAGCTCACCAAAAACGAAATAGAGGGGTTTATTTATAGATATGTGTACAGCATGTTCATCTCTACAGAATCTCTGCATTGTTCCTCAACAAGACTGACAGCTGACAGCTCGGACCAACCTGACAAGGTGCTTTTGGGTAGATTTCCCAATATTTAAGACTAATAGCCAAACTATCCACTTTTTAAGAAAGATGAAAATGGCAGATAATCAGGGTGTAAGTATTTACTAAAAAAGAAAACCAGTACTTCTTTAATCTGATCTTTCCTCTTCAGGCTAATAAGCTCTGGATTACAAACTTCATAGCTTGAAACTTGCCTCGCCTATTTTAAAAATTAATTGGATCTGAATACAAAAAGCAGACATCATTACTGAGGGCAGGAGTGGAAGATTATTTGAAGCACTACTTGTTTTCAGGAGTTCACTGTTTGACTTGGTTTGGGGATTTACAAAGAAGACCTGCTTCTAGTGGTCCTTTCTGTGCCTGTCACCTGGGGAATGGTGTTACGGGGGGGGAGAAACAGTCCTGAAAGGAGCTTTTTTGGCGTCATTTTTATCTACATGGTTACATTTGTGCTGCTGTGCAAACTGCTGGGTGGTTTAATTAAAGTTCTTGCTCCATCTTTGTCTCTCCATTCTGCGCTCACCAGCTCCTTGGGGAACCCTCGGGTTTTTACCTGCTGCAAACAGAGGTGACCATGAGATGGTTCATGTTTCTGAGGACAGCCAGTGCCCAAGGGCTGGCAGCTCTGCAGGACAGGAGCAGCATCTCTGAGCCTGGAGAGGGAACCCACCCCCTTGGGCAAGGCAGGAGCTTGAAGTGCTGGGTGGCAACAAAAGTTTGGGGGGTTCTTGTTTATAAACACTGACCAGTGCCTGAGGACTAGTAACGTTCTTATTTGTACCCAACTGCCCCCGGGTTGTGTGTGCAGCTCAGGTTCTTTGTGCTGTACGACTCCAGAGGAGAAAATAACACCCCTACTCTGTCGAAAATAACACCCCTGCTCTGAGGAAGGTGCAAGGAAACCTAAGGCAAAACTCTGAAGCTGGGAGGAGACCGGGAAACAATTGATTTGAGTTTTTCGGCTTCCTGAACTAGCAGATTTGTAAACAGCTGGAGATCCCAATTTTATTTCAAGCTACACACATAAAAAGATCAAAGCCATATTTCTGAAGTTTGATTTATAATTAACAATAATCTGAAAGTAACAGTAAGCCTTGTTTTTAGGCTTAACTGCACCAAGAGTCTGTGCTATTTCCTGGCCATACCTGCCCTTAAACCTGAGTTTGGGTTTGGCTGAGGGCTGCTCCAAGTTTATTTGCATCCGTGTGGGGCAGCAAGTCAGCTCTGTCAGTGAGTCAGCAAAACCCACCCCCACTGCCTGCAGGACCAGCAGAGCTCCTGGCACAGGGTATTTCAGGCCAATGCCATTAGTCTCTCACAAGGTACACTGCTCTAAAGCAGCTCGTGCAGGCGGCAGTACTGCAGAATCTGGTTGTGTGTGCTGGCTGGGGTTTGTCACTCCAGGGGCTCCAGGGACCCAACTCCAACCTCCACTGCCCTGCCAAAGCACAGCTGGGTGAGGGACTGGGCACTGGGACACACAGGCAAAGCTGTGTGTAAGTACATGGACAGGGTTCCGTGGCTGTGACAGCATGAAAAATGGACTTGCAGCATCTGAACTCCTCAGATATGGTATCGTGCTCAGTAAGCTGCTCCCCACTCCGTGTCTGTGGTTGCAGACAAGGATTCTCCTCCCAGCTTCCAGCCTGGGTCAGCTCCACATCAGGGTGGCATCAGGAGACAGAAACAGGCACAGCTTGGGCAGAGGATCCCTGCCAGTCAGTGCCAACAAAACTCACTTCAGAGCTGCTCTCTGTGCATTTTTAAGGCCAGCAAACCACTCTGTAAATAAGGGGCCTAATTTCCAGCAGACCTTACCTGTGCCATTTTCTTGGAAGGCAGCGGAGTGGCAGGTGAGACCTGGCGGACGTGACGGCAGCACTGGGGCCATCCCTGCCAACCCACCACTGCTGCTCCTGCAGTGCCAGGTGACACAGGGAAGGCTCTGTCTGTGTATCCCAGTCATCCCTGCTCGCTCCTGACTCCTTAGCAAGGTCCCATCCTTTGATTTAAATGAAAATCTAAAGCTCCCTTGCCCTAAACCCAGATGGGTTTCTGTTTTTCAGCTTTCACACGCAGCTGTACTGGCAAAAACAAGAGCCGAGATCTGTAGTGTGGAACAAGCAGGCAGAGGTGAGGGATAGACAAGGCAGAGGTGCTTTTGGCACCCATCAGTGCCATTAAAGAAATGTTTGTAACTGGAAAAGTTAGAATGACTGGAGTAAGGTTATGGACCTTCAGCTGCCTTTGCAATAGGACAGTGATCTTGGGTGGGGAAAGGGGCAGTGGCACAGCAGGGGACATTAATGCACTGCCACCACTAAAACCACCACCTGGGGCCCTTCCTGAGAGCCCTGTGTGTGCAGCACCACTCAGGTTCTCAGCCTCCTTTCTCCACCACTGAACACCAGTCCCTTGGCTGCAAAGTTTTATCCCACAGCAATTTAGCGGGACGATGATCAGCTGTCTGAAAGAAAGGGGGTCAGACCTGAGAGCAGCACCTAAGGAAGGGTTTGTTCAGTGCACTTGAAAAGTATCCTTGTGTCCTGGTGGAAAGAAAAGGGAGGGTGGGAATAAAAAGGAAAAAGAAGAAAGCAGCTGGTGGTTGTGCAGGGAGTGGGTGGGCAGCCTCGGGACTGTTGTGTCTTCCATTATTCCACCTGCTTCAGTGAACCTTCTCAGTGGAAGGCTCTGCCACAGCTAGTTGTTCTGCTAATGCTGCACTGTTGCCACCTTGATTTGTGTCCAGTCTTGCTACCTATAGAAAAACGAAACAACAGGAAAAATTCCATGTGGCACTGCTAGTGTTTGTATGTCTTGGCAGAAAACTACAGCGAGCCTTGCTGGAATTTTAAAGCACAGCGATTAATTACGGGCCCTTGTGCTAAACATTGATGAATCTCTTTGTGGTAGAAAGCATGTGCACATTTCTTCTAGGCATTAAAGCCTTTTCTCTTTGGTGGTGGTAATTAAAAAACAAGGACAATATGACTGGCAGAACGCAGTGTTTTTTTCTTTTTCTAAGAAGACATAATTTATAAATTAAAAGCACTGTGTCTCAGCCAAGAACAAGCTGAAGGATGGTCTTCTGAACTATGGCATGAATGTCATCAATGAAAATGAAAGATAAAAGATGAAAAGCATCTTCTTTTGCAGTTAGAATGTGCATTTTTTCTACTATATTCAAACTGCACAGAGACAGGTTCGTAACCCTTCCTCAATCACAGGGACAGCTGGTCAAGAAAACACAAGCTCCCTAAAAGTAGCCTTCCCAGGAATGTCCCCAGGGACCAACACTCCAGAGATGAACAGAGGGACAAAGTTGATGCCAGGAGTGCCAGGAGTGCCCGTGTTCACCCAGGCAGGCCTTGTCCCTGTTAGAAACACAAGCAGACCAAAAGGAGGGGATGTGAAGGACCTGGTAATAACTACCAGTAAATAAAGAAGTTCTTAGAAATCCACTTTTACTTTACAAATTAGCAACAATCCAAAAGAACACCTGAGAGATGCTTTCCACCTTGGCTATGGACGCATCTGACACGTGCACCACACAGAACATGTCCTACAGTAAACACGTACCCAAAGTGGGGTCTTCTTTCAGCATTGATTTAAGGATCTTTACATTTCTTTTGCCACTAAGAGCTCAGCCCTCCTGTCTTCCTCTTTCACCTCCCTTCCTTACTCAAATATTGGCTGATCTGAGTGAAATTTAAACCATAAAGAAAAAAAGAAAGATTTCAACCAGTTCAGGTCCCACTGAACAGCCTTTTCAAGGAAGCAACCAAGAAAACACAGGTGAGCAGAAGGAGATCAGATCCACCTCTTTCAGAGGTAATCTGAACTTAGATCAATTTAAATAAATCATGAATTAACCTATTCTTAAACAGAGACCACTGTCTGAGAGTTGGATTCAGTTAACTACTTTCCATGTTATCAAGGTGCATACTCTAAACTGATGGAATTTAATGGTCCTGGAAGGGCTGGGCTGTTTGTTGGTTGGTTTTTGTTGGGATTTTTTGTTTGTTTTTTTTAATAATGAATGTTTATATATATATAGTTGGTTTGTGAATTGGCTTGCCCGTGTTGCACTCCCAGTTGCTCCAGAACTAGTTTTAGTGTAGGTAGCCTGAAACTCTGACTGTGCGTGCCCAGCTTTGCATTTTGCTCGCAGACCCGACGGGAGGAGGTGGCAGCTTTGCAGTTCTCATCTCTTAAGGGGGTGGCTTAGGTGTTCCTGCTCTGCTGTGGCCATGGAGGATAGAGCTGTGCAGTTCATTCCCTCCAATCATGTTTTGTTCTTTTTGATGTCACTGTTATTCTGCCTTCTGCATGTCAGTGTTTTAACAACTTCTTTATCTGCGAGCTAGTTAAGAGTTGTGCTGGATGAAGTTTTTTTCATTTAAAACCAAGGCAAGCATAATATTCTGTTTCCAGAACTATGTCCCTAAACTCTAAAAATCTCAGTGAAAAACTCTGGGTTTTCTAAGACCGTCCCCCCTCTCCCATTTTTGTTCTCTTTCCCTTTTCTCTGTCCCCTGTTTCAAGATTTAATTTTTTTTCTTTTTTTTTTTCTGCCAGGCACAAAACTGGGAGAAAAAAAAGACAGAGAGTTGGGAAATAAAACATCTTTTTCAACTCTCCCCACACAATTCCCTGTCTTTCAGGCAGTGCAGGTTAGAACCTGCTGCAAATGCATTTCTGTGGCCCCAGTTTGCCTGCACTGTGTGAGCACCTCTGCCCTCTTCTTGATATTTTTAGCCCTGCTTTTCTTTGGTGTCTCTCTGCTCTTCCCTTGCATTAGAGGATGTCGTACCTTCCTCTGTGCTTTGCCCGTTCCCGCTGCCCTTTCCTGACCCCTGGCATTTTTTCCTAGAGGCAGTAGGATGGATTTGAGTGGTATTCAAGCTCCAGGCACGACACTGCCCTGAGTCTCTGATGACTCTGGGTATCACAGGAGCTGCCGAGGACTCTGAGAGGCCTGATGATGCAGTCGGTGTCTTGCTTTGTGTCCCTGTGCTGTGTTCTAGGGGGGAGCCTGGCTGGAGGTGAGTCAATCTCAGCTCTTGGGCCATCAGAGGAGCCAGAGCCTGGATGGCAGCGTGTACTGCCTGGGGCCACCCTCCCACTTGGCATCTCCAGCCTCGCTGATCCCCTTCGGGGTGTCTGCACATCACCCCAGTACAGGGGAGGGAAGGGAAATGAAGGAAGGGAAGCATCTCCTGCCTTTGTGTGCTGCTGCTGTAGAAGCTTTTTGCTCGTGGCAGCATTTGGGTGGCACTGCCCCTGGGCCAGGAGTCCTGGGCGCTCAGCTGGGCACTGACCAGCTCAGATGTGGGTGACACAAAACCTGCAGCGAGGGACCGTGTCCTGTCCTCTTCCACAGGGATAGCCCTGGCAGAGCCTGCCTGGCTCCTTGGATTCATTCCCTGGAGGAGGAAGAACATGGGGTGGGCAACCAAACCGCACTACTTTATTTATTTATTTATTTATTTATTTTAATTTAACTCTTAAAGTATTGCTGATTTCTAAAACCTCCAGAGGTGTCTTGATTAAATACAGAATTGGTGTCCCAGGTCCTACAGCTGCCAGCAGGAAAATGGGAACAGGGGGTCGGTTGTGAGGAAAGCCTTGGTTTCCACCAGGGAAAAGCTCCCCCAAAGTGATGATTTTTGTGCATAGATTTAGAGAGCAGGGAGCACAAAGCCATCAGACCTGCCAGGAATTTCCCACAGAGCTGCAGCTCTGGCTTTTTCCAGGACAAGAGGCTACAAATACTTCTGGATGCACTGTTCTGTTTGGGTATTTCATTTGTTTGTTTTTAAATCTGACAGTGAATTCAAAATATGTACTTAGAGCAGGAAGTGTTCTCTCCAGGACTAAGAACACAGTCACAGAGAAAATAAATAGGAAACATAATATGTAAGTTTTCATTCACTGTTCCTACAGAGAGGTCCGACCATCTTTTGGGTGGCTTTTGTTTTTTATTTTTAAATTTTTTTTTAGAAAAGCAAGGTTGAATTTTACTGTGGGGAAAAAAAAGGCAGCTCTTCCACTGTATTATTTAGGCTTCTTTTAGTTTCTGCTGTTGCATGAGCTGCCTGTTTTTCTCAGGGTGCTTTAATGCAAAGTTTGAACTAGAAAAAGTGACCTTGTTATGAGAATACCTAGCAGACATTCAATATGCCAGCAGGACTAGCCTAGTAAAGTTAATGGCTTGAAAATTCAATTTGAAATGGTACTTTGATTTAAAAGAATTTATCTTTGCAGTAAATTGACATTTGAATAACGTGGTTAATTCTACCAGCAGAAGTATTAGAAAGCAGTGGTGTTTATATATCATTCTCCTGTGGCTTCTAGGGTAACTGTCTGGCACAACGCAAAAAAAGCAAACAGAAGATAAAAGGAGGCAATTGGACATTTGAAATTCAGCTACAGGATTTCTTATTTCTCTTTCTTATTTCTCTTTTCTAAGTGTAACTCCCAGTGCAGGTCTTCTACCTTTGTGTCTGATAAGCCACCAGTTGACCTCAGTTTACTGTTACTGACCAAAACTGAACTGTGGTTGGAATTTTTCAGGGACATGTGAGGAAATGTCTAAGGATAAACAAGGATTTGGCTGGATTTGCCCCATTTAAAGAATGCATAGACAACAGAGATCTGGGGAAATGCAATATGATATCTGAATGCATTTAGAGTTTTGAGCCCCTGGTCCCAGACTCCTCTGCTGCTCAAGTAATGTTTCTTAACACCAGTTTGTTACCTACAGAGGAGGCCTTTTCCCGTCTCTTTTTCCCTACCTAATGACTTATTTGAAAAGAAAATTCCAACTCTGCAGTTGAAAGCCCCAGCAGGCTGCACCTGCCGTAGTGCCCGACCTGCTGGAGCAGCAGCAGCATTTCCCACCCAGCAGTGCTTTCGTGGCAAAGCCTTCCCCAGACTGGGCATGGGGCAGCAGACAAGGGGTTATGGGAACCTGCCTGTGTTGCAGCACAAACATGTCAGAGACAATTTTAATCCTTAAGCCTGCTTTTGTTTTGAAGGTTCCTGTTTGCTGCAGGTATCTAAATTTAGCCATATTTTTGTCAGCTAGAACTTATGTTACAGAAAAGAATGCTAGCAAATCTCAGCAATGTCACACTTCATTAGTCATGCAAGCACTTAAAAGCAAGGTTAGAAACACAAAATTCTGGAGATTTGTGGTGGCAGTTGTTTAAAAATGCCACACTGAGCTTTTTAGGATTTACCTTCTGAAAATGAACCAAGCTAGAGCATTAAATTTCGTGAACAATGCAGCTTTCTTAAGTCTGGAAAAAAAGAATATTTAAATCCTGAAGGAAAGCTTCACTGGACATGTATGCTCCTCTTTCTTTGCAACATTCACAAGTCCACCGTGTTCTCTTCCAGGTTCAAAGGCAGAAAATAGTATTTGCTGACACCCTGCTTTTCTCCTTGGGGGTGGCTGTGGGCTTTGGGTGCTGCAGGAAAGCTGGAGGCACCCACTGCATCCCCTCCTGAGCATCACTGCCCTCTGTGCTGCTGCAGGGAGGGCTGGCCCTGCTGCTGTCTTGCCCTGCAGGGCAGGGGAGGCAGAGCCCACTCCAGCCTGCCCCCCATACACACCCCTCTCCAGCAGTGCTGAGCTTGTCTCTGGTGTTCAGGCAGATGTACAGAAACATTTACCTTGCGTCTGTTGATGTGCATTTGCTGCAACGCTGTCTGCAAAAGAGAGAAGCTCCTCTCGCCATTATACTTGGTTTTCTTTCTTTATGAACGTGGCTGTATGGAATTGACAGGAGATGTTAAACCCCAGTTGACAGGAGATGTTAAACCCCAAAGTCTTGAATCCCTGGGCTTCTTCCAGTTTACCTTTTTTTTCCTACTTGTGACCATTGGCTACTTGAAAATTTGGTAAGAAAACACCTTTTAAAAATTATTTGCCAGTGAAAAAATGCACAGGAAGTTCCAGCTGCACACCAAAAAAGCCGAGCTATTTTACCATCACATGGAAATTGCATCCTACTGCTTGTGACAGTGCCACTCTGTAGCAATACTCTGGAGCGTCCTGCTGTTTGGTCCAGTTTCCAGGCAACCCTTATGTCCTGATGCTTGGCTGGGGACAGGAGCCATCCCAAGCACCAAAGCTCCAGTCTGGTGGCCCTGGGCTTCTGCCTCGGGTTCCTCAGAACATCCCACCCCACCTCCTTCCATGGACACAGCGCCCTGCCAGCTGTTCTACCAGGGGACACCATTCTGCAGAGGGAATGCTGGTCTCGCTGTTCAGGAACCAGCTGAGTTCTTGGAGGACAGGAGGGATCTGGGAATGCTGGTCTGGCTGTTCAGGAACCAGCGGAGTTCTTGGAGGACAGGAGGGATCTGGGAATGCTGGTCTGGCTGTTCAGGAACCAGCTGAGTTCCTGGAGGCCAGGAGGGATCTGGGAACACTGGTCTGGCTGTTCAGGAACCAGCTGAGTTCTCTGAGGTCAGGAGGGATCTGGGAACGCTGGGCTGGCTGTTCAGGAACAAATTGAGTTCCTGGAGGTCAGGAGAGATCTGGGAGCACTGGGCTGGCTGTTCAGGAACCAGCGGAGTTCCTGGAGGCCAGGAGGGATCTGGGAACACTGGTCTGGCTGTTCAGGAACCAGCTGAATTCCTGGAGGTCAGCAGGGATCTGGGAATGCTGGGCTGGCTGTTCAGGAGCCAGCTGAGTTCTTGGAGGTCAGCAGGGATCTGGGAATGCTTGGCTGGCTGTTCAGGAACCAGCTGAGTTCCTGGAGGTCAGGAGGGATCTGGGAGCTGCAGCCATGAGCAGGAGGCTGGAAGCACCCCCTGGCAGCTGTGCAGAAGGGAAGGGCAGACAGCAGCAGAGCTGGCTGGCTGAAGGGCAGAGCCAGCACCCAGGGAGAGGGCAGGGAGCCCCAACAGGGCTGTGTTAACAGGGAACAAAGTACATGGCCAAGAGAAAAACCACATGTAGAAAGGTTGTGCTGAGAACTTGTTAGCTGTTGTCCTTTCACCAAGCTCTGAGTAGAAATCTGGGTAAATCCCCATTTACCCACACTGCAGTTGTTACAGAAATGTTTCAGAAGAAATCAGGCACAGCACTAAGTGTCGTGGCTTTGTTTCTCCGTGGTGAATGACACCTGGGTGAGGTGCCCTCACAGCACGTGACAGTCACGTGGAGTAGTGGGTTCACATCTGCTGGGAACCTCAACAGTTCTCAAACCAAAAATTGGAGGCATCATTACAAGTGTTTTCTTCATTGTACTGGCAGTTGCAAAGCTATCTGGAAAGAGATCCACAGATTATTCTAAACCAGATGATATTAGAAATATTTCAGGCCTGAAGACTTGGTATCTCCTGTCAGTAACAATATTTACTTTGGCATCTCACTGCAGGGGGTTTGGGATTGTATTTTCTTTAAAACTCCCTTGGCTTTAATAGCATCTCTATTTCTGTAGAAAATGTGGATTCTTTCATAAAAGAGCTTTTTTCATAACACCTACACAAGTTTATACAAGTTGTCTTGTCTCCAAATCGTATTATACATTACTAATATTAGTGGGAACTTTCCTGCTTTTCTCTGGGCAGGGAAAATATTTTGTAGCTCCAGTTTGTACAAACAGCTTTCTGCGTCAGTGCAGTGCTTTGGCCACAGATCCACATCTCTAATTGGAATAATCCATTTTGGATTATTGTTGAGTAATGGGTGGGAAATTATCCACCTTTATTTTTCAGCAGGACTGTACATTCTCGGTGGTGATTTTTTTTGTTTGTTTCTTTCCTTTCACAAAATATCTAATTCTGAGCTCAAATGTCTACCAAATAGAGGGCACTCAGAATTAAAAAAGATGAAAAGTTTCAGAAACAGGGGGCTCCAGAGGTCTGGCTACAGACTGTCTGCTGAGCATAAATAAACCCTGTACAGGGTGTAAATGGAGAATAGTCACCTGGAAATAAAGGGAATTTTGAAGGTAGCCTTGTTAAACTGGACTTGCGCCAAAGTCAGAAGTATGAAGAAATAAAATGAAAAATGCACTATTTCAGGGTGGGAGTTTTCCCCCTTTTCTACAGCTGCTAATTTTACAAGCCATTCTGCTTCCAGGAACAGCAAAGGCAAACCATAAACATCAATGAGTTGCACTTAACATGGTTTTCAGAACAGAATTCTGAAGGAAGGCACCACAATGTGAAGTGGTGGGTAATTGAAGCCTCGAGGCATTCTTGTCCCTTGATCTTTACCTGGTTACAGAACCTCATCTTCTGATGCCAGATCCCATTAGGATACCCCCAAATGACAGATGGCTCTGCCTCACTGCCAGTCGGCACAGATGTGATCCTTGGGTCTGAAGAAACAATAGCACTCTTTTTTTTTTGCATGTAGTAACCTAAATTTTCCTGGCCAGAGCGTGGCTGCCCTGTGACAGTAACGCAGGTTGTTCTGTCTAGATTGAGAGCAATGTTTATGTACAAGCATGTCTGTACAATTTCTGTGAAGGAGAATTACAGGTCTGGGCCTTGGGAAAGCTGCACTTACATAAGACAAGGTGTGAATTTTAAACCACTCACTCTTGTACCACAACTCCTCCTGTGGAGCATCCCAAGCACGGAGCTCTGCTTTAGCTAAGCCCAGGTGAGGGTGTCTGTGTGAGAGGCACTGGCATGGCAGCAGAGGCTCAAACACAGGGTATTCCCTCTATAGGCCACTGCATGGGCTGATTTAAAAATATGTCTATATTATTCAGACAGCTATTGGCAAATGTTTTATTAAACATTCTAAGTATAAATGCATCCTCACAAAACGACTCAAGCAGACCATTTAGCCTTCCTATTATACAGTTGGTAAACAATAAATATTAATACAAAGCAGTAATTTCCACAGGATATGGTACCTTGCTGTTAAATGTATTCTTCCTGACTTTTATGATTGCTATTAGTGACTTCTGCAGTGGAGAAGTTGCAGAACTGTGCAGTCCAGAGGAAGCACAGCACGGAGAAAAGGGCATCTTTAGCCCACAGAAGGAGGTCCTGCGTGTGTGGGTACAGGAGTGGTTAAGGTGCTTCTGCCCTTGTCTTCCTCTCCTCATTTAGGATTTGGTGGTTACCCTGGGTCAGAGATACCCAAGAGGGTTTGATCACTGGAGCGCAGTTCACCACGTCTGTGTTCCCACACCCAGCCTCCTGGGGTGCATTCCCAAAGCCACCAGTGAACCTGCCGTGCTGGAATTCTCAGTTCCGAGTCTCACACACGTCTGTCCAACCTTCAGCAATGTGAGGCCACCTTCACCTCTCACTCCAGCTGTTTGTCTCCACCTGAACAAGGAGAAATCAAAGAGCTCAGACTTTGCTGCTTGCTCTGATGATTCACACGCTGTGGTGCAGAGTCCCCGGAGCATTTCTCAGACTGCAGTCTTTGCACCTCTCGTGTTTCTGGGAATCATCTTGAATATTATTTTAACACTAACCATAAGCCCTTCCAGCCTGCTCTTCACCTGCTGTAAAGAGCACAATGGCAAACTCACAGACTGCCAGGGGACATCCTGCGTGTGCTGCTTGGGGACAGTCACTCTGAGCAGCAGATCTTGTTCTGGATTGACAGTGGAAAAGGCCACAGACCTAGTCAGGGTGCTGTGGAGGCTGGTGAAGAATTTCAGTCTGGGAGCGTTCTGTGTTTGGTAACTCCTGGAGCCATTACTCCATGTGTTAGAGAGCCTGATCATAAGGTTTCTACCAACGCAGTGGACAATGATTAGTTCATGAAAGGTTTGTTATCCCACCTTAGAATAATTTGCAATGCTTGTGTTGGCACTCAGGGTGAGATAGATGAGCTTTTCATTTACTAAGAAAATCAAATGTGGGTTTCCCTCAAATCTGAAAGGGAGGAAAGTAGGACAGCATTAGTAGCTGATGGACAGCCAAAATTGTATCCATGAACTTTGCTGAGGAATTGTTTGGACTGAATCCCACTCCCATGTGAGGCAGAGAGAAAATTTGAATATAGCAAATCTTGAATTTGGTCTCTGGAAAAAAATAAAATCATATTATAAAAAAAACTAGGAAGTCTATTTTAAAAACTTAAAAATTTAGTATATTGCTGGTAGTGTTTCAATCACTGATTTAGTGAATTCTGGACATCCCCTTTCTGTCTTTCCTAGTCATCATGAATATGCTTCTTTCATGCACAAGGTGAATGGAATATCCTTTAGAGAGGGTAAGGGAAGTGCATAGAGGTGTTGGACTCGAGGTTATAGGGCTGCCTGGGCCAGGAGACAGACAGACAGACAGACAGACAGACATCCCAGCCTCAAAACAAGATGCTTCTTGCATTGCAGTCTTGGCATCCTCATTGTGTGGCTCCATCCATAAATTCTATTGTGTTTTCTTCTACAAGCACATCCTGGGTCATCTTGATAAGTTGTTCAGTTTGTTAGGGCAGCTGAAAATATTTGTAGCTGGGAAGGGAAGCTGTGCCTGCTCCCGGGCTGATCTGAGTCCCTCCGGGAGGGTACTTGGGTGCCAGGCTTGGCACTGCAGCAGGGCAAGAACCAGCACAGTTTGGCCATCCAAGGCTGTTATATGGATGTACAGAGGGATTAGGATCAGGCTGAGGAAAACAGGTCATAATACCAATTGCACTCGAGCCCATCCCTGGGTCCTGAGACAAGGAATTCCTTAATGCTTTTGTGACTGGTTTTACTGGGCTCAGCTGTCTCAGCTATAGGGTTGGCCTCAATTAAGAGGACAAAGGGCTCACAATTTGCCCAGGCTTCTCTTGTATGGATGTGGCTACTGTTTAGGGCTCGGAAAGATGGGACTGGATGAGGCAGCCTTTGGAAAACACCAGTCCTGCAGGGCAAGTATGTCCCAGCAACCCCTGAAGGGCATCAGGCAGCCAGCCAGAGAGATGCCCTGTGGGAAAGGGACATCAGCTCCAGCACAAAACACACCAATTTGCTTTTACTCCAATAGAAACAACACATAAGAACTCCCTTCCTCCTTTTCAGTTTATATCTTTACCATGAGAAATGCCCACCTATTGGAATGGTTGTTATTTACATCTTTCCTAATTTTTTAGCAACTTCTTGCTTTGACATATTCAGCTAAACGAACAGGGGGAAACTTGCATTTGTTTACTTGTTCTTTTCGAGATAAAACACCTCTGTGCCTCAGCCTTTGAAATACTGTGAGTGATGATTTTTGAAAGTGAATTTAGAAAATATTCTGAATTAAATATTTATGTTTAAGCTTTTACAAGGCAATCTGAATAAGCCTTTGGGTTTTTTTCCACAGCAGACTTAATTGTGCTTAGCCATATAGGAGAGTTAGATTCTCTAGCTACAAGAGCCGTGTTGTTTTTTGTGGAAACTTTAGGCCCTCCATAATCTCAGCGCAAAGGGATAAAATTAAGAGGGTTTTGCCCACGAATCACTCTGAAGTGTTCTGGTGCAGATGAGTGCAGAGGATGCGAGTGTACACTGGTGGCTCAGAGCAGGTTCAATGCACACCCTTCTCCCCAGCGACTCCAGAGCAGCTCAGACAGCCAGCAGGTTGTGGGGTTGGTCGTTCCAGACTCCTGGGTGCTGGGGGACAGGGTGGAGAGGAGGGTGCCAGGGGACCCCACGCTGGGCAGGGGGAGCGCAGAGCCAGGGAGGGGCTGCACAGCCCAGCTGCCAGCACACATCTGGGCAGGTGGGTACACATCTGGGCAGGTGGGTACACATCTGGGCAGGTGAGCACCCCTCTGCCCCCAGGGAGCACAAGGGTTTCGGGAACAAGGCTGAGAACTCGGGGATCAGAGGCTAAAACGGTGCATTCTGCTGGGAGCGAGCAAGACTCCACTAGATGTCCTTCATGTTCACAGAAATGACACCAACAGATTCCACTGAAAGGGCTGAGAGGTGCCTGCAGGAGGACACCTGAGTGCCTGGATCTGTGAGCACCTCCAGGTTCCCTTCTGCACCATAGGAATCCATCTGTGGTGTTGGCAAGTGGCTTGCTCAAAAATGGGACCTGTGTCCCTGGAGAATTGTTTTTCTTGGTTAAAACTACTCTTTAGCTCACTGAAATAAAAAACTAACATTTTGAGGGGCTGGTTATGAATTACAGTTGTGCTTGTGTGTTTTAAATGGCTGATGGGTGTTTTTCATACTCTTTAGTTTAAAATATATTATTATTTATGTCGACCATGGCCACTGGGAGGGCAGTGTGGGGGCAGGGAGTTTCCCACACACAACCTGATGGAAAGCTCATGTTCACTGAGGTGGTAGGGGAAGAAGGAAGGAGTTCAGGTTCACAGTTTGGGTGAGGGAAATGGCATCTATGTCACTGAAGTAGATGATCTTTACAATTACTAATAATCTCTTCTTTGGGACATAGTGAGATGGGCATATTGTTCAGACAGCTTGAGATCTCTGCCATGTTCCCAGACTGGGCAAAGGGTTTGTTGCCGAGTGCAAAGTTGTAGGCAAAGAGGAGTCGGATGGAATTGGTGGCATATATGCACAGAAAACCAAAATATGAGACCTTTCTTATTGGATCTCCAGCCAGGCTGTGGAGCAGTTGGTGCTGTGTGCTGGTGGCATCCACGGGTGCCCTGGACAGGCCTGCGAGGGGACCTTTTGTGTCACTGAGTGCGTGGATGTCGCGCCGGCGCATTAAGGCTCGGAGCATTAGTCACAGGAGGGGGCAGCTGGAGCCAGCAGGGCACGGCGCAGGGCAGAGAGCCCTGGGAGGACAGCAAGCACTGCCCCTGGGCTGCTGTGCCTGCCCTGCTGCTGCTGCCACGGTCTGTTTGCACCCATCTGCACCCCAGCGCTGGCGGCAGAACCGAGCTCGGAAGGGCAGGACGAGAGAAGGGCAGGGATGGGAAGGAAGGGCAAGGCAGGGGAGAGAAAGTGGAAATTGCTGAGGACTTTGCTGGGCAGTGCCTGCTCAGTGTGCTGTTATTTCTATCAGATGTTCCGTTTCAGAAGCTTTGCCAGGTCTCTTAGTGCCTTTTCTAAGCAGTGTGTGATCTTTGCAGCGTCGCTGGCTTTCTGTTCAACTTGCATGTGCCTGTACAGAGTGTTATGTTACAAGAAGGTATCAACAGGCCCAGCTTCCAAAAGCTGAGGGTTCTTTTCTGATCAGTATTGGCAAAATGAATGCCAATTTGCACACAGCATGTGTCTGTCCTGCAGCAAGCAGGGAGGTCCCCAACTGTCTGGAGAAAATCTGCTTTCAGCACTGAAGGAACAGGACTGAGAGTGCCAATTGCTTTCCATGATACTTGTGTGGAAGGTATTAAATGAACAATGCAAAATTTGATGATTTCTGGTGCTTAATGCAGATGCTTTTACAGGTTCTCACTTGGCTATTTTTTCTCTTTTTTGAATGGATGAAGAATTTTAGCAGCCTGCACACCTGAACAACATGCACAGGCCAAGGCATGTGAAGTGATCCACTGTTGAAGTGCAAGGGCAAAATTTGTATTACTGATACCATGGCAAAGGTGTGTGATGAATTATGCCTTCTAAGAAAGTACTTTATATACACTGGCTTTTGAGTACTTTATACTTTGTGCCTATTGGTATTTAAAAATGATTGATTAACATGGTATTATCTGAGAAAACTGTCTCTGCACTGTTCCTGTGTTCAGTTACAGGAACAATATCTCAACCTAATGGAATGTGTGGCAAGTGGCAAAGCTACTGTGGCCACATTGCACTGAGGAAAGCTGAAAAATAGCCCTGAGCTTCTGGATGGTGTAAAAGAGGCTTGGGGAAGGGATGGGCCTCGGAGGAAGGACAGGTGGAAGAAGATTGAGGGATGGGTATGGTAGAACAGGAATTCAGACAGATGTGGCAATTTGTTTTACAACATAACCATAAAATGCCACTTAAAATGCCTCATTTGTATTCTGTGTCAATGTAATAGATGTAAATCTTTCAGAGAGTTACTAAATATACATTTCTGTTGGCAAGTACAAAAAGCAGATGATCAATGGGAGAAACTAGCAGGGATTTTGTGTTGTCAGGACAGCATGACTGAACTTTCTGGGACTGGAGCACTCACACGAGCCCTCCATTTTAGGCCATTCGTTCTGCCTCCCTTTTTGACATTTTATCACTTCACAGCATTTAAGCATTCATTTTCATCTTGTAAGTCATAGTAAGTGGTTAGTGACACGTCTGCTTTTGACACTCATTTGCATACTGCAGAGAGGTCCCATCCATCTCACACGCAGGGGTTGCAGCTCCAGTAAGACCTTCTGCTGACTGCTCTGCATCACAAAGTGTCTCACTCCCTGTGAATGTGGATATTGCTGCAATGAATCCACTCCTGTCATGGATAAGGGAAGCAAAGGGTAAGAGAAATTTCGGTTCAAAAAAGACTCGTCTGAAAAGACACAACAGATATCAACAGAGTTATCAGGTTTCAGCTTTTTGTAGCAATAACCCTATAAAGACAGTGTGTGACAATATCAGGGAGTCTCACAGTGGCTTGCCAAGCCCACTTGTGGTTCTGCTTGAAATTCCACTTCCAAAGACATTCCAGAAATTTGAAGCAAAAGTGCTGTTGGTGAGGATTGCAGTGTTTCCAAAGAATTATTTTCAACCTCTGGCTCTGTAAGGGAACTTTCTCAGTCTTTTTGTAAAATGTTTAGGCATTAATCAGTTCTTCTCCCTGTAAGGATTGTATTCTCTTCACCTTTGGCCCTTTTTTCCCACTGGGGCATTATCTAAGAAGTGGGATAATCTCACAGGGAAGGGCTTTACCTGCGTTACCTCCACACCAGGAGGAAGAGCCTTGTCCCACCTGCTCCTGGGCCTGCCCTCTGCAGTCAAGGCTGGGAACTGGCCAGCATTCAGTTCCAAGTAAAAATCTTAACTAACTTCTGAGTCATAAGATGCCCAAATCCTGCTTTTTCTAGGAAGTGAAAAGTCATCATTCCAGGTATAGTTCAGTGTTACTAAAAGGACATTGGCATCTGGAGAAGTATTGGCACAGATTTCATTTTTTGCGGTTCTCCTCGGGTTTTCATCATTACAGTATTCAGCAATCCTGCCCTATCAAGAAATAAGGGCAGTCTTCCTCGTTTTTGGGCATTTCTGCCTGTTGTGCTCAACTGAAACATTCTCATTCAATTGAACAGTCTTTACATGAGATTTCATATTTTCTTTGCTGTGGGACAGAAAGGTTCCCTCTCTCCTTTGGAGCTGCCTGCCCGGTGAGGAGACTGGGCCCAGGATAGCGGGTACTAATTGAGCTTTAATGCCCTTTTTTAGAGCTTTACTAAACGTTGAGAAGGTGCACAAAGCAGCTCTTTGCCAGCGTTTCTCTTTCCTATTCTCTCCCTGTTTCCTGTTGTCCTGTGGTGTACTCTGAAGGCCTGACATCCATCTTTGGGAGCACTCGGTTTGAAGAGCTGCCGGGAGCTCCTCCGTGCCGGAGACGTGGCATGTGTATTTGTTTTCTTTCTGTTTCCGGAGGAGTGTGTATTTCTTGGCTCTGGTTTCTCCCTCTGGAGGAGTGTGCATGTGTAAACTGCCTTGCTTTGCAGTGGTTGCCCACAAGTGCTGCTCAGGCACATGTTCTCCAGCTGCTCTGGCTGGCTGGAAGGCAGTGAAATAAGGAACAGGTCATTTGCCTGGAAAGCCAGTGGGCAGGTTGTCTTCTCCAGCAGAGTCTAAACCCGTATGTGATGCATCTGTCTGTAATCTCCTCGTATCTGCCTCTTGTATCTTCATTTCCCAATCATCCTTCCACTGATTCCGTATTCCTAAACAGACAACTCTCTTGCTTTGCCATCTTCTCCCTTCTACACTGACTCTGTTTTCCAAGAGGCTGTTGTTTCCACCCCTGCTCACAGACAGTTGGTCCTCGTGGCAGTCTGGGAATGTCTCCCAGTGAACTCCTGCATCACCTATGGCTCATCTTTCATCTTGTTTAACTATACCATCAATCCTTTTTTGGTGCCAACTAATTCTCTAAATACTTTAGCTAATTAATCTGCCAAGAATGGTGTTAGCAGAAATAGGATACTGTAAAGCCCGGGAAATGAGTCAAAATAGAGTTATCGTCTGAAAAACAAAAATAAACAAAACCTCATAGAGCTCCTTGTGTATTCCCTCTCAAGATTTTCCAGTTTATTGATGTTAAAGGTCAAATAGCCTTTCTCTAGTTATTTGTTGTGATTGGTTTCTAGTTTTCTTGCCATGAAATAACACAACAAAAGGAGTTAATTGCTCATGAATAATGGAAAGTGGAGTTGTTGTGGCTGCAGGCTTAGGATTTGTTCTCCAGTGAGGAATCTATAGGTGTCTGTGTCTGTGGTCTCTGGCTCTGAAGAGCTACAGAATTTTATCCTTTTAAGAACAACTTTCTTAGATTTTTCCATCTGAGTGTAACATATCCTGTTTTACTTGTACACCTTTCCCAGACACCTTGCTAAAAACCTCCAGACAGAGTTCCACTGTCTGAAGTGGGTGGAAGTTTGTTTTGCAATTTCAATAACAAAGAGGAAGAGAGAAAGAACACAGAAGCAGCAGATGAACATTCGTGGCAACACAGCCAGGCTCTGGAGCTACAACCCCCCTTCCTGGGATTTGCTGGATGGTGTTGGGTAGGCTGATGTTCTCTCTGTGAGCCTGTTCTTGCAGTTTAGAAGCCCTTTGGCAGAAAGCCACTACTTTTGCTGCACATATATGCAACTTCAAGCACCATGGGCTGCTTGATATGCAAAAATTATGCATAGACCTTGAATTCTACATGTTAAGTAGGAACTAGGGGTTTATCCAGCATTGCAGACACTGATCAAACTGTACAAGTTTTATGAACTGTACTTAGAACCACAAACAACTTGTGTTTCCTCTGGTTTCCAATTTTGCCTCCCAGTCTAAAAAACTCTCTATCAAGATCCAGGTCACTGTAGGTGAAGGACTTGACTACAGAAATTTCAGGGAATGCATCTCTGAAACTTCCAAACCTTACACAACCCCAAGCCTCTCTTTGTATGTATTTGGCCAGTTTGAGATGCCCTCAGAAGGAGCATGAAGCACCATTAATGACATTTGGCCCTTCCTTCCCTGCCTGACCTGCTGCCCAGCCTTGCTCGGACCTGGTGTGACACAATAGTGGCCCAGTTGCAGCCCAGCCCCATCAGCCAGGTCCTTCCACTGCCAGCACCTCTGTGCCCTGCCAAGAGGAGGTCAGCAGAAGTAATCAATGGGGGTGGCTTTGTGCAGAGGGTGTTCCCAGCAGTGGTGACACTGCTGTGCTGGAAGCCTTTCCACACTTCAGCCAGAGGAGCTCCCCAGCTCCTCCCCAAAGCGGCCTCTGTTCCTTTTGTAGCCCCTACTGTCATCCACAGCCGTACACTGGAGTTGGCATCTGTCTGGAATGTGCCCAAGCTGGTGATTAGGGATTGTCTTTGGGTTGGTGTTTAGGGAATGTCTTTGGGTTAGTGTTTAGGGGCTGTGTTTGGGTTGGTGTTTAGGGACTGTCTTTGGGTTGGTGTTTAGGGGCTGTCTTTGGGTTGGTGTTTAGGGACTGTCTTTGGGTTGGTGTTTAGGGGCTGTCTTTGGGTTGGTGTTTAGGGACTGTCTTTGGGTTGGTGTTTAGGGACTGTCTTTGGGTTGGTATTTAGGAGTTGTCTTTGGGTTGGTGTTTAGGAGTTGTCTTTGGGTTGGTGTTTATGTGTCTGTGTTAGTGCAGGGCCTGTTGGGTGCTGGGACAAAAGCACAGAGCTCACTAAGAAAGAAAAATCAGGCAGATTGGAGGAAATAGGTAAAAAGAGTGTATTTTACTTTTGTCCCGTATGTATATCTCTGGGAAGCAAACACAGTAGCCTGCTCTGTCCTTGTGTCTGTCAGTGATGAGAATTAGCCCAAAGCAAACCTAGCAGAGGAATCACATGTTGTTAGTATTTTCATATTTTTAGTGTTCCTGGAAAAACCGAAGGCTCGGCGACATAAAGGAAGGAACAATGATGTGTTCTGCTTTCCCTCTGGGTACATATTCCTCTGCAACTTCAAAATATTGACCAGGCAATTACAGAGCAGAGACTGCTCCAAAGAGATGCCTTATTTATAACATTCTAACAAGTATTCTAATTCTGATTCAAGTGACATTTAAATATGCTTAATCCTGAATTTTTATGCATTATTTTGCATACCACAAAAAGATGCAAGCAAATGCACCGTAGACTGCAGATTTTATGTCTTCAGCTTTTGGGCCATGTAGTAATTTGTTTTGCTTTCACCACAAAGCTTCATTGCATTGATTTAAATCACTTTTTCACTAGTTGGTTTTAAAGCATATTCTTAATCTCAAGACGAATTTGCTATAAAAACAAAAATGCTCCTGAGAAGCAATATGAAACTGTGTTTCTTGGTGTTGTGTGCTTTCCATCTTCAAGGAACACACTGTTAATCTCAGGGAAATGTTAATCTTCGGGTGTACACAAACAGCAAATCTTTTTTTTCTAATTTCATACTTAAAGATAATAGGCTGATTCACACTGGAAGCAGTGAAGCCTGAAAGTGAAATAGGTTTAAATTTACAGTTAAGCAGACTATTTTATGTTTTGTCTTGCTTTGAAAAAAAGATTCATGGCTATTTACATGTGATTGTGCACACCAAGTAAGTCATTAGCGTAGTTATATATCTTTTTCCCTGATTAAAGCTTTTGTTTCTCTTTTGAATTTTAAACCAAAAACAAGGTTTAAAAAAATTAGAATTGGAAGGCTAAATGCAGAAACTGTATCAAAATGAAGTGAACTGTCAGGAATCTATGAATATAAATAGTTTTTTAGCAAAAACATGTTATCAAGGAGTTCTCTCAACTATATTTGGCATTTTTGGAGCAAGAGTGTTGGTGCTTTATTAAAGAATAGCTCCATGCAAAGGGAGACTGTGTGGCCTCTCAGCCTGGAGTGTCTTTGAAATGAATACAGAAAATCTGGAAGGTGTACTCATGCTACTGTGGCAATATAAAAAAGAAAAAAAAAATCATTTTTAAAAAATGTTTTTAGAGCACACATCAACCAAAAAGCTGTGAATAATCTACAGGAATGCTGAACTGTCATAAAATTATTTATGATGAAAGTGAAGGTTATAAAATATTAAGTTTTTTAAAAATTCCTGTAAGATGATAAAATTAAACAAGGTGAGCAGCACACCTGTTTTCTGCGTCTCCTGCTTACCCTCTTGCTGCCTAATGATGCTGGGGAAGGGGTGGACTGGGGGCATCCCAGTTACAGTTCTGAGCAGAATTTCACATCCTTACGTGGCTCAGACTCTCTCAATTTGTATATAACCTGATAACTTGGCCTGCAAAGCCTGTGCTTCCCTGAACCACCCAGCCTGTCAGAGACAGAACCACAGGCTCCTCTTCGTGGGGAAGGGGCTGGATTTTGGAGCAGGAGCTCCTGCCAGTTTGTGCAGCCTTGTGATGTTCTGGCTTTCCAGAACTCCAGTCCGAGTCAACAGGGGTGCCATAAAAAACGTGGAATGTAGGGTCAGACTCCAAGGTGATGCTTCTCTGCAGCTATTGAAGTATCATGGAACTGTGGGGTGGTTTTTGTGGCTACAAGTTCCTGGAAGTTCATTCAACGATGAAGCTGCTGGTGGTGTTTCAGGTGTGATGGCCTTACACTGGAGCCATTGCTCCTTTAGCAATAACCCTGCTCTTAGTGCTGCCCACACCTGTGTGTGAGCCCAGAGCCACCCCCACCCCTGCCCTGCTCTCAGGGACAGCAGTTCTCTCAGGAGAATGGGCTTGCAGGCATCCAACTTGGCACTGGCACTTCTTAGCTCTGACCCTTGAAGAAAGGGCATCTGCACCTGCTGTAAATCGCTTTCACAGTGGCCAACTGTGGCAGTGAGGCAGAAAACGGGGCTGAAAGGACACCCCAAGGTGGAGGTGGGGATAAAGCCCACGACTGAATGCTGAACAGTCCCTCTCTTCAAATACCTCCAGTGTGGGAGGGAAAACAACCCAAACAAAGAGAAGGCCCACTTGGGTGGGTTCCTCTTTGTATCTGTGGAAGTTTGACCCTGGGCAAAACCAAAACAAGGCAACACCGTGCAGAGCTTCCCAGAACCAACACAGGTTTCCCCCTCGACTTCCTCACCAAAGGGGAGAAAAACAGTGAAAAAGCTGAAGGGAAGGAGAGAAAACTTAAAAGCTTCAGACCATAAGGGGAACAGATATATATATATTTATTTACAGAGGAGGAAAAGGGAACTATATGCACACAACACAAACACCAGACAAATTCAGGGCAAGAGAGGTAATTCAAACAGTACTATATAGGTACTATATATATACACCCAAGGAGGACAGATAAGGCACTGTATTACCCAAATACAGAAGCGTCCAGCCCCGAGCTGTGATCCTTCTCCCACACCACCAGAGCAGACGAGAGATTGCCCCAACCACAGGAGAAGAGACTGCACCGAAGAGACTGACCCAAGGAAGGGTCCAAAGGCAGTGTGTCCCAGAACTTCCTCCCTTACTCTTATATCCCACGTGATGGGAGATAGTAGGGAATACCTCTTATTAGTCAAAGTATGTCACCTGACTTGTTTCCCAGGAAGGCCTAAAAGACAACAAACCTAGCCATAGCCTAAAATTTAAACTACTACAGTATCTTATTCATTTTCTGTGCCATTTTGCCCAGAGCCTTGAACACGTTAAAGGAGGCCAAATGGGAAGAGGGGAAAGAGCACGGAGAGGGGGCAGAGAGGGGGGTAGCACCGTCCAGCCCTCGTGACGTGGCACACTTGCCAAAAAAAAGGGCTGCCACCCTCTCTCCGGAGGAGGCTGGGGCTGCTGGAGCATTCACTCTGCTGCCAGCCCTGCATTCAGCTCCCTGGCTGCCAGTCCTCGAGCAGGCGTCTCGCAGCCCCAGCTGCAGACACGGCCCCCCAGCGCAGCCCCCCGAGCAGCACTCGGCGATGCAAATGGCCCCGCGGCCCTTTGTGTGCCAGAGCTGCTTGGTGTGTGCGGGGGGTGTGCGTGGCACTCAGCCGCCCCTGATTGACACGCTGTCTTCCAGACCAGAGGCAGAGAAAGGAAAGTGGGAGTCAAAGGCTCTGATTTTTATTTCAGCGGCAGCCAGGCGCGCACATCTGTGCGCAGAACCTGGCACTCGGCGCGCCCAACTTTTGCCAAGCCAACGGGAGGGATTGGTGGAACGAGGCGAAGTGGAAACACGCAGGAACCGAGTGTTTCGCATCTCCAGAGTGGAGGTTATTTTTAGGGTTAATTTGGGTTATGCAGTGATATTGCGGTGATTAGGATGCAAATGGTGCTCAGAGCAGGAGCCAGCTGTTTAGCTGGTGCCTCAATGGCCTGGCCATGGCAGGGCACCACAAAGGGGTGTGATGGCATTTTCCTGCCCCAGAGCCCTTGGAGTGCAATTCCAGGCACAAATAATCCCTTTTGGGACAGGTTGCAGACAGTGAAGAGAGAGAAGCTGGGGTGATACACAGATTCTGACTAGATCCTGTGGATTTTTTTCCCCTAAGTGTTCTGTCCATATTGCCGGTTGTTCTGTCACCAAGGGATGCGCTTAATAGACACTAATGGCAGCAAACACACTGATTGGAGCTGGTTATGTGGCATAGGAAGGAAATTGCTTTTCCTAAAAGGCTTCTTGGAACTAACACGGGTGCTAAAGTCCTCGCTGGGCATTCCTAGGGGTAGACATGCAATTAAAAAAATCACTATTTCTGGAGCAGCATTAACTACGTTGTTATTATTCTTTTAAACATCACAATTTTTATATGTCACAGATTATTTTCATTTGCTTCCTGATATATGTATCTGTAAGGATTGTACTTCCATTCTTTTCTCTGTGGGCAGAACAGCTAGAATTTGCACAGGAAAGAAAACAAAGTTTTCTGTGAATCAAGGATTTCAAATATTGTGTGCCTTATGATAAAATCAGAACTGGATACCCTCTCTTTGATTGAAATACTATGCTGCAGCATTTACGGTCCTCAGGAGGATTCTAACCTGACAGGGGAAGGCAATATCAACTCTTCACTCCCTTTAAGACAAATCCTGTTGAAAAGGGAAGGGGGAACAGAATTTAACCCTCTCACAAATATTGAGAAATTATTTTTGTGCTATAGGCGATTAGCACATCAGGTTTGTGACTTCCTGAAAGTATTGGTGAAAAAGAGAAATTGGCTTGTTTTCACACAGAGCTGGGAAGGGAGAAGGGAAACACGGTGTTTTCCCTTCCCAAAATGAATGGGGACATTCGATACCCGCAACACCTACAACTCCACAAGAAATGGCAGAAATCCCTGAAACACGGATTCAAGTAATGCATTTTCCTGTGACTCATGGGAAAACTGACAGCTGTACCCTTGAAGCTGATCCTGCTTTAAAGCATCTTTCTCTGGCAAAGAGAGAGGATACATTTGATGACAATGAAATTGGTTCCTAAAACTGTTTCAACAGACTTATCAAAAATCTCTCAAAGTTGAGTTCAGATCAAGAAGCACTGGCAGCCAGAGCCTCTGCTTTTCCATGGGCTTGCTTCCTCCTTGGCACTGGTCTGGCTTTGGAACCTCTTTCTAAAACCGAACTAGTGGTAAAACTGTTCAAAAGAAAGGAAGAAGGAAAAAGAAGGAAAAATAGTAAAGAGAAATGTCATGTTGATGAAAGACATCTACTTTAGTGAGCTTTGCAGCTCAGGTTTTTAATTTCAAATTGTCTAGTTCCGATAAGCATGTGCCCTCTTGGCTGCTGGGGGAAGCTCAGCCTTATCACACGAGCTTTGTGTGCCGGTGAAGGGGGCACATCACGGCAGGGTTGCCCCCACTTTGAGGTCTTCACAGGTGCCTTTGCAGAGGCATAACAAGCAGCCTCCTAAAACTACTTAAAAATAATTTCTGAACAGAAATGAAAGACCATCTCTTGAGATGAAAGGAAGAATGCCCAGCTACTGAGCCCGGCACAAAGCAGCAAAGGTGCATTGCACTGAGGGTCCAGGTGCTTTCAAATTATATGAGCCCTGAGAACAGAACCTTGTCTTGGTCTGGTCGCCCCCTGAAAGAGCAGATATTTCTTGCTCAACGGTGTCAGACGTGGTCCTTGTCTTGTTCTTTTTTGAATAGTGCATGACCCGTGTTATCTCTCCACATCAATATCCCCTCAATAATGGCCATCTGTGCTTTAAAGGTTTTCTAGGTAAACTACAGCTATTTAATATTTTCTTTTATAGTCAATCAGGCTTTTCCTTTTCATGAAGGAGACCACAGTGATCTAGCGCTACAGCCTAGCACTGCTTTGTCTGTTATATGATTGTAATGTTTCCATTTATATCAGTCTCCTCTGTACTATTCAGATCCAGAAAGAGCAAAAAAACCCCTACTGCAGAGTGAGATTTTCTGTTTGTAGAAATGCATTTGATAGCAGGGGGAGGGTGTGTTTTCATTAAGTTCAATTTTTTAATAAAACCCAATTTCCTTTTCACATCACAGCCCCACTATTACAAAGGGACTGCAGCAGGTGTCTCTCACGGAGGGAACATAATTGTGAGGCTTGCTGGCATCCTGCAGGCTCGGTGTCTCCAGCACTAGCAGCCCGGGGAGCACAGGCTGCTCTCAGAGGAGATGCTGTGGCCCAGCTGGGCTGGACGTGGCCCCAGCAAAGGAGCAGCAGCAAACTGGGCAGGATTCTGCCCTGGTGGAGGTCTCTGGCCCTTGCTGCTTGGCCATCACCATGTGATGTGCCCTTTCCTGCTGAGCTGGTGCTGCTGCTGAGCTCACACTGCCCCAGAGGGCAACAGCTCCCTCGTGCAGTGTTTTCGGTGTAGCTGTCACTGTCATTGCCCAGGGAGGTGGTGGAGTCCCCATCCCTGGAGGTATTTGAAAGATGGGTAGGTGTGACACTCAGGGACATGTTTTAGTGGTGGGCTTGGCAGTGCTGGGCTAATGGCTGGATTCGATGATGAAAAGTCTTTTCCAACCTAATGTTCCTGTGATTGTGTAACCCTGTGAAAGGCAGTGGGGTCACTCTGGCCGTGCTCCAGGATAATTGTGCTACAGAGCAAAGCTCTCCGCTGGCAGGGGGGACTGTGCCCACTCTGTGCTGCACCAGGGCAGGAAGGAAGGGCCCTGCAGCACAACAGGGCTCACCATGGCCAAACCTCTGCGTTCTCTGACAGGATGGCTGCCCCAGACAGCCTCTGCTTGGCAAAGGGACCCGCACTTCCCCCTGCCACCCAGACCCTCAGCTCTGGGCTTGTTAGAGGGACAAAACAGTGAAACAGATGCTTGATTCTGTCTCTTCCACTAACTTTTGCTTCCCAAGGCACTCCTTACTTATCACGTTCTGCTCAAGAGGGCACAGCCTGACTCCGCAGCAAGGTACTGCTGGGACACTGCAGACTTGGGGCACGGGAAGGTCTGCATGGCTTTCACCTTTGCAGCCAATGTGCAGTTTCAAGGAAAGGGCACCCTGCCATGCATATTGTACCTTTGTCAGTAATGCTGAAAACCTGTGTTGAAGCAGAGAAAGCATAAAAGCTGAAATAGAAAAATTCTCGGTGCAATAGCCTGCTGGTTATCTGCTTGATTTTACCTGTGTTCTGGATCTAAATAGCAGCAATTTCAGCATTTCCCATTCCAAAATGTGCTTCTTGTTCTGGGGAAAAGTTCTCAGGTACTTGTTGCAGGAGCTGATGTCACAGTGACCTCAGCCAGGAGTGCCCCGGCGGGGCAGGGAAGGCTCATTTCTCCAGCCATGTTAAGACAAGTCTCAAATCCAAACGACTTCATTTCATGGCTTTATTTCTGGCTCATAATGTGAAACATTGAGGCTACTCTTCCCATTGCCATTTCAGTAGCTGCCCCTTCCGGATGTTGTTGATAAACTCTATTAGCCCAGAAAGAAAGAATTACCACCAGTGTTTTGAAACCACCTGAAGACAAGGTGTCCTGGTGAGCATGGTGTAAGAGCAGACAGCAGCTGCTTCCTTGATAGTGTTTCACCTGTTTAGTAACCTTTGATTGTTGCTGTCAGTTGTACAAGACTTATAAAACCCGATTTCGAGCTTCAACTGCGTGTGCATATCTCTTGTTATTGTCTGTATGCTTAGGTAATCGCTCATGTTGACACAGAGAATTTCCCTCGTTCTTCCAGGTCAGAGACCCTCTAGTCATTACATTAATTTGAACAGTTTAACAACGATCAAGAGCAAAAGCAGAAAACACTCTTTGCTTTCTTTAAATAAACAGCTCACCTTCCTGCCACCGCAATCCCCTCTGCTCCTCTCTCCCATATGATACCATAAACTGATGCTGTCTGTGAGCTCTGACCTCCTGGCTGTTTCATAATTTGTCGGATTGCATCCTTGGCAACAATTCTGACTTGCAGCCTGTCGTTAGTTGTGTTGTCCAAGTATCAGATCACATGCAGAGCATTGAGAAGTTGATGGAGCTGACAGAGGTCTAACAACACCACTACAGTTGATGCCTTTTAGTACATCAGCAGGAAAAACTCTCCTGTGTAAAAAATGGATCATTCTCCTAGCCTTTAGTAATATGGATATTGATAGGCTTCAGCAAGGTCTTGACTTCTGCAGATTGTTTTTAACCCAGCTTTATGCTGGAAGTGTTACTGAATCATATGGGCAATTTTCTTATGTTCTGTTCTTCTCATTCTGTTGTGGTTTTTTTTTCCTTTATTTTTTTTAATAAAATCTTTGCATAAATGACACTTCACAAAAACAATTTGGTCTAAACCCTTGCTCAGGTTAACACATTCACTTTTCCATGTCAAGCTGTCCCAGTTTCAAAAAGCTATGAACTCCTAAAAGCAATTTAGCACCATCGGACCAGTGACAGATTTAACTCTGGACAAATCCATGCTGAATTTGTTAATCTGTCAGATGGACTTTTCAATACACAGCCTGCTCATTTCTTGCAGTTTCAAATAAACACAGCTGGTGCAGCAGTATTTGCTCCCGGTTTATGCACCAGGCTTTACCTTCTCATTTGTGCGTCCATACCCTTAATCTTTGGAGAATATTTTCTGAATGAATTTGTCTGTGCTTAATTTGTGGTTATTTTTCACGTGCAACCAGCATTTCCCTTCATTGCTCCAGCTTCTGGAGGACTCCTGGCTGTAGATCAGGGATGCAGAGCTGAGAGGGGCTGTCAAAGCCTGGGGGAGATGAGCACAGGGTGAGCTCCAGAGAGAGGGAGGGTGGTACCAACCCCTCCTGCCCCTGAGCAGCCTGTCAGCACATCCCCGAGCTGCAAGCAGAGGGCTCTGTCCAGCCCTGCAGGGACTGAGCAGAGGCAAAGCCGTCCTGCTGGCTGTGTCCACGCGGCAGCACCAAACCCAGCAGCCTGGCCTGAGGAACACCTTGGCCAAAGCCCAGCTGATGCTTCCTCTCCATTCAGCTGATGGCATCTCTGGTGGAGCTGCCAGAGCGGAGGAGGATTGTTTGGAGTGGCTTTCATTCTCAACATCTGCCCGGTGGAAACTGGAGCCATCCCTGCAGCTCAGGAGCTGCTGAATAGCCCTGGCATGGAAATAGCTCTTTGTGGTGCACCGTGAATTTTGAACTAGACAACGGAAGGCAGAAGGCTGTGTTTGGGTAACATTCCAGGCATATACTCAGGAAGTCCCTCCTTTTCAGTTTTAAATTGTGTCTTTTGGTATAGGATATTCAAATTGAGTTCAAATAAGTTCCAGATAAAGTCCCTGTTCCCCCCTACCTACACAAGCGTACAACCTTTTCATCCACCCAATTGTATTAGACTTTCCCCTCTGGTCTCAGCTACAAATTGCACTTGAGTGGTCCATTTAAAGATACTGACTTTAAGTTTAGAGCTGTGGAATGCAACAGCGCTTCACATGAGTCTGTTGACTGTAGACATCAGTGCGTTCATTACAACTCTGATGTTGGTTTAGGGAAGGAAGAATTTACAGAAAAATAGATTTTTTGCAGCCAGGACTGGAACTTGCAGAGACTTTTGAGATCTGATGAACCAGTTTCTTTCCCATCATCTACATTCAGAAAAGGAGGTTTTTTGAGTAATGAGTGAGAGGCACGTGGGGCTATTGCAGCAGCAGGGTGGTTTGGTTCCAACCCTGGATTTAAATGCATGCTACCTGCCAACAGCTTCAAGGGGAGCTAGTGGTTGTTTTTAGTGTAAGACACAAACTCTGCCAAATAAATCCAATGTGAATAGTTTGTCTCCTCCCACAAATTACTTCAAAGCAATTGGATGTTTTGAGACAAGTATTGAATTGTTATCAAAATGTCTCAATCTCTCAGCTCAGACTTTGACATGTTCTATAGGGAGTTTATTTCTTTAGCCAGAAATATGGCATTGAGGATTCCACTCAGTAACTTCCCACTCAAGTTATAGATTTTCTGTCAGAAAAAATAAAATCATGCTTGTATACAGCTACAATTAAAACATATGGCTCTGCTTTGGCATCTGTTCTTCTTTCTATTTAAAGACTTGGAAGTGTATAATAAAAGGGGTAGTTCTGTGACTATAGTTCCTGTTAGGGATTTTACACTGGTATCACTATAGCCCTTCTTTAAGAGCTATAAAAATAGTTCTTTGCTCTTGGTCTCTGGATCAGAGCTCTACCACCTGAATTAAAATGTGTTTGATTAAACTGATAAAAGACTGGATCTGGAAAAGGTATTAAAGTTTGTTAATTAAGCTGAAGATTTGCATAGCCACAGACACAACTGGAGACTCCTTTTGCCCTTCTGAGCTTTCTAATTTGGAGATAAGGAGTGTTCCAGCTGTAGTAGAGTAAAAAACACATACCGGCCTCAATACCTACTTAGACTAAATTTGAAGAGCAGAAAAAGTGTCTGAAATTTGCATGTAACTTTTGTTTCTGAGCCATACACCTTTACCTTTCTGTAAAGTGTATCTGTTTTAAAATCAATTTGTTTTCCATTTTGATGCTGTTTTTACTTTTCCTGTTCCAGCTTCTGAGTTCTCAGACTGAGTGTTACAGTGTTATGGACCCACTCATGGGAAGGGTCTTGGATGGTTGGCAGTACCTTCACACTCGCTGATCAAGCACTAAGTGCCATCTGCTTACTTTGACAAACCACAGCAAAGAACACAGTTTACAGCTGGATTATCAGGATCCACAGAGCAAACTGTGTGCTAACATATTCATCACATTCAAACATGAATACATTCGAGGAAATCATGATCTTCATATTGATAATCTTTGAACCAAAGTAGGCTGAATTTAGTGAGCAAGTTACTCATGAATTATTTGTTCAGCTCTGAAAACAATGATGAATCTTTTAAAAGGAGCTGTGAATTTTTTTTTATTAAGAGAGCCTTGAGAGCATCTGTTTTGAATGTATCTGTATATTCATGTTTGATTGGAGTCTTTTTGCACTAGCAGGCTAATGAGAGAAATAAAACTTCTACTGCCAAGAGGCGAATCCTCCCATTGAAGTGGCTGGGAGTTTGGCCACTGATAAATAAAAACAACAATCCCCTACAAATCCCTGCCTGATCTTAGTGGTCTGGGTAGAGTGCTGGCTAGTGGTTCCACTGGGAGCCAGGAAAGCAAATGCCACCAACAGAGGCTGTGGTGCCTCTGCCTTCTTATGAGACACCAAAACAACACAACAGTGGTGACAATAAACCCACCAGGAGAGCCTGAGTGAAGCAGGCACTGTCATCAACCTCTTTGGAGTTAGGTAGGGATATACTTCCCAGGTGTGGGATTGAGTGGTCCAGGAAGCCTTTGAACAACTGCTTTGTGACGATTAAACACTGCAAAAAGAGAGCTCAGGAGCAAACAGGAGCCAGAATTGTGCAGAGCTCCCCACAGGAGCTCCTGGGGGCAATTCCTGCCTTCCCCTTCCCCTGCTGCCCCCAGCGGGTGGGACCCAGCTCTCCTCTCTGGGCTGGGGCAGTCCCACAATCACAGAGTGTTTTGGATGGGAAGGCACCTTTAAGGATAATCTAGTCCAAACTCCAATTTTTTTTTTTAACCTTTTCCTTGCCTCTTCGGCCAATTCAGAAGATCCATCCCTGGATCAGCTGGAGATATTGCATAAGTCATAAGGCCAAGCTCTCCCATCAGCAGATTTCTAAACACTTCTGTAAGAGTTTCAGTGTCTTTATTCCTTCTTTTCTCTGTGGGAAGGCTGAGGCATAGAGACATGGCATGACCTCACTGAAGTTACGGAAACAAAGCCCCAAGTACACCCACTGCTCTCCTGAGCCTCATTGCTGTGCCCTCCCCATAAGGCGACCGCTGCCCTCTCTTATTTACACCCAATGACCCCACTCATCTCTTTTGGAACTTTTCTTTTCCTCGGCCTTTATAATGTTCTCGTTTTCTTTCTTGCAGCCTTCTATCGCACAGACATTTTTAAATCCCTTGTATGTTGCTCCAGTCATTTATTACAGCTGATTCAAGGAAAGTTTACATTAAATGACAATATATATCTCTGTCTATCTCAATTTCACATTTGAAGATAGTAAGTAGTGGTGGTTTCTTTTTTATGACAGCACAGTTTTGGCCCTCAGGTTCTTAAATCAGCAATGTCACTTTATGGCTTTTAATTTATATATTTTGGGTGTTCCAACCTGACATATTTTGAGCATAAGACATACATGAGTGCTCAATCTAAAAATGTAGATTCATTGCTGTGACTCAGAAAACAGAATTACCATATAATAAACTCTTGGTAATCTGTCTTTCCTAGGGCACCTACAGTTTTTACTGTCTGCTCACATCGACTTCTCCCTTTTGGCCAACAAGAGTAGTCAGCTCCTTGAAACAGCAGAGATTTTCATTATATTAATGATTAAAGATTATGGGATGGGTGGAGACATGAGCCACAAACATATCAAAAGTCTTTCCCTTTCCAATGCTCTTTGATTTTTAGCTGTTTGTTGTTTCCGCAAAACCTCCTTCGCTTATTGCCCTTTGTGGATGCACCGACTTCCAGAAGCTTCTTCCCTTCCTACTCCTCAGGGAAAATATTTTTTTCTCAATTTCTGAAAGCTCCTCAAGATGCTGCTTTGTTTGTTTTGCCACACAACTTCTTAGAAGAGAAGTCCAAGGAGTATTTAGTTGGGTGCTCATTAAGACCTTAATCACTTAACCACTATTCCTTTTGGCCTTGTAGACACACATTTTACAGTTGCCATCTTTTGAGAAATAACATCACTTAAAGTCTGAATTGCTTTCCCCATGTTGAATGCAACAAGGTTTTACACACTTGAGAGGACATGTAGGTTTATTAGCTTTGACCTGCCCCATTTGATGGCAGGTTTTTTTCCAAGGTGGCCCTGGGGACTGGGGAGGAATCAAAGTTCGAGGCTGGAAGTGGGTGGGAGTTGTAGGACAAAAGGTCAAAGTACAGCTGAAGGAAAAGGATGAAAAGGGAGGATCATGGTGGGAATTGCTCCATATTACTTTCCGGGGAAGAGTTCCATCTGTATGGAAGCACAGTCTGCCTGACAGTGCCAGGAAAAGAGGAAAAGAGAAAAGGACACAGTCAAAGGTCCAGGAAAGACTCCCAGTTTGAGGCCCATGGAAGAGGATACTGTTGACGTAGGAAAGGTGAGACCTACGTAGGAAGGTGGAAGGGACACAAAAAGCCCAGGCAAAGAGCTGGAAGTGTGTTTTGTTTTGCCTGCTAACTGAGTTTAACCTGGCAAGGGGAGGATTTGGCTTTGGATAGAACTCCAGTTGCAGGAGCTGGTCTGAAACCGCTGGAGGAAAAGTGGTGTAGGATAAAAAGGTACAAGAAATAGTATCTGCCAACATCTGCTTTTAGCAGGTCAACTTTGGGCATGTAGAGCTCTTGACAGAATATGTGTCAAATGTTACGTGTGAAAATATGTTGATAAAATCTCTGCAGGCCCAGCCCAGCTTTGCCATGGTGACTGTGGCCCTACCAGGTGATTTCTATAATATACCACCCTTGCTTTTAGTCAGAATTAAAGTGAAACGTTCTGAGCATGGAACCCCACAGAGCAGAGAACTCTTCCTAAGATTTTGTTGACCTTTGAAGACTAATGGGTTCAGTTATGTTTGAATAAACATAAGCTGTTATTCCCTCAAATGACTTTGTTCACAGTGGATATAATAAATCTTGTTTGCCCTTTTTATCTGTTTTAGATCCCAATTCAGATATTGAAATTGCAGTACTCCCATAGCTCATATTATCTTCATGTGAGCATGGTGGTGAGCAGGTTTTACTAGGAAGAATATTTGGAGAAAGAGAACGTTAGATTCATATGGAAGGACATGTGGGAACCAAGTGTTGTATTTTCATGAAGAGTTGCACCAAAAGCACCAACCAGGCACTGTGTCATGAAAGTAAAACCTGTGATTTACCTGAGAGCTGTAAATCAAAGTAACTGTATGGAGCAGGGAATTTCAGTTATTTATAGTTTGTAATTAGTTTTGTAACTTTTTATTCCCTAAAAATAGTGGAGTTTTTTAACGAAGAAACTGGTTATTTTGTCACAGGAAGCCAATTCCATCACATTATTTTCTTAGTTCTAACTTCTTTGATTAGACAGCTACCACATAGACTTGTTTGTCAGAAAAAAGAGACTTATCAAGCAAAAAGAGTTCAATTACAGAAGGGCATTTCTTTTGTCTCTTTCTTTCTGAAGAGGGAAACTGTTCTCACCTGAATCAAATCTTCAAATCTGGTCCCACGTTACTGCTCTTTTGTCTCAGTGCTTTGCCTCTGCCAGCCCCTGTGTGCTGGCTAAAGCCAGGCTGCCTGTGCCAGCTCTGCTGCCAGGGTGTC